>NEWO01000323.1:319023-338029 GCA_003013225.1 Phalaenopsis aphrodite | reverse complement strand
TTTTTCTTCTCTTCACCATCATCAACTCCTCATGTTGAAGTGTTCTTTAATCGCGATGCATTTAATACTGATTTAATATTAATTTATTATCGCAATGGGCAACTTAATATATTTGAAACTGTGAATGTTATTTTAGCCTTATTTGTGTGGAGAAAGCATTTCTATGTTGCCGCTTGTTATTTGAGGCGCTGAAATTTTTTTATTATCGTTATTGCTTACTGGCTGAAGAGAGGTCCATATGTGAATGATGTTTTGCAATGTGTTTAGTAAAGGTGGGATTAATTAAAACGTTGCTTTGTTCGGTTAACATAAATCAGTTCCTTGTTTGGCATTATTTGCTTTCAACCAGTAATTTGCAACGATGTTTTATTTTTGATGTCTGTTTCAAACTGATTTTTCCTTGTCCATACTCAACAAATTCTACAAGCTTTAGGATTTATTTTGGTTTTGGACTTGAACAACATGATGTTTGTCCTTAATTTTAAAATATTATTTTCGACTGCCTGTATTCTTCACATAAGAATTTAACTTATTCTATTGTGTATCATTTTATGGTATTATCTTAGGATTAATTTCTTGTCGCCTGAAAATGTTTGCAGGTATTTCCATTCGGATCAGTTCCCTTAAAGACATATCTTCCTGATGGAGACATCGATCTGACTACAGTTGGCTTTCCAAATGTTGATGATGCTTTAGCTGCTGACGTGCGTTCGGTCCTTGAACATGAAGAGCGTAATAAGGATGCTGAGTTTGAAGTAAAGGATGTACAGTTTATTCATGCTGAGGTTTGAAAAATTTTTCTGTCCCCATCTTATAGTTTTATAATATATTAGCTTCGTAAATTATGATCTCTGCTTGTTTTTAGTCTCTTTTGATGACCTTGCTGGTACCATGAAATCCAAATATTGCTATTTTGGGTACCGGCAGATGTAGTAACTCTCTTAGGTTCTTAATAATTTTTTGTATCAGCTAGGTCTTTAGTAATTGTTTTGCAGTTATTTATTTATTTGATATTTATTTTTTCATACAAAAGAAGCAATGGATGAATTCTAAATGCCAGAATTTTATTCAAGCTTTTTAATGAACCATTTTATTTTTGTTGTTATTTAGGAAAGACATCATTATGGAAAACCTATAAGATCATAAATCATTGTTCACGAGCTCTTTTTTCTTAGCTTGTAAGTTTATTTGAAGGATACCATAATACTGTTCACACCAATTATTTTATAAGGTTAGGCTATGTTTCCTCTGCTTATTAAGAAATGATGGAGGCTAATGTCCTTTGTATTCATCACGCATTTTAAGTGTGCCATGGAATCTTAAAGTATTTGGCTAATTGTGGCATTACCTTTGGTTCAAATATATAGGTGTTGGCCATAAATTATTTGCTCAAATCTTTATTTTAAATAGATTTTAGTCAATATTATGTCTGGTTCAACTTGACCTACAAGTGGATCTCATTCTATCTCATGATTTGAGTTGAGGTTTGGTGGGCTAGAGAGATTCATTTCAATTTGTTACTCTGATTTGAAGAACTCTCATTTAATAGGGAGTTTTTTAAAACGTGCGACTCATTTAGTCTAGTCCGACAGCGGCTAATCAATGAAAATCTTACACAACACAAAAGTACGCATGCACACACACACACAGCTTTTACATATTAGATTAAACTTTCAGTCAAGTTGGTATATGACCATTTGTATATCTATGTTTAAGTCTCACATGATCTATAACCACTGTGAATTGCTATAGTAATAGAAGAAAAATAAAATTTATGCCTTTTTGATATTTAATCGCATCAGGTTAAAGCTAGAAGCATTTATTTTTATTTTGTTCCACCATAATATTATATTTATTTCATATTGAAGCATTTTCTAGTAATAATCAGTAAGTATAAAATAAGATCACTAAACCATTAAAATACCTCACTTTTAGTATGCCAATTTAGTATAGACTGAGTCGATACAAATGCAGCTCATTATGATATATTATTTTCTTTTCAAAAATAATATATAAGAGGTATGAGAAAAAGATAGCCTTATAAAAATATTCTCACCATTTTTGTGGTCAATAATAAGCTTATAAAAAAGCAACTTATAAATTATCGTCGCTACTATGTAATATGTATGAGGTTACAAATAGCAGAGATGTTGATGTACAAAACATAAAAATTACTTGAAGCTAACTCAAACATACGATTCAAAGCAACATTCAACTATGATTTATTTAAGTTGGGTTTTCAGTTATTATGCTTGGCTCGAAATAAATTTTTAGTTTATTTTAAGTTCACAGTTGCTTACTTGAAATCTAATGTGAGCAGGTTTACAATTTCCATATGTTTTTTATTTGATTAAATATATAATTAAACTACTATTTGGTTAATTAGATTATGTCTTCAATTCATCCCTCCAAAATCTATTCTTATTTGAAGTTGAATTTGACTTGAAATTGACATTTGATTAGGCTCAAAGTCGATTAATTTTCGGTAAAGCTGGCTGATCTATGATGTTTATTGATTTTAATAGTTTTGAGTCAAGCTAAACTTTATAATTTTGAATTAGGGTCGAGTTGAACTTGCACAGCAATCCATACACTCTCAACCTTGGGAGTACTCTCTACAATCTATCATGATTGTAACATGAACTTGAATATTATTTATGCATGCATCAAGATAAAGGTGTATGATCAGAATTTTTCTCCATAAAGGTGTATGATCAGAATTTTTCTCCATGATAGTGTAATTAATTATTGATTTTCATCAAACATAACATCTCAAAATCCCAATTAGACAGATCAATAACCAATAAAATTTAAGCCGGAACCTTGTATGCATCTTTTCCTCAACTGAAGTTTCAATTACTATAGGTTTATACTAAGGATCAATTAAAGATTTTATATTATTTTGTATTGATTATGAGGATTCTTGCAAAGCATATTAAAAGTGAGGTGCTTTAATTTAGAGTTTTAGTGATGTTATCGTTTTACTTGGTGAAATATCTATTGAAATAAATGAAGAATTAGAATAATGAAAAATGTTTACGATGTAGATGACTTAGAATTAGTACAACAAATGATTGTATAGTATATGCAATTTTAGCAAATGTGATATTATCAACTATCAGCTATTATTATTTAAGGACAAGGTGTACCTTGGTGTGATACTCTCAAGTATGTTTGGCGGTGGCATGCTTTTTTAGGCAATGTTTCAAACTAATTAAGGGTTGATTGGAGGTCAAACAGTTAATTCAAGGGCCATATAAATATTTTTATACTTAATATGATTTTTTTGGTTTGAGATTTCTCATTTATAGTTGTATTTTTATTTATTTCTAAATACCTAATAATATATAGAGAAAATATGATTTTATTTTATTTTTATAGTGGGCTCATTTAGTTTTCTCGTATTTTTTTCATTTATAGTTGAACCCTAAGGCAAGATAGGAAGGTTTAATTGGTTGCCCACTGCATGTCTAGGCTTACATGGCTTTCCTACTATTAATTGTTTAAAATGGTAGCTCTCGAAGTTGTCCTACTAGCGTATTGTGATTGGTGGGTCAAGCAACAAAATTTATTCATTGAGTTAGTTTCCTATTAATTTGTTTCAACATGTCAATAAATTGGGTTGACTTGAATAGTGCAGCCCATGAGTTGTCTGTATACATTTGATTTGACCTAATGACCATAGCAGCTCCATTTCTTTGGAAATTGGTTGTTTAAACTTTTTCTCTTTGATGAGTTCTTCTGACTTATCTTACATTAACATGAGTTTATTTGTCCTGTTGAACTTGAGTGCTTATTATACGATAATTAAAGACCCCTCATTTGGCAATGATTGACTGTCTCGTCGATGATGCTTTAATTGATCGCGCCCTAATCATTTTGTATAAAACTATCAATTTACTCAGTGCCACTCTTACCTATTGTTCAAGATTATGATTGCAAAGTCACTGATTAATTAAAGGATTTCACATCTACAAAAGAGATTTTCACTAAAATGACCTTTAATCCCGACCCTCTGCCTTGTGGTTGTTATCTTGTGTGACCATTGAATGCATTTGGGTTAACGGTTTATTCATTCTTTGGCAAGGGTTCCAACTTCTCCATTTCTAAATTTTCTAGTAAAGCTCTCCATTTCTAAATTTTCTAGTAAAGCTTTTAAATCAACAGTTTAGAAATCAGAATCAAGATCATAAGTGCAAAATTATGTATGAAGTGAACTTTTTTACACATTATAAAGAGGGATTTTCATTGAAATAACTGCGAATTTGAACTCCATGTATAGCCTTACTACTCTTAAGCCACTCCCTCCTCATCTCTCTTGCTATATTTCCCTCTCTAGAATGATAGCAAAAACATCTTATTAGTTGCAGGTCTGCTAACATCCTTAGGGTTTCAGAGCTCTCTCTCAATGCATATTTCTAATGTTATATTAAACAAATTATCTTAGATACTATTGTCAATAATATCTGTGAATTACATAATGTACTTATAAGTCTTTTTTGTGAGACTAAGCCAGATAAATTTATAAGCCCTGCATAATTTTAAGTGGGGTTTAATTTTTATTTTTTTCAAAGTTAAAATTTTCTCCCTACTTTGACAATCTTTTTGTGTAATGATGATTAGCTTTTTCGTATATGTTTAAAAACAGCTTAGATTAATTTAAGATATTGCTATTGAATGTGCAAGGTTTTTACTCGTTCATGGTTTCACACATTTATGTTTAAATCTTAATATTAGTTAATTTTCTCCACTTTTATAATGGAAGACTTCTTATTTTTATTTTCAAGTGAAATTTGTAGCTGGATGCTAGAAGTTTACTTCCCTCCTTGCTTAAAATTCTGTTTGTCAATATCTCCTTGCAGTATGTTGATTTTTATTTGTAGCTGCACGGATGTTCTACTTAAGCTTGATCATAGCTGTAGTTTCTTATTATAATAGGAATAAGTTATTTTACTGCTTTTTCTGCTACAATTTGTGGTGCCTGATTTGGTGCATGCTGATAAACTTGCAGCATGGTGAAATGGATTCAGTATTTGAACCTTAACATGTTAGAATGCATCAAGTGTAAATTTAAATGCTATGTATCAATAGATCAAATTGCTTGCCTTTATCAATTTTCTTGACAATTTCTAAGCTTAAATTCCTATTTCCTATTCAAATTTGGCTAGGGATTCTATGCAAGGTTGTTAAAAGGCATAGAAAATTTTATATCTTATATGAAATTGCCATTCAATGAAGGGAAATAATTAAAATTTGAAATATAGTAGATGAGTTAAGGTTGTTTGACTGAATAAAAGAAGAATGAATCCTGAATATTGGCTTGAGTTATGTAATCTAAATGTGGTTGGAAGTGGAAACGTAGTAGTACATTTAATTAAGCTCATATTATGGATATATTTGTATTCTTAGCAGAGAGGTTAGCAGTTTCTAACGATATAAGTGTAATTAGTATAGACAACTCATGTTTTATGCCAGAGAGTAAGGGGTGGAATTTGAAGGTTTTGTAATCAATGTAACTGGGAAGCCCATATAATAGAAGAAGTGGATTGCTCTTTCGTTCCATTTTGATACTGAAAATGTTTCCTTCATCAAATGACAACTTAGTTTTAGCTTGTAACAATTTTCTTGGAAGGATATAGGGAACTTCATACTACTTTTAAATAGGCCTTCAAGATTGAATGTGGAATTTATAAATGAATGATACTACGTTTTATGCATTTTCACCTTGAGCCATTAAGGTTATCAGTTCTGAATGGTCTTTCCATTTTATAAGGGTAAGATGACCAACAAGAATCTTATTTGTGTTTTTCTATATCTACAGTAATAGCCTTAGCAATATAACACCAACATCCTTCTAAATTTTCATTTGCATCTATATGCTAGCTATGCTACATTTTTACAGATAGAGAAACCTTTATAAAGAGGCACATGATTAGTTCGAGTGTATTAGAAGAGCCATTAAAAGGAACAATCTTTGATGCAGAAAAGTCCTCAGCTTTGAGGCATTTGGTCGGTGTTAACTTGAATTAATGAATGGAATTAAGTAGTGTTTTGTCAAAATAAAATAAAATATATTCCTAATTAACTTGTTGCTGATCATTTTTTTTTGGTGCTTTGATTATAAAATTCATCATTGAATAGTTTACTTAATTTCAATGATAGATGGTGCATAAATTTTATTCCTTTATATGCATATGGAAACGTTTGTCCTTTCTGTAAATTTGTAGGACTGGAGCTATTTAATTTTTATTGTTAGATGCTTTAGTGCTCCAGGACTTTTGCTTATTTCATATTTAATAAGCCATATATGAACGTTTTTTTAATTATGCTATATCCAAGGGCATCAGAAGAGATTATTCATTAATTAAATCGGAAATTCTGTATTGCAGGTTAAACTTGTGAAGTGTTTGGTTCAGAATATTGTGGTAGATATATCTTTCAATCAGATTGGTGGATTGTGTACTCTTTGTTTTCTTGAGCGGGTAAGATGTTGTAAAACCTTAAGCACGCTGTACATTTTCGTATTCATTTTACTTGTCCTTCTTGTTAAACATCGCCAAAGAGTAGGTTAAAATAGAAAGCAAAATATATTTGGGAAATTTACATACATATCACACAGTTTCTATGTATTACATATCCAACACCTAAAGTTTGATATTTATATTTATAACACTTCGGTGCTATGAGCCTCTGCATGAAAAGGTGTAATTCGCTTTTAAAAAGTTTGTAATAGTGGTATTTTTGATGTGATGCTAAAAGATTTGAATGGTATATATGTAAATAACAAAGTTTTAGTGTTAGATGTGTAAATATATAAGAATTGTGTAGTATGTTTGTAAATTCCCCAATATACTTATATGATAATCTGCTGTTAATCTATTTTACGTGGTATATAGATTGAAATTTTGGGGCTGCTATAGGTTGACTGTCTTATTGGAAAGGATCATCTTTTTAAGCGCAGCATCATATTGATCAAAGCTTGGTGCTATTATGAAAGCCGCATTCTCGGTGCTCACCATGGTTTAATTTCTACATATGCACTGGAAACGTTGGTCCTGTACATTTTTCATCTCTTCCATTCTTCTTTGCATGGTCCTCTGGCAGTGAGTTCTCCAAATGACACGGAATGTAGTTCTAGGCATCCATATCTCTAGCTTCTTCAAGTCCTTTTTTGTGACAGTTATAATTTTGTAGGTTTTGTATAAGTTTCTGGACTATTACAGTAAATTTGACTGGGACAATTTTTTCGTCAGCCTAAATGGTCCTGTTTCTACCTCTCTGCCGGAACTACCTGGTCAGTTTAATGGTTTATTCATGGGAATGCAACCTCGTTTATTTTAATTTCCTGATAGGTTTTTGTTTTTTTGCTTCATTTTCCCGGTAACAGTTGAGACACTAGAGACCGATGGTGGCAATCTGTTGCTAACTAAGGAGTTTTTCAGAAGCTGTGTTGATAACTTTTCTGTTGCACCGAAGGGGTCAGATTCTCGAATATTTATAAAGAAGCATCTAAACATTGTTGATCCTTTGAGAGAAAGCAATAATCTGGGTAGAAGTGTTAGCAAAGGTTAGATTCTCCTGCCCTGTTGTTGTAATGAGTCTTATGATGAAGCCTCTCTTTTGCCTCGGATATTCAACAGACTATTACAAATTCTTTTCCATCCTGTAGGTAATTTTTACAGAATACGTAGTGCCTTTACATATGGTGCTTCGAAGCTTGGGCAGCTTCTTGTACTTCCTGCTGAAAGTATTGCTGATGAAGTGGTTATGTTCTTCCAGAACACTATTGATAGGCATGGAAGCGGAGAAAGGCCAGATGTGCAGGATTTGATTCCCAGATGTCTGGATAGTGCTTCAGTTCTAGTAAATGGGGGTTTGTCTCCTTCAACAGAAAAGCTAGAAAAACAGTATGCAGAGAAGCTAAATTCTGAATCTCTTGCCACTGAAACTCTTCTCGATTTAAGTAAGGGAATTAAAAACATTAAGGTTTCTGGTTTAGATAGTAATGATGACAGAATGCCTTTGCAAAATCAATCCTCGTATAAACAGAAAAATGACACAAATTTGGAGTCAGGAGATGTTGATTTGAATGATGTTTCCTTTGTCCGTCTAAGTGATGATGCCAAAGATCATGATTCTGCAACAGCCTCTGATTTAAGAAACACTACCGAAAACTGCTCTACTTCAGTATCAACAAGTGAAGCTGAATTTTCATCATTTGGTAAAGCTCATCGTCATGTTCCCCACTCTTTTTATGTTCCAGAAAATGGAAACGGAAAGGATTTAAACAGTGAGACAATCAATTCAGTTAATTTAGGTTCATTACACGCTGTTTCTGTTAATGGGGCTATGGGTTCCCCTGAGGAAACTAGCAGTTCTGTGCAGCTCGATTCATTTGAGACTGATTCGCCATCGAGTTGCACGTCCTCATTTAGCAATCATGGTAGTGCGTGCCCGTCAGAGAGTTCGCAGTTTGCGGATCACACGCCTTCAGGAAACGAATGGAATGATACTAATGGAAGCTACAATGTGCCAAATAAAGTTACGGATCTCACCGGTGATTATGATATCCACTTTAGAAGTCTTTCTTATGCCCGTTGGTGCCAAGAACAGATAACTGGGACTTCCTTTCTTCCTCCTATGCATCTGTCACCCACGTACACTTATCACCAATGCAGAGATTCATGGAGTCATGGTGGTATGTACACGTCTATGAATGCAAATGGAGTGACACCCAGGCCACCTTTTTCTCCTACTGCTTACTATCCAAGAAATTTACCCTTTTTTCTCGGCACTTATGGCACCGAGGATGTGCCAAAACCAAGGGGGACTGGAACATATTTTCCTAACATGGTATATATCTCCACTCTTCTAGTAGCGAAGAAAAAGTGGCCTTCTTTGGAACAATTTTCTGGCCTATTTGGCTTTGAGGACCTTATTTTTTGATCAAATGTTGTAGCTTTTGCCTTATCGCTTCAACATTTTTGGCATAATTTTATCATTAAATGAGTCTATATGTAGTGCTGGATTAGTTTTATCTTGCTTATTAAAGAACCAAAGAAAATCCGGCTGTACATTGTTTTTGGTTGTTTTTATTTTCATAGTTTTATATAATCACTTCAAATCTTCTACTCATGTTTTGTAGAACCACCGTGTCTATAAAGAGCGGCATTATCCTGGAAGAGGGAAGAATCCAATGGCTTCAAATCAGTTCCCAAGGTCCCGGATCAATGGCCGCACGGATATATCACATCATAAGGAGAAGGGACCTCATGAGCCAGCCACACAGGCTCTACCTATGTTTGGTGGAAGCGGACGTGGGAGACCTCCGGTTTTAGATATGCCACACTCGGCATTTCGACCTGCCATGAAGGGTTCACCTCGTGCTAATAGGATCAATTTGCAAGCCGATTATGGCAGGCTTGAGTTTGGTTCTCTTGGCCCTGTTTCTTTAGAAACTCCTCCATTAGAGAATGGCAATTCTCCAAGTCAGGGCTCTGGATTTTCCAACACAGCATCAATTGACCAGAGATCAACCATCTATTCTAATAATAGAGAAAGGTACGTTATCTATTGCTTTCTAAGCTTTCATTGTCGGCGCATTTGACCACATTTCTAGACATTATTTCTCTAGATACTTTTTTACAAGACTATTAGATTAGCGTTAATCCATATTAAATACTTCTGCCAATATTCCCTTAAATTAGATTATTTTCAGTCGGCTTCCTTGTTAATTGACTCATTAACATCTGTCGAGGACTGTTAAGTTTTCAGACCACAGGGTCCATTTGGCATCACATTTTTTCCTTTTTTTTATTTTTTATTTTTTCTTTTATTTATTTAAAATATGTTTGGCTAGTATAATTTTTAGATGTTCTTAATTTTTTTAAGAAAATTGAATTGTTTTTAAAAATACTCAAAAGAACTGAAAGATTTTTTTTTTTTTTTTTGTTATTATTTTCAAAAAAGAACTAGTTCAATCAAAATATATTTTAATCATAATCAAAGCATAAATAAAATAAAAATGAAAAATAAAAAACAGAAGTGCTCGAAATGACCTCTTAGTTAACACAAATTATCATAAGCTAAATATTCAGTGTTTTGTTAGTTATTAGCTACTTCCCCTCATAATTTTAAAAAGCATTATGAATGTCTCGAAAGCTTTCGAAAAATGATTGTATGCTAGCATAGTTGATAAAGATATTGAAATTGTTGCCTCCTTCAAAGAAAAAATGTTTGAAAGCTTGTCATTGAGCGTGCAGGTCCTTGACGCCGTATCAGCTAAAAGACGAGGCTGATTTCCCACCTCTATCTCGCTGATTTGCGTGAGAGAAGCTTATACTTCGGAGTTGACTGATTTACCATGCAATGAATAAGAGGAATGCCAACCTTTGGGTCCTATTTCTCGGAGCTGCTTAGTGGTGTAAAAGAAGCGGGTGTTTTGTTGCGTTTCAGTGGTTCTGTACATCAAAATAAGATTCTACCCCTTCACTTCTCTTATGTAAGGTGGGGGACATAGAAGAAAGGATTCCTGTAAGGTGAATCTTCTTCCTCCCAACTCATTTTTCCTTACCAATGCAGGTGGTGAGAAGCACTAACCCTTGTAGTTTCCAAGTCATTATAGCTGGAACCAACCGAGAAAACTTGTTTGCCTTGATATATATAACCAAAATGCTGCTAATTTTTTCTCCGTATACTGGATTACTCAGTTTAATGGTATTTTTTAATGATTATGTTACCAAAATGCTTGTCAACATCCCCCTCTTTTTTTTCTTTTTCTCATTTGTTTCTATCATTGAGCAATTTCATTTTCGGGGAGTTGCATACATACCATCCATTTCCTACGAATTTACATACCTAACAACTAAACATTATCTTTTACATTTATACCAATAAAACCTTTCATATTACAAAAAAATGCCACCATTTTAACTTTTAAAAGGTGAAATACACATTTTCATGGATTGGCAAAGTGGTGCGTGTAAAAATTTAAGTTTAGGCGTCAGATATACAAATACATAGGGAATTGAGTGGCATGTATGCAAATGGTTCTTAATTTTTATGCTGGAGAACTGTCTGCTGTCATTTCCATACATTGTGATAGCCAACAAAGCAGCACTGGATCCGCCATATTTTAAGTGCTGTGGTTTATGTATCTTTATTAGAATAGAAAGAACATATGACATTCAATACGACATAATAGAGAAAAATAATTCCTTTAGCCGGCCCCACTCAATAGGATAAAAATTTGTTGTTGTTGTTGGTTTATGTGTCTTTAATATTAGCTATGATTTTATTGTATCTAATTTTTAGGAAAAAACGACGTTATATGAAACTTAGTCATGTGCTTTGTTTTGTTGTTTTGTCAAATTTGACAACAAATAACCTCATAAATTTATACTGATTATAAAACTATTGTATGTTCTGTGGAATTTTTATTTCATTTTTTATGACAATTATTTTGACAATTAGATGTAAAAATCTAATGTTTTGTTATTATACCTTAAATTTTTCTTGTTTTGCCTTATATGATATTTGTTCTAAGATATTAAATGATGAAGATAGGAGAGCAGGGTTGTAATCAAGCTGCATATATCATTGTTTGGGCTTGGTATGGTATAATTATAAGTTCATGTTCGGCTTGAACTTGTGTCGAGTTTTCATATATTGTTCAAGCTCAATTTAGTTTAAATTTTTCAATGTTTGAATTTGATTTGTACGTGATTTATTTTTGACAGGTGAACGGTATTTAAATGAGCTAATAAACAATCTAAAAGTTCAAACAAGTTTTTAAATTTTTATATAGAAAATTCAATATATTATTTTACAAATCTAATCAAACTTATTAATTAATTGATTATAAATTCTATCAAAATAAAATATTATTCATGAACTATCATTATATGGAATATAGTTTCTCATATTTAGCATGATGGTGCTTTTTGCATTCAACTTTTTACATTCAAATGCAATTGTTGGTTTTCTCATAGTGATACACAAGTTCTTTTTCTAATTTTTGGGGACAATTTTATAGATCTCTTTTATATTAATTTATTGCACCATCTTTATTCTTAATGATATATAATTTATAATGATTGCATCGTACTTTTTCAACAATACTTTTTAATTATATAAGATTTATGAGTATGGTGGAAAGGGAAAATATATGAGAGACGAGTTTTAGAGATCCTTGCACATCGCAATCTCGTCGGTATCTTTGATGCTTGCGCGCCCAAGTAACTTGGGGTTTTGTATATTTTGGGTGAAATCGGGAGATACAAATATGTGAGAAATCAGAGGAAAGGTGAGGTTTGAGGGTGCTTAAAGTTATTTTTAAGAAGCATTTTATACATACAATGCAAGTCTTATGTATTTTCAATTCTACAACTGAACTTTAATAACATAAATGTATAATTAATTGTTATATATTAATAAAATAAATATGTAATTAATAATTAATAAAAATATTAGTGAAGTAATATTCTATTACTATGAAACTCTATAATTAATAAAATTCTAGCTAATTGGGTTTTAATTAAATGCATAAGAGTTATCATCGAGTTTAATATCGATAAATAAACGGATTCAACTATGTTTATAGTTGGTTAATGCAAGTTCTAAAATTTTAAAAATTGTTAAGTTTGTTTATTTAATAATTTGAATAAACATGATGGAATCTTTAATTGAGTCAAGTTCAAATTATCCATCGAGTGTATTGGTTCATTCACAGTCTTATAGAAAAGTTAAAAGCTTCTTTGATTGTGTCGAGCAGAAGAATATGTCGTGATGAAAAATTAATAGGAAAGGCTAAACTTTTTTAGAGTTTGAGAGGATTGGGTTCGCGAAGCTGGAGTTGGATTACTTGTGGGTTAGGTTTTGGTTTTTTGTTTATTTGGTCCTTGATTTGGTTGGGCTCATGGAGGGTGGGAGTTGGCTTCGTTGATTCAGAAGTGAGTTCGTTTTTGGAGTGATGGTTGTTTGAGGGGGAGAGAATGAATTCTACTATATAATTGTTATATTTGGATGAAGGATTTGGCTTAAAAATTGCCAATTTAGTTGCGGATTTGATTATAATCTTGACTTGGGATTTGATCACTTTGATTAGATGTAAAAGAATAAAAAATATCAGAAGAAATAAATTAGGTTAGTTGGTGTGCTAGCTTAACTATAATTAAGAAAATGGAGTTTAGGACATTAAAAAAATGTGAATTTAGCTGTGGAGTAATTATAGTATTGATTTGGGATTTAATTCATTTGATCATCTTGACTAGAAGTAAAAGAATCAAAATGTAAGAATAAAAAAAAAAGGTTGGTTGGTGGGCTAAGTTAACCACATTTTAGAAAATGGCCAAATTAGGATAACTAGGCTATGAGAGGGCCATTTTTAAACTTTTTAGGATAACTAGGCTAGAGGTTTTTTTTTCAAACAAATGAATGCAATAAAGAAATTTTGTGGTTGAAATGTAGTGCTTGAAATATTTTGAAGTTTTTTTTTTTTGCTAAATTAGTTTGAGTTTGGGTTTGTTTTAGGAGGTTGTTATTATTATTATCATCATCAACATAATTATTGCTGAAAAATGAATGCAATATAAAAAACTCTTTTTACAACAAACTAATCAGCCAGTTGGTGTGAAATTGAAAAAAAAATCTTTGAGTAAAAAATAAAAACTTTAAGAAAACTAGTGTAAAATACTCTTGGGGGCTGTCTGGATGCAGGATGATTTAAGTTGAATGGGATTTAGTTAAGCCGGTAAATCCATATTTATCAAATCTAAATTTAATTAGATCCAAAATAACTATTGGTTCAATTAAGGTTAAATTTAGTTAAATCCATTTGATAAGTTTGGCATAAATCAATTTGAAATATTTTTTTCATGCGCTAAATTTTTTAAATCCAACCAATAAGTAGATTTAATAAGTTCAGATTTAATAAAGGGAATAAGTAAAAATTGGATTTAACTTAACATGGATTTACTTAACATATTTTTGATAAATGGTTAGATTTAAGTTAAATCTCAATTAAATCCTATAAAAGCATTGTTCCAAACACTCCCTTACATGAAAAAAATGAGGAAGATAACATAAAATATATATTAGATAATAGAAAAATAGAATCAGAGGGATAAAGGTTATTAATTACCAAGCAAATAATATCAAAATTTAATTAAACTCATTCATACAAGCCTTCACCTTCTATCTAGAAAAAAATAAGATAAATAAATGTTAAATAATACACCAAGCAATGCATCACAATTTATGTTGTCACTGATAATGTTAATTGGTAATTTTTTTTTTTTTTGGTGCATTTACATCTACTTTCTTTCATTGATTGCCTAAGAGACATCCGATGCAAATTATCTCCTACCATTTTCAGAAGAACCACCCTTAAAATTAATTCTTATCATCAAACATTTTAATCATAAAAAATCATTTATTTTGCTAAAAGTTAGACACATATAGAATGTCATAAAATGCTACACTTAGGGATACATAAAAAACTTTCATACAGCAATATCCAACACCTACAACCCCCTATGGGTAATTCATCTCACTTATAAAGTAACACAAATTAACAAAATTAGAACTAATAAATTGTAACATTTACTATTACTTTAAAGGAGTTTTATATTTCACTTATAAAGCAGTTAATTAACAAAATTAGAACTAATAAATTGTAACATTTATGACTGCATTTGATTTTAATTTAGACTTCATGTGTTTTCACATGATTTCCACTTTCAAACTTAAGTTTTGTTATGTTATCTCCAAGAATTCTGAGTAGTTTTATTTATCTTTTTCTTTAAAATGATAAGTAATTAAGTGTTGGAAGGAAAATGTGTGTAGTATTGATCTATAATGTTGGAATTAGTTGTGATGATTTAATCATTGTACTTCATTTACTTCTTGATTTGGCCAAGTGAGATGTTAATATTTTTTGTGAGAACATGTAACATCCGTGATAGTATTGTCTCAGTCAACTAATGGTAGAATCACATGAGATTGTATGGATGAGAATGTAATTCATATGGTTGAGTGCAAATAAATAGGGAAATAAACTTTGAAGGGTATAGAGTTAAATGACTTTAGAGTGACAGGCTAAAACCTCCAATTCAATCTATTGTTTTAGATTTTTATACGATAAGTTAGCCCCCATGTGGAGGGAGAAGAGATAACTCTAGAGCGAGAACTAGTATCTTCCCTAGCTAGCCCGTCTTCAGGATTATTCAAACTTTAGATTAGTTAATATTCTTTATAGCATCTCTAATAAGGGTAAAGAATAATATTACTCCTATTTGACACAACATGATTTTTTACTGATTCATGATAAGGAAAAATATATTTTATTTGTATCGATTTCATCTTACAAAAATCTAGTTAAATTTAGTTAGTTGTTTACTTTATTTTTAATTATCAATTTTTTTAAAAATAAGTTGTTTACTTTATTTTCAATTATAAAAAAATTACCAAAAAGAATCAAACTTTTATTCCTACCATAGTATTTATAGTTTGAGTAAGACTCTTTTCCAAAGTAGAATTTGTTATTTAATTTCTTCTCAAAAGTTTGAAGTTCCCGCTATGGGTTCAATATTTCGGAGCTTAATCAAAAAGTTTTATATTACTTGATAACAATATGTATACTTGCATAGTATTCCAATATTTAAATATTACAGTTGTTTTTTATTTGCTTCATAATCAAGTTGTTGGCGTCGTTGTAAGGAATAAATATAAATCAAAGATAATCAAGAATCTAACCACACATACATCGTAATACTATCGTACTAGAAAGTCAGGATCAGTACTCGAGTATGTTGACTTTTTAGTGGGAATTGTTGGTTGTAGGATTCTCTTGTGCAAGGAGTCTCCTTTCCATAGATGTAGAAAATACAAATCTCATTTTGTCTAAAAGTTGAGAGATTGAACATCTATCTTTTTGTGCAAGTATTTTGAACATAGAATGTATCACTTGAATCAACAGAGAATTTTTTCTTTCCAAATGAGAGGATTGGATTGTATCCTCATCATATTTATTGGATATCGGGTAAACTTATTTTTCTTTAGAGAACAAGTATTCTCAAAAACACTCTCCTCATATTCAGATGTTTCATAATTATTGATTTTATTCCTTTTCTTTTTTCCTTTTAAGGGAACGATTTATATTCCTTCGTTGAGTATGTGCCAGCGGAGTAGCCTTATAGCTAGATCTGCCTTCAAACATGCATGGCAACATAATTTCATTATCTTGATCAATAGAAACTTTCTTTCCTTTTCAATCAACCTCTTCTTCTATGTTCTCAAAAGTGAATTGTTTTATAGGAAGCTCTTCAGGTAAATCTTCTTTAAGAATAGGTAAATCTTCATAGGAATTTAAGTTAAATTCTTAAAAAGGTTATATGATAATCTGTGATGAACAACTTAGTACAAACTCAACATCATCAAATAACCCAAAGTCAGTTCTTTGAAACCAAGTAGCTTCATTAATTGGTGAATAAAGTTGTTGAGAGTAGAAAAGGAACGAGTTTAGAGAATCCATTGCAGTGTTTCTGGAAGAAAAGCAGAATGTCAGAATTTTATTTTAGACTTGTTTTGTAAACTAGAAATTTTTTTTATTTCATTCTTTTTTTATGTCATTTTGTCTTGTAATTATGGAAAATTTCAAATTTAGTTTGTCATGAATAACTCTTAGAATCAAAGATTTAATTATGACCAGGTAAAAGAAATGTTTTGAATTGTCAAAAGACGGAATGCTAATTCCCATCGCCATGTCGTTTGTTTGCTATCTTATTGAAAGAAGTCGTCACTTTATTTATCTATTTATTGCCCTTTTAACCAAATGACTTATTCTCTTAGATCATACAAATGATCTTGATATATTAAGAAAGTCGGAGAAGAATGGAAATGGTAAATGAAAATGGAAAACAAAAGAAAATATCATAAGGTTTTTATTGTGGTGGAGAATTCGAAAGTGTATGATTCCTAAAATTCAACTACACAAAAATTCCATAACCAGAGGGTTTGAGTTTCTCAATCTCCTATAAGAGTAAGCTCTTATAGTTAATTACATTTTAAGTAGTTAAAAATTACTGATGAAAACTCCTGATTAAAGTTAACATTTATTCTCAAAGAAGTTTTTAGTGTCAAGGTTAAAGAAGGAAACATCAATGTTTGAATCTAAGGGTAATTGATTTCTAAGAATCTGACACTACCCTAAAGGTTTTGATTTGTCATTTTGCTTTGTTGTTTTGTTTTGTTTTTTTCCATATTTTTATGTTGTTTTGTTTTGTTTATATCGTATTGTTTTATTTTTTGTTTTTTTATGTCATTTTGTTATTTTGAGGTTCACCATTCCAGCTTTGGAATGTTGACACTGCAAAATAAATTTAGCACACCCTAATAACATGCAAAGTAAATCTAAAGCGTAATTTGTGTCATGTCTTATCAAACCTACAAAACAGAACAAGATTAGCATGAAATTATGTTTTAATTTTTCAATTTAGTTGGTTGAATAATTTTTAAACGACTCGATCAAGATGTTTATGGCTTTTTCGTCTCGAGGTATTAGGGATGTTTAAATCGACTTAGACCAAAAGGTGTTTAAACCAGGACCGAAAGATTCTTGTCAGCAACCACAAGTTATGTCGTCTAAGATATCTTCCTAGATCTGAACGTTGGGGTTCAAGTTACGTTCGGTGATCTTTGTTCATTAATTTAAGTTTTCATGTCTTATTCAGATTTTAGGGTTGAAAAAGTTTAGGTTGTTTACAATTTATTAACCAATTCAACTTTTGTTGTTTTGATATTTATTTTTTGTTATGATGACCCAATCAGATATCCATAGTTTCGTCGTCCTGGGCATCATGTTTGTGGTTTAATTGGCCATAAGTGACTGGAAGATATTTTTATTAGCAACCATGAGTTACCTCCACCAAAATATCTTCTCAAACCTAGTTGCATTTCTAGGTTCAAGTTTAAGTTTTAATGTCTTTTAAGTGAATTTTTTGTCATTTGTATTTTGTCATGAATTTCATTTAATTTATGTATGTGGATTTGGATTATCAATTTTAGATTCATTTTTATGATTGAACTCAAAATGCATTATGTTATTTATTTTATATTTGATGTTGGTTAGACCTAAAAAAATTTCTCTAAGCCTAATATAAATTAGACTTAAGGTTTTAAGTTTAATGAAGGTAGAACCTAAGAGAGGTTTACTTAAGTTTAATATGGAATGGACTAAAGATTTAGGTTCAATTTAGGTAGAATCTAAGATATAGAATGACTTAGGTCTAATTTAAGTAGAAACTAAGGTATAAGGTCACTTTGGTTCAATTTAGGTAGAATTTGAGGTAAAGATTGGTTTATGTCCAATTTAGGTAGAACCTAAGATATGGAATGATTTAGGTCTACGTTCAGTAGAATCTAAGGTTTTATGTTACTTAGGTTCAATTTAGCTAGAACCTAAGGTATAAGGTGACTTAGGTTCAGTTTGGGTTGAATCTAAGGTTTAGATTGGCTTAGGTTCAATTTTAGTTGAACCTAAGGCTTAGGTTGGCTTGGTTCAATTTGGGTTGAACCTAAGGTTTAGGTTAACTTAGGTTTAATTAGGGTTGAGTCGAAGGTTTAGGTTGACTTATGTTTAATTTAGGTTGAATCTAAGGTTTAGGTTCTAAGATAAATTAAGCCTAACTTAAGTAAGGCTTAATTGATAATTAAATTTAATTTAGGTTAGACTTAATTAAGATTTGGATGGATTAAACCCACTTTAGGTAGGGCTTAATGGATGATTAAGTCTAATTTAGGTTAGACTTAAATAAAGTTTAAGGTGGATTAAGCCTAATTTAGGTTAGACTTAAATAAAGTTTAAGGTGGATTAAGCCTAATTTAGGTAAGGCATAATGGATAACTAAGTTTAATTAGGTTAGAATTAATTAAAGTTTAAGATGGATTAAGAAGAATTTAAATAAGGCTTAATGGATAATTAAGTCTAATTTAAGTTAGACTTAATGAA
>NEWO01000323.1:258557-308831 GCA_003013225.1 Phalaenopsis aphrodite | reverse complement strand
AATTATCTTTTTATTAAAAATAGAAAGTTTGTTGTTCAATAGTGCATATTGCATATTCTCCATGTGGGTTCGATATTCAGGTCTTAATCAAAAAGACTTATATTACTTGATAACGATACATATACTTGTGTAGTATCTCAATATATATAAACTAAAAGTTAAATTCTTATTTTTCTTCAGGATCAAATTTTTGGTGTTGCTGCAAAGTAAGGAAATATAAGTGAAATATAATCTGAATTATTATTGTATTGTGCATATTAGCAGTATTCAGGGATCAGTATCTCTTCAAAATGTGTCTTGATTTAATGTATTTACCAATGGATGCCTCCTTCACAAGTCTTTTAATTATATTTTCGTCCTTGGTAGTTATAACCACCCATTTTAGCAAATAAGTGTCTCAAATTTCCCTTCAAAAGTCATCAAAATGAATTAACATGTGAGTAACTATCACTAGCGCTTAAGTGCGATGCCTCTGGTGCTTAGGCGCGGCCTTCTCTGTTTCACTGGCGCTTGAGCGCCGGTTTTGGCGCTTAGGCATCAAAATACTTTTGTATCATTTTTGCATTTTTGCTCCAAATTTGATTCTTTTTCACTCCTTTTGGCATTTTTCATCTTTTTACTCATACATGAAAGAAAAACACACAAATACCTTCATTAAAGCACAAGATCTCAAAATTAGGTATAAAATTATGTCTAAAAACAATATATATTTTAGATGTATCAAAATCTCCCAAACTTAAAATACTACTTGTCCTCAAGTGACAGTTCAATCTTAAAAATCAAATAAGTATGATTATATATATGATTTTTTTTAGGAGTTTCTAAAATTTTGTTCTATAAATATAGTAGTCTAATTTAGAAAAAACTCTAGTGAATGAGACCAACTTAAAGTTTAGAGATCCTTAAAGTGAAGAAGTATGAAAAATATGAGTTCCTACCTAATTCAGAAATACTTATAAATTATCCAAATATAGAACTTAGGCATTTTATTTCCTTCACTTAAAAATTTTTATTAAGTATAATTTTACTTACTATATTATATCCTTAACCTTAAGAGTTTCTCAAGTCTTATACTTTAAAAAGATCAGATGTTGAACCAATTTTTGATTAGACACTAATCCTCAAGCTTCTCCTCCATTTTTCAACTTTTCTTTTCTTTTCTTTTCTTTTTCTTTTTCTTTCTTTCTTCTTTTTTTTATTTTTTTTTAGGCGAGGATTACTATATTTAGATAGGCCTTTAATGGTTTTGAATTTCACTCATCCTTTCCCAAAGTAAAGAGTTGATAGTTTTCTTTTACTTAAAAACATAATAATAGCTTATGAAAATTATTTTTAAAAAATTGACGTTCTAGACGCACTGGTGTGGTCTATTTTGCCATCCGGGGCTGTTCAAACCATTTTTCAGCAATCGAGTCCAAAATGATAATTTGCGCATTTTTAGCCGACAAGCAAAATCATGGTGCGACGAGCACCTTTTCCAAGTGAAATTGACATTTCAGATTCACTCGCTTGGTCCTTTTCGTCGTCCAAGGCCATCTAACCAAGCTCGCTAGTGATCGGGCCAATTTAAGCCAATTTTGCCCGGGGCGCAGCGAATAATATTTTTCGACCCGATCGAAGTCGTCCAATGTGCCAAATGTTGACCGGCCTTCACCCATGTGAAAGTCAAAGCCTAGCAAAATGACCTCGACTACGTGCCCCTCAACACTTGTCAGAGGGTCCAAAGTGGATGTCTCACGCTACAGGAGTCAACACGTCATCAAACAACGCTCCTTAGCGATCAAACAGACATCCTACTCATGCGACATCAAAAAAATTGATGCCAACATGTATTTGAAAGTGTTTGTAATCATTCGTGAATTAAAATAAATGTTTTATTTGTGTGAAATTTTGTGTTATTTAGTGTTGAATCAAATTAGTTTAAATTGGTGAATCTTGAGTAAGAGAAGAGATAAAAGGAGAGAAAATAGTTATTACAGTGTTTTGAGATCATAGAGGGTTTGTTGACTTAGGTTAGGAGTTCATTTCATTTAAATTAGAAAAATTAAAATTTGTGCATTGGCACCTAAGCGTTAAAACTCGCGCTTAAGCAATGCCTATACAGAAAGACTGGTGCCTAAGTGCCAAACCATTCATACTTAAGCGCTGGTTCACTAAAATCGGTTCGCAAAACGATTTTACGTTAATTTTTGGGACGAAAAACACCATTATCATACCTCTCTTCATCTCCTACCTTTGGTTTTCACAATTTGGAGAGCTAGGGAATCACCTATTTTGAAGATTTCTTGGTGGATTCAAGCCAAATTTGTTAGATTTGATCTTCTTGAGGTAAGAGCTTCATTTTTATACAAAAATCTGTTATTTTTACCATGTGTTTTAAGAACATTCATGAGCTGCCCGAAAATCACTATTCATGGTCAAAATTTGAGAAAAATTGATGGATAATGCATAGATTTGTTAGTTTAAGCTTTTATGAGTTGAGTTTAGTGATTTGGAGTTGATTGTGAAATTTATTTTGAATTTTATACATTTTTTTAGAAAATGGCACCAAGAATGAAGAGAAGCAAGGGAAAATCTCTATTTGATTCAAGTAAGTTTTTCACTTCAAGAGCTCAGGATCGGTATAGCGATGCACTGCATTCGAGGAAATTAATTCCTTAACTATGTTTCAAAAGTTCGGGAGGTGCTGTAGAAGTGTTGATTGTTAGCTGCCAGTGGGAGTGGTTCTGTTATTTTTCTGCTGTCGTCATGATTTCTATCATACGAGAGTTCTATGCTAATCTCTCAGAGGCTGATGAAGGAGTCATAGTGAGGTGGAAGACAGTACCATTTTCTCCTGAGCTAATTAATCAGTTTTATCACTTGACCCTAAGTACTTTGTGTTTTTATTCAAACTATAGTCCTACTGAGGAGGTGCTAGATGAGATTATATCATCTTTCACTGTTGGTAGAGGATTATGGAAGATTAAAAGTGAAAGAAGTGTAAACTTTTCTACTTCAAAGTTGGATGCCACTGCAAAGGCATGGCATTACTTCATTTCTACTCATCTGCTGCTTACAAATCATTTGAGTGAAGTGACTTGAGAGAGAGCAACTTTGAACTACTTTATTCAGCAGTCCAAGCTAATTGATATTAGAGGATTGATTTATAGAGTTATTATCAGTTCATCTGTCGTTGCTACTACTACAGGTTTGGGATTTGCATCCTTGATCTTTTCTTTATGCGAGCAGGCCGGTGTTAGATATGATATCTAGGAGGAGATCTTACAGCCACTGAAGCCCATTACAAGTGTAAATGTGAAGACTCATTCACATCATTCTATTTTTGGATGGAAGGGTGGATTCTCCAGTAGTTCTGCTGCCTCTACTTCACGAGCCTCTATTTCACATGCTTCCACATCATGGGGTCAAACTTATGGATCTTATAATTAGTCACAACTTATTGAAAGGATATTAAATAATGTTATTTATACCAATGAAAAGGTATCAAACTTAACAAATTTTTACAGAGCATATGGATGGATATATGAAGAGACCAAGTGATTATGAGGAGGAATACAACTTAGCTATGAAGCATCTCAACAGAGGTAATCGGGATGTAGTATTTCCTCAATACCCTAGATATCTATCATATGAGCCTAATGTTGATTGGCGTAGTGATGACAGTGATGAAGAAGAGGGTGATGATTAGTTTGGATCTTTAGTTCTATTTTATGTTTTTAGTGTTTATATTGTTATGAACTATTATTGGTACTTGTATTTTGTGCTTTTTGTTATATTTTTAGTTGTGATTAAGACTGCCAGTTTTTGTTATGTTGTGTTTTACTTCGTACACCTAGTGTTATGTATTTGTGTTTTGTGAGTATTTATTATATGTGGTAGTAATTGTTTTAATTATGTTGGTGTATTTAGTTAGTGTTTTATTGAACTTAATTTTGGAATCTTAGAAAGGTTTAAAATTTGGCTAACTTACTACTTAAAGCTGCATATTTAAAATTTTGATATTACTACCAGTTATTTTTCTTTATGTTGTAGTCATGTATGTTTGTTAGAGTGTTGTTTGTTTTTATGTTATACTTCACTGCATAGAAGTCTGATGAATCTTTGTATTTTAAGTAAAAGAAAATTTGATCAATTAAATTTTTCTCTTATTTTTAATTTTTGTACTTGCGTATTTAGGATCTAAAAAGTTTTGCAAGCATGTTATTGTTAGTTTTAATTCCTATTTATTTATATATGATGCTAAAATCTTTTTTTTCTATTAAATATTTAAGTTTAGGGGGATGAAAAATTTTAAAGAAACTTAAATGTTTATTTGTTCTCAAATGTATTTCAAATAAATTTGATTTTGATTTGAAAAATGATTATGTATATGAAGTTATATTAGGGAAGCAAAATTTTGATTTTAGAAATGAGTAAGAGAATTTAGTTAAAATTTATAGTAATGAAGAAAAAAATAAAGTTAAAATTTTTAGTGTGGAAAATCCTAAGTATTGTGTACTTATCTTTAGTAGGAAAAATTGTTTTTTAGAAAAAGTTAAAAATTTGGACCTTTATTTTCAAAACTTAAATTTCTTTTATTGAAATTAATTTTCAAAACTATTATCGTGTTTTTAAGTGAAAGAAAATATGAACTCTTTGTCTTAGGAAAGTAAGAGTGGAATTCAAAACCATTAAAAGCCTATCCAGATATAGTAATCCTTGCCTAAAAAAGAAAAGAAATATAAAAAGAAAGAAAAAAAAGAAAAAGAAAAGAAAAAGAAAAAGCAAGAAAAAAGAAAAAGAAAAGAAAAACAAAAGAAAAAGTTGAGAGGAGAAGCTTGAGGATTAGTGCCTAATCAAAAAATTGGTTGCACATCTGATCTTTTAAAAGTATAAGACTAGAAATTCTTAAGCTTAAGAATATGATATAGTGAGTAAAATTATACTTAATAAAAATTTTTAAGTGGTAATGATAAAATGCTTAAACTCTATATTTAGAAAATCTACAATATTTCTGAATTAGATAGGAACTCATATTTTCATATTTCTTAACATTAAAAATTTCTAAACTTTAAGTTGGTCTCATTTACTAATATTTTATCTAAATTGGACTACTATATTTCTACATCAAAATTTTTTTAACTCCTAAAGAAACTCATTTACATTATCTATTTAAGTTGGTTTTTAAAGATTGAAAGATCACTTGAGGATAAGTAACATCTTAAGTTTGAGGGATTTTGATATACCTAAAATATATAATGTTTTTATACATATTTTTGATATATTGAACTTTAATGAAAGGTATTTGTGTGTGTTTTCTTAAAGGTGCAATCAAATGGATGAAAAATGCTAAAATGAGTGAAAAAGAGTCAAATTTGGAGCAAAAATGAATTGGGGCGCCTAAGCACCAGAAGTAGTTACTTGATGAATTATATAATTTGGGTGGATTTTTGAAGAGGTTTTTGAAGCAACCCTTCATAAAAACATGGGAAATAGCCCATGGACACAAAAATTCATTCAATTGTCTAATCAGGAGACAACTTCTAGGAGATTCATTGAATGGAGACACCTTTTTGAAGAGACACAAAGGCACCCCTTGAATTTTTATAAGAAAAAACTTAGATTTTCCAAGAGAGGAGGTCAGCCATCCATCAAACTTTACAACCCATTGTCGTCGGCGGTGACCTTTACTTTATTTTATTTTATTTTATTTTGAGTGTTAGTTTGTATTGTGAGAGAAGGAAGAAAATTCAAAGGAACTTCAAGACATTAGGTGGAGAGAATTTGAGATAAGTGGTTTATCTTTGTAACTACACTTGGTTTTAATTTAGATTTCTTGTTTGTGTGCATGATTTCTACTTTTAAACTCATGTGTGGTTGTGTTTTCTCCATGAATTTTTAGTTTTCTTTATTTTTTTCTTTAAAATGATAAGTGATTAAATATCTAAAAGAAGTTGTGTGAAGTATTACACTTCAATGTTGGAAGAAGTTGTGATGAGTTGAAACCTTGCACTTCATTTACTTATTGATTTGGCCAATTAAGATGTTAATACCTATTGTGAGAACATGTAAGATCCAAGATGGTGTTGTCTCAGTTAACAAATGGTTAGAATCACATATTGATTTCATGAATGTGAATGTAGTTCATGAGGTTGAGTGCAAATAAATATAAAAATAAACTTTTAAAGGGTGTAGAATTAGAGAACTTTAGAGTGATAGGCTTTTAGGTTTTGATACGAGATGTTAGCCCCATGTGGAGGTAGAATAGGGAACTCTAGAGTGAGATCTAGTATCTTCCATGCCTAGCCGGTCTTCAAGACTATTCAAACTATAGATTAGCTAATGTTCTTTATAGCATCTCTAGTAAGAGCAAAGAATATTATTTTTCTTATTTGATACAACACATTTAGCATACTTCCACAAGAAGAATTTCTATATTTATCACTGATTCATGATAAGGAAAAAGATATTTTATTTATATTATCTTCATCTTGCAAGTATTTTAGTTAAGTTAATTAGTTGTTTACTTTATTTTTAATTATCAAAAAATACAAAAAGAATCAAACTTTCATTCCTATTTTAGCATCTTAAGTTCAAGTAATAGCATATTGTTAAGTAAAATTTTGTTATCTAAAGTTAGTCCTCCCTGTGGGATCGATATTCGAGACTTGATCAGAAAGTTCTATATTACTTGATAACGATATGTATACTTGTGTAGTATCCCATATTAAAATTTAAAAATGCATTATTATTTGCTTCATAGTGAAAGATTTACCTAGCTCTTGTTTTGGATCAAGATTGTGTCTTTGTTGCAAATTAAGAATATATATTAAGGAAATTGATTGCATACATCTTGATACACCAAAAATATATGCATTTTTAGATCCAAATTTTATACTCATTTTTAGTGATATTGCACATTAATGGAATGTATTTTTATGTTTTCTTACATGTTGTTGAATTTTAGGACTTTAAGCAAAAAAGGAAGCAAAAAGAATGAAATTTGGAGCAAAATGAAGAAGCTGAAATTTGTTCAGCACCGACGGCGCCAGAAGCAGCACCAACGGTGTCATTTGACAGTGATCATCGAATTAAATTGTGGAACACTGGCGCCAATGATGCCAAAATGTGCGCCAACAGCTTCAATTTTAGTTCAGCCCCTGTTTCTAGAAGATTCGACTAATTTAGATGTTTTTTGAAGAGTTTTTGGAGGCACCTATTAGAGAAATGACTCTAGGCTTTATTTGGGGCCAAAATTGATCAGAAAAGTGACTCTTCCTGAAATTTCATTGCCCCAATTCAACCTTCTACGTATCACACATTCTTCCATTTTTCATTCCACAACCATTTAAAGTCCATTGTTCTCATAATTTAGAGTTTTTTAGTGATATTAAGTGTGAACTCTTGTCTAAGAGTTTTGGAAAAGGAGAAAATTGAGAGATTTCTTCTGCCTACATTTCCTAGAAGAGGCTACAAGGGATTTTCTTCGAGAAAGAGTTTCAAATAAGTGTTGTTTGTTTATAAGTGTTTTATGAACCTTCTTTTATATATGAAATTTGTGTTTTGTTATATCTTTCTCAAGAAGTCTGAGTAGTTTACTTTATCTTTCTCTCTACTCTTAGATATGGTGAAATGAAGAGATAATATAGATGTGCCAATATTAAAATCTAAAATAAATTATGATGATTTTTCAACTTCGAAGTTAATTTACTTTTTGTTTTAGCCAATTGAATTATTAAAATATGTTATGAAACATATGATCCGGAAAATGGAGTATGAGTTCTACAATAGAGTAAGGATCACATTTGATTCCATGAAGGAGAACTTTATTCATGGAATTAAGTGCAAATAAATAGGAAAATATACTTTGTTGGGTGTAGAATTGGAGAATCTTTAGGGTGACAGACTAAAATCCCCAATTTGGTCTTAGTGTTTAAAAACTAAGTGAGAGTTAGCCTTCAGGTGAAGGGAAGTGGGAGCTCTGGAATGGGAGCCAGTATCCTCCTAGCCTAGCCATGGATTTAGGGACTAAATTTGGGATTGGCCAATGATTTTCTATAACACTGTATCAGGGTAGAGAAATAAAACTGTTCTTATTTTGCACAATACATATTTGAACTATTTATCTCATCTCATTATACCAAAATCTCATTGTAGTGGGAAAGATGCTTTTTCAGATAAGAAATCTTCATCACATAAACATAGTTTAATAGTTTAGTAGTTACTGTTTAAACTCTGTATTTCAGTTTTGTTACTCAATTAAATAATTTACTTCTAATAATGTCTCAACATTCAAAATTAATGACAGTAATTTTGTTTTGACTTCCTATGATTTCTTATTAAATTTATCAATCCAAATTTAAACATTCCTTGTGAGATCGATATTTGGGGCTTAAATAGAAAGTTTTTTATTACTTGATAATGATACGTATATTTGCATAGAATCCAACATTAATTGCTTAAATTTCTAATTCATAAAATATTGCATCAAGCTTTTGTAATTGTTGCATGGCGGAGTCAACTATATAATTTTTACACAATTATATTCACATCGGGATTACATCACATTTAACATCTATCTATATACAAAATCGGGATCATGCATCAGGCGCTAGAATTCCCAGAATTTGCTATTTTAGCTCCAAATTTGTCTTTTTTGCTACTGTTGCTCCAAATGCCTAAAATTAATATACCTGTAACAAAAACATGAAAATGCCCTTCTTTAAAGCGCAATATCACCAAAAATAAGCATAAAATGTATACTTAAAGCAACATATTATTTTAGTGTGCCAAAATCCCTAAACTTAAATGTTATTTGTCCTCAAGTGACACTTTTACTACATAAAAGCATATAGCTTGGGATAGAGATTAACTTATAACTCCTATACTTTAGTTTAATAAATAAAATAGTAATATTGAAGAAAAATCTTTAATAAATTAGATTCAAACTCTAAGTATAAGAGTACTTAGTAATCAAATTTAAGATTTTTGAATCTCTATTCATTTCAAGATGTTGGGTTTTGAAATTGACAAATCTCCTTACGTCAAAATCATCTGTCGGCTTTCCTCTCTTTACTTGTGGAGTCATTGGAGTTTTTATGAAAATCCAAATAAAATCCTAATAAATTACAAAATCAAAATCTAACTCCTCAAGTAAGATTATCCGGTAGGAAACTTTTTACCATGAGTTTTCTTCAAAATTTTCCATCAAAAATCTCAAATTTTGGATCTTCTATAATGTAGGAAAAATCTATGGTGAAATCAAAAATTTCTAAGTTAAAGTAAAGCTTTTACCAAGAGAAGATGAAATCTAAGATCCCTAGCCTCCAAAATATTCTCTAATGCACACAATGTGAAGCTCTAGTTCACAGTATAGAGGTA
The DNA here is from genome assembly GCA_003013225.1 of Phalaenopsis aphrodite. NCBI lineage: Eukaryota > Viridiplantae > Streptophyta > Magnoliopsida > Asparagales > Orchidaceae > Phalaenopsis > Phalaenopsis aphrodite. The sequence continues at coordinate 299,468 of NEWO01000323.1, read as the reverse complement.
GGAGACGACCCAAGCAGTAAATATGGAGTTTTACTGTGTGATTTTGCAGTTTTTTGGGCAATCTGGCATTTTTGAGAATTTGGTGCTTCTAGTGTCAAATCTGGTGCATCATGCGCTAACTCTCTGTAAACTGGCACTTCATGCACCAATTTGGTTCATCTAGCACCAATGCCTTAATTTTCTGAGATTTCTTTTTCTATGGAAATCTGATGCATGTCACTTTACGTCCTCCTCTAATTAACTCAAATGAATAATTAAAATCATAATTTAAAATTAATCTAACACCAAACTTTAACACACAACACAAAACTCACTTTTATGTATATAATTTGTGGTATTACAAACTAACATTTTTCAAGCTAACAAATATCTAATTCAGTGTCTAAAGCAAACCAAAACATCCTAACACTAAAAACTAAACATTGAAATACTAAACACAATCATAATTAGAGTTTAATAATAAAATTAAATGCAATCAAACATAACACATTAACACAAACATACAGTACTAAACAAAATATTTTGTGCATAGATTAAGTTCAAATATCTTCGTCTCTCTCGTTCTCATGGATATCTCTCGTAGATCAGTAGTGTACATACAAAATCTTTTCCAATCCAAACATGTTTCTTGAACATATATACTAAAACATCTTCATTCCGACCAATATGTTCAAAATGTTCATTCAATCTCTAATCCAGATTATCCAACATTTGAGAAACATTCTCAATTGCATGTATAAGGTTCTGTGCCTCTTTTTCTATCTTCTTAATTTATTTCAAAATATGTTTGAACTGAAGTAAGGCTGAATAGGTGATGAATTCTGGGATGTTTGATCCATCAGTATATTCATATCATTCCCATCTCCCATTATAATTTAGCTGCAATATACTTTTGGATTTATCGGCTTCCAAAGAAGAAGCACTTTCTCCCAACTCTCATAAGGTACTTGTGATTGGCAGCAAAGTAGGAAAATGGTGGATAGATATCCCAGTCTAGTTGCAGATCCATTGACAATTAAACCCAAAACCAATTTCATAATTATTGCACCAATATCAACCGGTTCTCCAGTTTGAATACAGTAGTTCAGAATAACACTCTTTTTATTTAAATTACAGATTTTCATGGTTGGATGCAAAAAAGAAGTGACATGCCTTAGAAGCAGGATTTAACAATGATAAATAAAATCTTACATTTCCATCATCTTTGACCTCCCAATTCACATCTTCATCCATAAGGTATCGATAGAGTTCATTCATATTATCTTTCGTAGGAGTAAAATTAGCATAGTGGTAAATAGACACATTTTCAATCATAAACATCTTGTTTATTCTTGAAGGACTAAATTGTACAAACCTGCTTCGCACTTAGCCAATTTGTTGGTTGATTCCATGAAGGTTTGCATAAAACTCTTTCACCACAGGGACAACTACGGCGGCAGTAGTGTAGCAAAGCACTTCCTAGCGTTTGTGTGCAATAATCTCTTCTACTCCGATGTGTTGAATCCTCGTTTCACAAGCTCCCTTTCTTTGATTAGCCTCTTTTTCGCAATAACTTGATCATGTAACTTATGTGCATCGAAACTAACGAACTTTCTTCAGTTGAAAATTTTAATTCTAGTGGAAATTTTAGAGTTGGACACCATTGGAATTGAAAACTAGTGACTCTTCCTTCGTTTTTCCCCCTAAAATGGACTTTGAAATCAGCTTTTAGGAGTTATAAGGAGAAGAAACAAAAACTGTCCAATAAATTCTCAATAAAATTTTGCCATTTCAATTTCGATCCAATAAATTCCCAACTTTTCCTTAAAATTAGGTAAATAAAGATGTCTTTAAATATTTTCTCAATATCAAATTTCTCAAATACACAGAATCTATAGAAGAACAAATATATTAATATATGTAAAATATTCTAAATAAGAGCATAAAAATAAAATAAACAACGATAAATATGGGTTGCCTCCCACAAAGCGCTTGATTTAATGTCGTCGGCCCGACATTTCCAGTCTTTATTCTGGGTGACAACAATATAGTCTCTTTAAAAACTAGTCTTTGCCCATCAAAATATGGTTTCAATCTAAGCCCTTCACTTTAAATATATTTCCAGTCTTAGGATCTTCAATATTAATAGTTCCATAGGGATAGATTTTTTCGACTTTGAATGACCCTTTCCACCTAAACTTAAGTTTTCTAGGAAATAATTTCAATCTTGTTTTATATAATAAAACTTATTATCCAGGTTCAAATTCTTTTTTTTAATTTTCTAATCATATCATTCTTTCATTCTATCCTTATAAATCTGAGCATTGTCATAAGATTCATTCATAATTTCTTCAAGATAATTCAATTGCACTAATCTTTTCTCACCAGCATCTTTCAAATTGAAATTGAATTCCTTAATAGCCCAATAATTTTTATGTTTTAATTCTACTTATAAGTGACAAGGAGGCATGCTCAGCTCGTGTTCGGCTCATTTATATTTCGAGCTCAAAAAGTATGTTCGTGTTCGGCTCGTTTGCTTAACAAGCCGAACACGAGCTGTTCACAAACAAAGAGTCATTTTAACAACTCTAATCATGTAGTCATAAGACATAAGACAATAAGGGTTTGAGCAAGATTTAAATATTATTATTTATATTAAAACATCATTTGAATCTAATTTAATAATTTTTATTTTATTTTCTTATTCAATGTTTTCATTGATTATAAATCTTTGTAGCCTTTAAGTCATTTAGATTTTTTCAAAATACAACTTAATATATATATATATATATATACTTGATGAGCAGTATTTCGAGACAAAACAAGCCGAACACGAACGAACACATCTTAGTTCGTGTTCGGCTTGTTAACTTATCCAACAAAATTAACGAGTTGAACACGAGCTTCTTAACGAGTCAAACAGGAGTTGTTCCCGAACAACGAGCTGTTTTGACAGCCCTAGTGACAAGTCTTCCTAAAAATTAATCTATATGGGGGAATTCCTATAGGTGTCTTATAAGTTGTCATGTGTGTTCATAATGCAGTATCTAATCAAGCATATCAATCCATTTTATTAGGACTCGCACTTTTTTCCAGAATTCTTTTAATTTCACAATTAGATACTTCTGTCAAAACATTAGTTTGGGGATGATAAGCAGTTGCAAACTTATGCATATACGATTTCCTTTAAATTTCTTAACTGTCTAGTTGTCATCAAAATTGACAGCATATCAAACAATGGCTTGACTTCCAGTCATTGTGTTCGCTTTTTTGAACTTCATCGTGTTAGTGAACTGTGAATCTTTCTTGCGATCAGCTTTTCCATAAATAAAATTCTTCATTTTAATTTTCTTTGAGTTTGCCCAATAACTGATATAATCCTTTCGGACAGTGAATCCAATTCTTGCTCATTATGGACAATCGTGTGAAGAAAGCTGTCTATATTTGGATCATTGCAAATATCTCCAGACTCAGAGAACAACAAATTTGCATAATATTATAAATATGATTAGATATAGAAATAACATCAATTTTTATAATCCTAAGATAACACCAAAATACATTCAGAAAAAGACCAAATGATCACACTAAAGGACCATAGCAAAAGCATCCAATGAGGTACATGAGTATAGAGTGAGTTTCCATATTTAGCTGATGTAATCAAATCTTGTCATATGTAAAGTTTTTTCAAGTGGTTTCCATCGAGTCGGTGCTGGTTCCATCAATGTTTCAAACCCTCCACCGCACTGGCAAATTCTAAGAGAAGAGGAGGTAGAGACACCAAATCATATATCCAATTCCTCTTTTGTACCTCCATCCATCTCTCAATCCGCCAACTATAGTCCTCCGTATGCTACCAATCCAGATTCATCACCATCACGCTTGTGTTGAAGTAGCACAAGCAGTAACAGTGCCCCTTGAAAGCTAGGCAATACTCCGGCGGTGTCATGGCATGATTGGTATTTTGGACACTTTGATCTTTGGAACATCAGAATGCTAGGACAGTTGGATGAATGTCATGGAGATATCACATCCTGAAATGGCAAAAAAGTAGCTTTGCAATAAATGCATCTAGAAAAAATAGTGATTATCAAACATAAGAAAATATTTTTTATCCGTCCTCTGCAACGAAATGGAGGTCAACCTTGTTCTCAAATGTGGCCTTATTGAATAGAGCAAAAGGAGAAGGTGAGTTCAAGGAGATGGAGATCAAACAATGAGCAAACAGCACCACGGTCTATTGTAATTTCGGAGTAGACAGAGTGTTGATTCCTCTCCTAGGGTTAGGTTTGGAAAATGGAAGATGGGAGGCCACAAATGTCAAGTGCAGGATAGACAAAATCAAATGGAGAGTGAGACTCGAGTGGCTTTTCGTAGAAAAATATTTACGTACGTCATACGCACACAGAATTGCATGTGTATGACGGTTATTCAGGTGGTATTAGAGAGTTATGTCATTGTTATAGGGGTTAATACCCACAATAACCTCACAAAACCTTCAAATGACAGGAAAAAGATGAGCGTTGAACCACATAATGTATTGGTAGGTTATTGGGAGGTTATTGAGATTTGATTGGGGTTAATACCCCCCAATAATCTCTCAATAACCCTCAATAACTGAGTTATTGAAAGGTTATTTGAGGACATACGCACGCAATTATTCATGTGTATGAAGTACACAAATACTGCTCTTCTTTCTGTGGGAAGAACCGAAGAATTATAAGGCCTTAGGGCTTATCAAAAAACACATTTTATAATGTTACTTTCTTCCTTCTGTTGTTCCATAGTCCGCAACATACAGGGTCAAATCACAGCCATCTAGTTGGATTAGACAATATGATTAACAATTTTATTAGTTTGGGATCAATTTAGGCTTAAAACCAGGTCATAATTAAATCGATCCAAATTTTGGCTCATAGTTCATCTCATTATGTTTGATCTGATCTTGATCGAGCTCAAATTCAAATCAAATTTTGAGTTATTAACGACCTTTGAGTTAATTTCTCAGTATTAGATGGGTTCATATGACGAAGCAAGAATATCCCTTAATACAATTGAATGAATGTTCAAATACAAAATGAGGGCATTTACATACATATCATATAATTCTTATAAGGGGCAATTACATGCATAGCACTCAACATTGCTATTTACAAATGTAGCACCCTCTTTCATATATTTTTCAAATTCTCACCAATGTTACACGGATGCGAACATTGAGAAATAAACAAGACATGGCACAGACACATGACTCATCTATTATTGAAAATATAGAACACTAACATGTGTTGGTCACGCCATTATAATAAATTTTTTTTGAAAGAGATATATATAATAAGTAAATAAAAGAAAAGATTTAATAACATTAACTTTCAAAAACTAAGATGCCCATAGATAATTTTTTGTTTGTAAATTACAAAATGCAAGCACAATACCATATACATTTATTAAATTAGAATTTAAGTCCTCTTGATTAATATATCATTAAAATAAATAAAATAACGATAAGCATCTTTAGTATATATTTCTACTTCACATTCATTATCATCAATTTATTATCATTAAATAACTCAGATTCCAACTCTCTCTCATCAAGAGAGATTTACAATCTCTAAATTCTTTTTTTTCGAACACCTCAAATTCTTCTCTTGCAACATCCAACATCTTGATATCACCTTCCATGTAAATTGGAGTTTTTCTTGACAACAATTAAAGGCTAGTATGCACATAAACAAAATTTTAAGCTCGTGATTTTTTTTTGTTCCTCTTCATTGATTGTATTAATGAATAAGTGCTTAAATTTCTCTTAGAACACGAGGAGGAAACTTAATCAAGAAGCTTTATAGTTTGAAGTAAAGGCATTGAAACTCTATGAATCAACCACCACATCTTTGGATCCATTTTCTCCATATCACGTAAAGACTCTTGATTCCAAATTCATCCAAATATTAAAAAAAAAAAACTAAATCCATATTTATCTGCATCTTTCTTTATCATTTGGAAAATAATGCTTCTAACAAACTTTTCTCGTATTTGAAATTTCCAAATCTCTTTGATGGGAAACATGTTGAGGATTTTCCTCAATCATTACTAACTTGAATATATTCCAAGAATATAAAAAAATAAAATAAAAATTTGGATTTAGGTGATTTTAACTTATAAAAAAAATACGTCCTTAAAATTAAAAAAATAAATAGATTTAGGTGATTTATATATTTATTCTTTCACTTTACATAATATTCTATCCCACATCAAACAAAACAAATGCAAGCATGGAATATCAACATCTGCAGCTCAAGGAATGTGATAAATAGGATCAATAAAAGAAAGAATATATTCAATTATATCTAACCAAAAGTCACCAATTATTTTCTTCACATATCTTGTCTTTCTCACGAGATGCTACATTCCTTGACCACCAATTTAAGCAGGTGAGCTTTTACTCTTAAAGATTATCATTTATAAGTGACAGCAAAATAGTTGTATTTAAATGCAATATTTACTCTACCTTCATCTGATTTTCCTTGCTTTGTGACAAGATTCCACAATGGCTTATTTTTTTCTATGTCTAAGTTAGTTGAAACATCACTGCTTCCAAATTCATCTCCAGTAGAACTCATTTTTCTTTACCGAGAATTTTACAGTAGACATAAGAATTTTTTTTAGATAACATTAAAATGAATGCAATTGTAAATGTCAAATTATGTCTGCTCACAAGAACAAATTATACAACAATATATAGTTTGTATGAATATTAGTGTCAGAAGAAAAGTTTCAATACTGATTAAGCATTTAAATTGAATGAGTTCTACTGGAGATGTCAGAAGAAAAGTTTCAATACTAATCAGCAAGACATAAGAATTCATTTTTTTCTATGACATTATGCTTAATCTATTTGAATGAGTTAAATAAGATTTTGTCATAAGAAAAGTTTCAATACTGTTTAAGCATAATGTCATGCTCATAAAGTAGACACCATCTACAAACATCATTATAGACACATATATGTATGAACATTAATTTGTGCTCCTCAATAGAGGATGTATCAAAATGAAGTTATTAGCATAATCTTACTAAGCTATGTTGGCCACAAAAAAAACAAGGAAATTAAGTTTAATGTAATTTGGGGGTGGCGCTTCTTTCTTACCTTGAAAAAATAGTTTGACATGGTCACTTTAAAAATTATTTTGATTTCTAACTAAAACTATCAATATGTAGAAATGACATCAAAGAAGGGATGTAATCTATATGGAGAAAAAATTGTGCATGAACTAAATAAAAGTTTGCAAAACATTAGAGGATTCTTAATTTCAACCTAAAAATAGATTGTTCACTCAAATTTGTTTCATTTTGATTTTTGGAATAATAAATGAGAAGATATGAGTATGTAATTGTAATCGGTCGCTATCGAGATACGTCACTTGCTGGTTGCAGAGAGACTTAAAGACTAAAGAGCCAATATGATAGTCAAAACTCAAAAGTCGAATCCCTAGCTAGTCGTCTGTCATTAAGCAGAGGAAAAGAATATAGGTTGTGAACGCAGAGGAAAAGAATATAGGTTGTGAACCAACAATGCAACGAAGCAACGAAGCATTCAAGGCTGGCAGGTAGTAGTGAAGCACTAAGCCTAGAGAAGTTCTCAAGGGTAAGACCGAGATGTAGGGCAACGAAACCGAAGCGAATCGAAGGAGGAAGCCATTTGAATTTGACTCACAAGATACATTATTAGGTTTTATCACTTTATATTTTAAGATTTAAACTTTTATTTAATAAATTTCAGAGTGTTAATTGTTTACATGCACACCATTCAATCCTTATGTATTTACATATCTTACCCCTTTATTTTAAATTTATATACACCGCCCAAATATTTCATATCACATCAAAATATATAAATCAAATCAATAAAATATTTCTTTTTCATTTTTATACATACGCAAGATGACAAATATGAAAAAAATAAAATTTTGGTATTAGATATATAAATTCATAAGAATTACGTCGTATATATGCAAATCTTTCCAAAATTTTAAACTTTTCTTATTCTAATTTAATAAATATTTTTCAGATTTTTTTGTTCATAAATTTAAGTTACCTGCAAAATTTAGGATACACGTCTTACTACACTACTTAGACACTCAATTCGATAACATATAAATATCATCTTAATGATTATTTTATAAATAACAATATTTTAAATATTGTACATGAAATAATCCTTATAAATTTACACATCTAACACATTTAAATTTACGTGCACACTCTACATTAAGAAAATCAATATTATTAATTTTTAAAAAGTGAAACACGGGATAGATTTATGTTAATGGCGACATAATGTTTTCATCATTGATGTAAAAAGATGATATTTTGATAAGATGCAGATGAGCATCAATAAATTATACAAAGATAAATAAACGAAATTAAATTTTTTAAAAAAAACAACTGAACAGGCAAAAATCGAAACTTGCAATAAATGATTTATATAAACAATTTCTAACCAAACTAAAGAAAATTAAAATTTACTTAACAGAATTCTGGAAGTAAATTTTAAAATGTCAATAATTAAGCTAATAGAACATAAAGAATAACTTCAAATCAAAATCTCATCATTTCTATTCCACCTTCCTTCCATTCCCAACATCAAAGCCCAACCCCAAAATTTCGCTGGCAGCAGAATCTGTTCCATTTCTTTCTCAAAAGATTGTCAATTTAAGCAAGACCTAAAGCAGTGCAAACCAGATGAAGACTGAAAGCTGAAGAGAATGACTGATTTTGGCAATGCATTCAATACTTGGGTTTTGTTGTAAACAAGACCAGTTAATGGAACATCAGGAAATATATCTCTCCTGCTGTTCCTGAAGAAGTCTAGCGGAAGACTTGGCATCAAGATAAAGAGCAGCAACTTCTTCAATATCAGCCTGGTGAAATTAATTTGAGACAATTTATTAGCCTAAAAAATTACTGATATTACAAAACAAATGGAATAATGATGCTCAATAGATTGTGATACCTTGCAGATTTTCTCTCTTCCATTTGTTTTGGCCACAATGCTAGCTGGTGACATCAACTGGATAGCATGCCTGAATATTGTAATATTTGACTTTATTAAGTGCTTGATAAATGCGATGTAGATTTAGATGTAATGAATCAATATAATAAGCAAGCAATTATTACAGGAAGCATGCAATTAAGCATAAAAGCTATTTGTTGACTTCGATCTACATTAAAAATGACAAATCTAGTTTCAGAAGAAAAGTTTGGATGGATTTTAACTCGAAAGTTTCAACATGCAACAAATGTGATAAAATGGGATCACCCACTCAACCAATAACTAAATTATTAGAATAAGAAAGTTAGTAGGGAGAAGGGCAGGCTGCTATGCATTCTGATACCCTCTGATTTTGGTTTTCCTTCGCAAGCCTGATAGCGTTCGTCTACCAATTGGCCTTCTCTGAAGAAGTATCTCTACAGGTCATGGCACACTTGTGCTCTTCACTGGAGTCTACATCATGTGTGTGTGTGTGTGTGTGTGTGTGTGTGTGTGTCCTACTTAGCCTTCTTCGAACAAGTATCTCTACACCTCATGGCTACACTCTTGTGCTCTTCACTGGAGTTTACATTATATATATTGTTGAAACGGGTTTTGGGATGAAAGAAAAGCTAATTACAATATTCTCAAGCAGGGTACATATATAAGGAAATCAATTCCTTCCTCCTTATTTATAAACTAACCAAATATATCTATCCCAAATTAAAAAAATAAAACAATTTTGAAATAAAAATAAAATAACATAGAATATGAAAGAATTAAATTAATCAAAGAGTTTATTAAGCTAACCCCAATCAAATTTTGTTTTGGAAGCTAGTGGCCGACCCACATGATAGAGTAATTTTGTTTTGGAAGCTAGTGGCTGAACCACATGATAGAGAGAGTGGAAAACTAGATCTTTTCAAATTTCTCTCCCTCAAGTTAGGTTATAGATGTTGTAGAGGCCAAACTTGATATTGAACTCTGAGAAAGTGCTTAAAGGGGGGGCTTTGATGAAGACATTGCGCGTCGGAATGTAGCTTAGCTTTATAATTCTCCAATTAACCTTTTCAAAGATGAAGGGTTTATGCTTGATCTTGTAATGATGCACAAGATTCTTGACAATACTGATAATTGCTAGGTTGTCACAAAATATTATGTAGAGGCGTATTGGAGGTACACCCCACTTCCCTCAACAACTTTTGAATCAAAATACCTCCACAAATTTTCAAGACGATTTCTCTATACTTTGATTTAGCACTGCTTCTAAAAACAACAGTTGCTTCTTATTTCTCAATATAACCAAATTTTCCCATAAACTAAAGCAGTAACATGTGATGGATTTTTTTGTCAGCGAGTTCCCCAGCATAACTAGCATGTGTTTAGACTTCCACATTTATATTTTGGTTTTCTCAAAAATTAATCCATAACCAGAAATCTTTTGAGAAACCTCGAAATCATGTAAATCATCTCCAAATGCTCTTCATTTGAGTTGTTCATGTGTTGACTCATTGTACTGACAGAGTATAGAATATCTGGCCTGATATGTGACAAATAGATGAGTTTTCCTACCAATCTTTAGTATCTTCTCTTATCCATAGGAATACTTTCTCCTCCCCTGTAAGACTTATTGTTCGTTTCCATTGGAGTTTCAGTAAGTTTGCATTCAATCATTCTCATCTCCTTCAGTAGATCTAGGATATATTTCCTTTATGATATAACAACTTTCTTAGACCTTGATACCTCCATATCTAGAGAATATATCATGTTTCCCGAGTCCTTGATTTCAAACTCAGTTGTAAACACTACATTGATTTTAAGAATTTCCTTTCATCATCATCAGTATGAATTACATAGTCTATATATACGATCAATGCAGCAATCTTACCTCCCTGGGCATGTTTTATGAACATTGTGTGATCAGCTTGACTTTGAAAATATTCATTAGATATCATAATTTTAGCAAATCTTTCAATCAGAACCTTAGTGGTCGCTTGAAGTTATGTATCCCAATTCAGGAATCATTCTCAAAAAGAGTTTACATATCGAGTGTTTTTTTTTTTTAATCGTTCTCAAATCTAGGTGACATCTTCACGTATACTTCTTCCATATCCCAATTCAGGAAAACATTTTTTTATGTCAAGTTCATGTAGTTCTATTTCCTTGTTAATTGCTACTGAAAAGTACTATGATAATGTTCGGTTTGACAACTGGTGCGAAGGAATCCTAATAGTCAATCCTATATGCTTGTGTGAAACTTTTTGCAACAAATCTAGCATTGAATCTCTCAATACTACTATCGGCTTTGTAGTTGATGTTGAATACACAGTTTTGACCAACTATATTATTATCTCGAGGAAGTTTAGTAAAAAATCATGTGACATTATGCTTTAGTGTTTGAATCTCATCTTTAACTGCTTTCCATTCTATATTTTCGAGAGCTTCCTGAATGGGTCTAAGAAACTGCACACGATCAAGAAAAGATATAAACACTCTATAGGTTGTGGATGGCATTCTATAAGCTACATACTCCTGACATGTGTATCTAGTACAATTTTCTTCACCATCAGCACCAAAAGAGGAAAGGGATAACTCACAGTACTAGACTCCTCACCCGAATTTTAAGGTAACCATAGCTTTGGATTTTGGTTTATGCAGTTCTGCCATTGTATGTTCTTCTACCTACTCAATTTTTTTCTTTCTCCTGGCGTACACACAAGGTTATTTGTTGTGGATTTCAGGTCGGATTGGTTAGATATCCTCAATAAGGGTAGGAGATTCAGGATGAAGAGTAGGAAAAATAGTAGATGGCGTTGTTGTGTAGGTACTATCAAGTGCATCCCAAAATTAATGTTCATTTGTGCTCTCCATCTAAACATCAAATTTGGGATAGTATGATTAATTTTCAAAAAATGTGACATCCATAGCATTGTAGTACTTTCTGGTAAGAAGAGAATAACACTTATACCCTTTTCTTGTTGAAGACATATCCGAGGAAAATACATTTAATAGATATAGGATCAAGTTTAGTACGCGTTGGGAAATGGATGTAAACAAAGGATAGGCACCCAAAGATTTTTCAGTGGTATAATAAGAGAGAAAATTCTAATGTGAAGATAGATAACCATCAAAACATAAAGTAGTGTTTTAAAGTACCTGATTAGACATTCAATTGATAAAATATATTGCAGTATAAATTGTTTCCCCCAAAAAAATATTTTAGAACTTGATGAGAAATCTTAATTGAGTGGGATAACCTCAAAGAGATGTCTGTTCTTTTTCTCTATTATCTCATTTTGTTATGATGTATCAATAAATGAACTCGCATGAATAATTAAAATTTTCAAAAGATATGAACTAAAGATAAAGTTGAAATATTCTTTTCCATTATCAATTTTAAGGATTTAAATTTTGCATTAGAATTGAGTTTGAATCATGTCATGGAAGATTTGGAAAATTTTAAATAATTTCATATGTCTCCATCATTAGGAATACCCGAATAGTTCTAGTGTGATCATCAATATATGAGACAAATTATCTAGCCCCACTTAGAATTTCACCTTTGAAGGTCCCCAAATATCATTATGTATAATTGAGAAAGGGTGTGAGGATTTGTACTAGGTCACTAGATAATTATTTTTAGTGTATTTGGCAAGTTGACAAATCTCACATTGATGAACACTAAATTTTTCATTGATAAACAATGAGTTGAATGACCAACGTGACAATGCCATAACATGACCTATTTTTCGACAAACATATACTTAATAGACTCAGAGAATGGTGAAAAAAATTGAAGATAGGGTGTTTAGAGAGAGAGTTTCATTAATCAGGTATAAGCCTTGATGCATTACAGCACTGTCAATCACCTTCCTCAACTCAACCACATTAAATTCATGAGTTTGCAAAAACTTTAGTTCCATGTTTCATATTATGAGTAAGCTTGCTGATAAAAATTAAATTGAAATTTAATTGTAAAACATATAAAACGGAAGAAAGAGTGATATCCTGAGAGAGTTCTGCATCACCTTTTCTAGCAATTTTTTAGTGTGATCTCTTTGCAAGTTCGATTTAGATGTAGAAGCTTATTGATAATTCACTAGAGCAGTGATATCTCCAATCATAGGCTCATAAATCTATAATCTAAGTTTTAAATCTCACATTACTAGTATAAAGGGAAAAAGATATATTACCTTAGTGTGCACGAAGTTGATGTGTTGCTCTGAATTACCTCCCAAGAGTTTTTCAGAACTTCAATTGTTCCTTGGTGGATGATTCAATTAAGGGTCCGTTTGGCGCGGCTGTGAGAGAGCGTCGCGGCAAGCTGCCGTTGTTTTCGTCTGTTTGGCACAGCGGCGGGGGAGCTTTGAGTGAGCAGCGCGGTTGGATTTCAACAAAAAGCCAGTCGTTGGTTATACCCCACAACCGGCGTTTTGCCTATTCTTTTTACCCTCTGCCCCGATCCAGTCTTTTATGTCCTCTTCCCCCTCTTTTCTCTAGTGAGGAAGTCGCCAGGAGCTTGCCCGAGAAGAAGGCATCGACGGGAACAGCGGCTGTGAGGATTACAAACAAGTCCTAAACGAAGCCGCAGATGCTACGATCCCTCAATGGCAAGACGAGATCTGGAGAAAGATCTAGATATGTGGTTATGCGACTTCCCCCTCTAATGCATAAAAAGAACCACGTACTCCCCCTTTCAGTTTCTTCCCACCAGAGTCGTTCTCTCCTCGACCTAAACCCGCTACTTCCTCGGCTCTGCAAAGACAGCCTCTCTAGGGGCGAGATCTGGATTGAAATTTGAGAACGCCCCGCCTTTTGATAATCGGCCCCGCAAGAACCGTATGCACTGTATAGGATATATGAGTCTCTCCCTTTCAGAAGTTTTTCTAAGTTCCATGCTTTCTTTCAACTTCTCTATCAGACGTCATAACTCTTTGATACTTCAAGAAGAAGCCAAAAAAGAAGACATACAAGGTGTTGGATATGTAAATACATAAGAATTGTGTGGTATGTATGTAAATGCACCATATAAACACAGTTTTGCAAATGCATTGAATGGATGGTTTCTTCAAGGGAACAGTCATCACAATGTGTTAAGAAACCACGATTGTATGATATAAACAAAATAATTTAGAACACTTTCAAGTTTTTTTGGCACCCAATGTTTTACTACTGCAACTGTTGGAATACATGCTTAGGACTGCTTATTGAGTCTAGGTTTATTTGAATTTAGCTCGTTCCTTAATCTTAGAAGTTCGTTGCTATTTTTTCTTGAATTTTGTTTCTTGTTACTTTCTTGGCTGATTTTTAGGTCTTTTCTTAGAAGTTTGTTATTAACTCCAAGTTTAAAATACTGTAAGGCTACACAAAAGGCGTGGTTCTAATTTTCTCTTTAATCTACAACAATTCTCTAAAGTTTTCTCTTCTTTCTCATTTCCAAAAACCAATAATTTGGTATCAGAGCTCTCTTCTTAAAAGATCTATGTGCGAGTTTGAGCGAAAATAGAGATCGAAGCTAGTTTTTCTTCAGTTGTTCCACCAGTGTTTGACGGAGACAACTACCAGATCTGGGCAGTCCGGATGGAGACGTACTTGGAAACAGTGGAAGATGACTATGACATTCCTCTTCTCCATAAAAATCTCACCATAACACAAATTAAAGCACAAAAGAATAAGAAGACAAAGAAGTCCAAGGCAAAAGCTTGCCTGTTTGCTGCAGTTCCTCTACGATCTTCACTCGTATCATGTCATTAAAAACGGCAAAAGGGATTTGGGATTATCTCAAATCCGAGTATGAAGGAGATGAAAAAATTCGAAGGATGCAGGTGTTAAACTTCGTTCGTGACTTTGAATTGCAAAAGATGGAGACAGAAACCATAAAGGAGGGCTCTCACAGACTACTCAACATAGCAAATCGTGTGAAATTATTGGGTTTTTCTCTGGAAGATTCAAGGATTGTTCAGAAAATCCTTGTAACAGTGCCTGAAAGATTTGAGACTACCATCACCACTTTTGAAAACACAAAGGATTTGTCAAAGATTACTTTGACAGAACTCTTAAGTGTTTTACAAGCACAAGAGCAGAGGCGTGTAATGAGGCAAGAAGGAGCCGTCGAAGGAGCTCTTCCAGTCAAGCATCAAGATAATGAAAAGAATAGGAGGCCCAAGAACAAGAAGTTTCAAGCTACAAGTGGACAAAAGAAAGATTACCCTTCATGTCGAGATGATGATAAGAATAGGAGGCCCAAGAACAAGAAATTTCAAGCTACAAGTAGACAAAAGAAAGATTAGCCTCCATGTCGACATTGTGGCAAAAAAGGTCATCCTCCTTTCAAATGCTGTAGAAAACCAGATGCAAAGTGCAGCAAGTGCAATCAAATGGGGCATGAAGCTATCATTTGCAAGAATAAAGATCAGCAGCAAAGAGATGAGCACAAGTAGCAGATTAAGAAGAAGATGGCCAGCTTTTCGTTGCAAATTGTTTTACGAGTTCCGAAACAAGTGAAAATTGGCTCATTGATAATGGTTGTACTAATCATATGACACATGACAAGGAGTTGTTCAAGGAATTGAAGAGCATCGAGTCCTAAAAGGTCAGAATTGTGAATGGTGAATATATTGCAGTAAAAGGAAAGGGGCATCGTAGCCATTGCAAGATGTTCAGGAACCAAGTTGATCACCGATGTTCTCTATGTACCAGATATTGATCAAAACTAGCTCAGTGTTGGTCAATTAATAGAAAAGGGATTCAAAGCGATGTTTATGGAGAAGGCTTGTGTGATAGAGGATGCTACAAGCCAAAGGATGTTTGAAGTTAAGATGGCAGGGAGGAGTTTTTCACTCAATCCAATGCAGGAGGAGTGGGATGTTTTTGGCTCTTTTCCCAATGAAAGTTCTGTAAAACATGCCCACTCGCTAGAAGTTTCATTGATTAATGAGGGTAATGAAGGCCATTTAGATGATCTTACGATAATGAAGGAAACACTTCGAGTTAAAGATGAAGAACTTTAGCAATTGGCCAAAGAATTACATGCAAGAGATTCAACCATACGTGAGTTAGCAGACAAGTTAACTGAGACAGCTCAGGCTGCTGAAGTAGCTACATCTGCAGCTCTTGCTATGGATGAAGAGAGGAGGCTTGTTTACATAGAAATTGAACTACTGGCCAATGATTCAAATAAAAAACTTCAAGAAACCATTCTTAAGTTAAAAGAATCAGAAGAAAAGGTTGCAGCATTTAGCAGCGATAGAGAGATCCGGTTCAAGCAGAGAAACTCTGCTCTTCAAGAGGCACATTTTTGGCGTTCTAAGCTCGCAAAAGCTACATAACATGTTTTTTTATTAGCATTTGTAGTTCGAGTTGAAGAAAGCACCAGGGTTTCACAGGCAGATGTGGAAGCTCGATTAAAAGATGTCGTTGAAAAAGCATTGTTCGCTGCAAAAGAAAAAGAGGATATGTTAACCTTTGTGACTGCTTTGCAATCTCAAGTTCAAAGGCAACAAAGTTCCACAAAACAAGTGCTGGAAGAGAAACCCGAGTCAAGCTCAGGCTTCATCAAAACGGTGCCAATGATGAAACATGCGTACTCGGAAAACGATGTCGATAAAGCTTGCTTAAGTGATTCAAAACTCATTCGAGTTTCTGGTGACAGCATGCAATTGACTACCAATGGTGTCGATATTCGTAACATTGTCATTTCTCATAACCCTGTGTTTCATGGGAACACTAAACATTTCAACATCAAGTTATTTTTTCTAAGAGAAGTGCAGAAAGAAGAATTTGTGACTCTAGTTTACTGCAAATATGAAGATCAATTGGCATATTTGCTTACAAAGCTTTCAATCAGCAAGTTTGAGTTTCTAAGGCAGAAACTTGGTGTTCGCAGATCCTAAAGCAAGGAGGAATGTTGGAATACATGTTTAAGATTGTTTATTTAGTCTAGGTTTATTTGAATTTAGTTTGTAGTTTAATCTTAGGAGTTAGTTGCTATTTTTCTTGAATTTTGTTTCTTGTTACTTTCTTAGCTGATTTTTAGGTCTTTTCTTGGAAGTTTGTTATTAGCTCCAAGTTTAAAATATTGTAAGGCTACACAAAAGGTGTGGTTCTAATTTTCCCTTCAATCTACAACAATTCTCTTAAGTTTTCTCTTCTTCCTCATTTCAAGAAACCAACAGCAACTTACAAGTTGTGTATATGCATAGAATGTTTTTTTCCCCAAAGAAATTGCCCTGATTCATTTGTCAAAAGCTGAGATATATTATAAGCAAAATGCTACTTATAAATTGCTCTGATTCATTTACACACATTTTAGCATACAATTAAAGACAACAATTCAACTAATATTAAAGTCAACAATTGTATATCCATGAATTAGTGTTGGATTTGGGCATGTGTGTACTTTCAAATTTAACTATAATAATAACCCAAATAGTTCATATCCTTAGTTATTTTTTAAAACGGAAATGATGTAGCAAGTGTTACTTTGATTTAAATTTGGCATCAAAGAACATAAATTGAAGAAGTTTGATGTTGATGCTTATGGGTACATCAAATCATTATAGATATTATTTTTTATTTTATTTTACTTGTAATTTTATTAATTTTATTAATTTTATTTCTTTTTCTTTAGCACTTTCAGGGCTCAATGTTAAGTGAGGGTATATGAACTTTTTGTTTTGTTCATAAATGAATTTCTACTTCAGAAATTTAAAAAATGTAGTTGTTACAGTTTTCTTTTAAACAGCTTTACCAAACATGGGCACCATTCTCATTTTCCAGAAACAGTTGCCCCACAGTTGTTTTCACACAACTGCATCAAACAAGCAGTCAGCTTCCCCACAGCTACTCCCCCGCAGCAGCTTACTGGGCAGCGTAGCTGTAGCTGAAAAGTTGAGAAGCTGCAGCTGCGCCAAACAGAGCCTAACTCTTCGGATGTGGAAACATCATTCACCTTTTTCTCTTAATCTTTCTTTCCATGTCCTGATTTCCAGTCTACAGGCTTTCCATAAAATTTCCAACATTTGTCTTGAGATACTCAATCTTCTTGCAATAATAGCATGTGAGATGATTTTTCTTCAATTTTGACTCATGAAAAGTATCATGGGTGTAGAGGGCCAAGCTTTCAACACTTGGTGAACCCCCATTTCTAGTCAGCATCAGTTTTTTCTCTACTCTTCTCTCCTGACTTCAGTGAAGGCTTCACGGGGGTGATGGAAGAGGCTTTACACTCATAATCCTCACTCTCACTTCATCCATTTCTTGAGTTAGTCTTCTTAGAAATTTTATGGTTCTCTTTTTCTCGATGATAGATTTAAACATCCCAACATCATGTGGACATTGCCACTCATGTGTCTCAAATATATCCAATTGTAATCTATGTTTTATCAAGGAGTTGAAGTATTTGGTGACAGTTAGCTCTCCTTGATGAAAATCATAAAATTTGGTCTCGATCTCAAATAATTCAACAGTATTCTCAAAGATTGAATATATTTCTTCTGTAGCCTCGCAGATCTATTCGACGACTTTTTAGAAGAAAAACCTTCTTCCACTTTAGTGGTCATTGAATTGACTAGCCAAGATATGACCATATGATCATGAATCTTCCATGTGTGGTGGTTGGGATCAATGATCTCAAGAATTGTCTTTTACCGGGAGATGTTTCTCTTTTTTTACCACATATGTAGACATTTACACTCATGTGTCTTTAAACATATGCAAGTATAGCCAAGGAGTTGAAGTATTTGGAGACACCTAGCTCTCCTCGACGAAGATGTTGAAGATTGGTCTCGATCTCAAATAATTCTGCACTATTCTAAGTGCTGGAATATATTTCTCTTGCTACCTCACAGATCTATTAGATAGTTTTGTAGAGCAACAAATTTTCTCCCACTATAGTTATCATTGAATTGACTAGCCAAGATATAACCATATGGTCATGAATCTTCCATATATGGTTATTGGGATCAACGATCTCAGAAACTTTACCACAAATGTACATAAACACAAACTAAGATCATTGAAGTTTCGGAGGCAAAGAAACATAAGAGGGTCTGCAGCAGAAGAATTCAGGTTGCGGGGAGGAGCTACGGTAGAGTAGGGCCTATGGCAGGGGAATTAAGCTATAGGGACAAGTTTCGGAGGTTCACGAGGCCAGTGGAGAATCAACAAGACAAGTGAAGGATGCTAGCAAGACAGGAGAAGAGCCTACACCCTGCAGGGAGTAACCGGCTGTTGAACGGAGTTTTCCAACTGGCATGAAAGCTGGCAGAGGGAATCGAGAGGTTCCAGTGTCTGGGAAGCTATGGTTTAGGTTCATAACTATGAAAACATCTTGAAAAATGTATCGAGATGAAAAGAGAGTTTTTCATTATTCACAAATAGGGTGCATGTATAAGGAAACCAATCCCTCTTATTTACAAACTTACCAAATAAATCAATCCTAAATTATGCAAGAAAATAATTGTGAAATAAAAATAAAATAACATAGAAAATGAAGAAAAAAAACTAACCAAGAATTTCTTAGTTAACCCCAATCAAATTTTCACTATTTGAGAAGCTAAGGCTGGCCCACATGATAGAGAGAGAATAAATTGGTTCTTATCTCTCTCTCTCTCTCTCTCTCTCTCTCTCTCTCATATATATATATATATATATATAGTGTCGCGAACCCCAGCCTGTTGGTTGGCATCCACGGTATAAGACCCCTCGGGTCGGGGGTTTGAATCTTCTCTGGCACAGCTGGTCTTAAAGAGGTGGTACTTGAATTGTTAGGCACATTAGAGGTGGTTGGAGTGTGTGTGTGTGTGTGTCTATATATATATATATGTAAATTTCAAATTATCACCCCAATATCCATATTCTCAATCAAGTACAACTTTTATTGAAAATATATGTAAACTGTATGCCAATATAAAATTCCAGATTGCTCAACAAAATAAGAAACATTTAGGTTATATTTGATGTCTATAGAAGAAAGCAGGAATTCAATGAAGAAGTTCTATACTTTGTTAGGATTAAACAAAAATGCTTTTCACCGCATACAATTAAAAAGCTCCATAGAAGATCATCTAGTCTTTACAACATTCTTAGAAAATTGGGCTAAAATGTTAACTTCATTGATTTACTCGTGTAATTAATTTTATTCATAGGTTTAACATTGAAAATATAATGCTATAAAAAGGCACTTTTGAGCCTTTTGCGCTGACAGGTGGCGATTTTTTTGAAAAATTTATGCAGAGCTGCTACTTTCTCCTCTCCTCAATCTCACAAATCAAAGGAAATTCAAATGAAGGAAGAAGAAAACAATCAAAAAGAGAGATCTACACCAGCAAGGTTTCCATTGCGATTAGTCTTTCTTGTTAATCAATAAAGAAAGGCAAGCTCTATCTAATAAAATGGAAAGCGTGTTTGAACTCTATCTAATAAATGTTAACTTCATTGCGAAGAACAAGTTTAAATTAACTCCTATTAAAGATCCAAAAAAAAATTCGTCATATATGTTTTCAATTATATTATAATACATTTATTAAATTTTTTAATATTTGAATATTTGTTGTGACTTTAAATCGCCCTTGAATTAGCAGAATAACCCAGATGCAAAGAATGATTGTTTAATAGATTTACATGTGGTAGAAAAGAAGCATTTGACCACAGAACAATCCAGCAAACTCATGCGAAATAGGACAGTAGAATTACAAATATTGCATAGTTAGTCCCATACCATTGACTATGCAAAATTACAGGGACAAAGTGGCGTGCAAGCTTTTTATTACTGTGATGAGCCCAGAAACCTTGCAGTCTAACAAGGTAAGTTCGCATAAATGTATTATAGGTGACAAACCCTTTGGTCTACAAATTTCATTGAATTTGTTCAGGCCCTTCAGCTGTTAAAAAGGTGAGTTGCAAATAGGTTCTGACATAAAATCAAATTCCACTCAAACGTGTTGATCAAATGAGTGAATAACAAGAGGATCTAATCTAAGAACTATACTCTCAACCTTCATTGTTGCACTCTTCCAGCACTACCATCATCCAAGTCTCTAACACAGCAATGTGAAGCACCCAGGCAAAAGCATAGTGACCAATGTTTCCACAATCTCCTCTCGCCCTCTGATACGCTTTTGAAATTCATCCTTATAAATTTTAAGTTCACTCAAAAAGGTGAGAGAAAAATGGAAATAAAAATGAGAGATACAAGGAGAAGAATGAAGAAAAGAATTAAGATGGTAAGGAGAGAAATAGAATATAAGAGCTTTCACAACCAGGAATGTGAAAAAGGAACAAATGGAAAAAAAAAACGCAAGGAAGCATAGTGCAAGAGAAAAAAAAGAGCGAAACAGGGAGTTAAAAACATAAAGAAAACAAACTGGAAAAAGAGAGGCAATATGGAGTCAAAAAAACAAAGAAAACAAAGTGGAAAAATATAAAGGCAATATAGACTGATGTGGCATTCCATCCCTCTCCTATTGACTTGTGCTTCCTTTGGTCACAGCAACAGCACGAGATTTGTGTTTCCTTACGTGACTTCCGGCTCTGCTTTTGGCTACCATGATGGAATCGTTGTGGGTCATGACTTGTGTATATCTCACCAACAATATCAGCTCTTGCATTGTGTATACTTTCAATGGCTACCTATGGGATTTCAACAATTCTTATACTCGGAGATTAGTTGTCTATTTGAGGGAATTTGCGAGTATAAAAAAGGTTCTTGAGGTATGCAAAAAACAACACAATTCATGATTTATTTTAATTATATATTAACCTTTAATTGAGCACTACATGGATGTCATTTTTTTCTAGCATGGTGTAATTGAGGACTCTGGATTTTGAGCACAAAGGAGCAAGGGCTTAGGATTGTTATTTGGTGCCTTCTATCATTTGCTCTATTTTTGCTCTGAAACAGTTAATTGCATTACTTGCATGATTGATCAAATTCAAATAAGGAAAAAATCTATTTTTTCAATTAGGATGAGACTTTATGACCTGTTTGATTATTTTATGATTTATGAATTTCTATAAATAACATTTAAATTACCATTTGTAAAAATTTTATATTTTTTTATTTGAATCCCAATTTTCCAAATTAAAAGTTCGTAATTCCAAACTTCACTTCTGTATGTAGTTCGTGCATTCATCCTTGAACAACATTAAGAAAATCCTAGACCCTGAAACATCTTTCGTCAAATTTTTTAAGAGTCAAGGGGTCCAATTGTCATGGATAAGTAAGACAATAATAAATTCAATTACAAAAAAGGATAAAAGTTACACTTTAAATGAAACCAATTACATTAAAATTCTAAATCAACCCAACATAATTATTATGAGGTTCAGAATAACATTCCAACATTCGATAGGATGTATAATCTAAGAATTTTTTTAAAAGGAGATTGATACTTAGAAATGTCCTTTTAGAGATACAAAATATTAGATTCCCTGAAATATGAATTTGCTAAAACAGAATTAATGAGATATGGCATATACTTAAAAACAATAATTATCATTCGGTGATTACAAAGACCAATAACATGATCAATTTAAGAACTTTAAACAAGATGATTAAAGGTGTGTTTGGGGGAGCTTATTCACAGCGGTGATGTTTTGAAAACGCCACCGGCTGTTTGAATATTACGTTTTGGAGGCTTTTTTAAAAACGTCGTTCGCTTCTTTACATTAAAGGCCCTCGCTCTCTTTGCCCTAACACTCGACTTCTATCGTTCGCCTTCCTCCCGAACGGATCCGAGCCCCTTCGCCATCTACTCTCCTCCTCTCACACGCTCGGAGAACGGGCGGAGCACATCGCATGCGCCAAAGGGTAACCCGCGCCGAAGGGAGGTAATCTGCGCCGAAGGGAGATAACCTCCTCTCCTTAGAATGTTATGCAAATAATGTCATGTTCCCCGGGGTGTTTCATCAGCTAACATGCATAAACTTTGTTATATTAAGCTATAGAAGGATACATATGAGAAATAGAAACATGGATGGGGAAAAAAAATGTTTTTGCATGAGAGGATCTCAAGCCTCATTCCATTTCATTATCCTCATGATCGTTTGGTGCTACAAGCCTTTTAGAAAGTTTATTAAATGTCCTTTCCAAATGCAGAAATAACAGGGGAATTTTGCATCAAATCTTTTCATGACTAATTGAGCACAAATAACTAACCAAATTATCACGTTATGGGTAATCTTATGGTTTCTTCTTTAAAGCAACTTTTGTGCAGGAAAACGTTTACTGAAGTGGATCTAGTGATTAATGTACAAGCAATGTTCACCTTTAATGTCTTAGCATATATGTGTGCAGGTTAATCTCACTTTTTTGATCGGTTTGTTACTTTATTATTCTACTAACTCATTTTGATTATCGGTATCGGTGTACTTCCATCTTCATGGAACTTGCAACAATGATGTTGCTTCTGGTTATATATTTTCTAGTCTTAATTTTTCTTTAAGAGCACAAGTTAAACCAATATAGAATGAAATTGTGTGATTTTTTCTTCTTTCCAAGCGTTTATCCGATTAATAACAAGCTATGTAACTTTGTTCTGATCTGTATTTCACTAATGTGCGACTGTATTGATGCAATGTAATTTAGTTGCCATTGTGATAAGAAGTTTGCAGTGCTTGTGATTCAAATGCAATTTGTGTGCAATTTTGAACTATTTATTGGAATACTGAATTGACATTCAATTAACGAATTACTTATGTCCTATTAGGCATTGCTGAATTTATTCTTAAATGCTTGTTTGGGGCATGTTGAGTAGATTGCATGGTATCCTTGTTTCAATATATCTAATTAAAGTTTGTGAGGGATATAAATATATATTATCCCAATCGGACACCGTTGCTTGGGGTTCGACGGTATCACAACTTGAGAAAATCGCTTGTAGTTCAACTACTTCCCAACTGCACAAGTTTGCTAAGGGGTTCTGGGGTGTCAGAACCGGGCAACGTTCATGTGACATGCTTCTACATTTTAAAATTAATATTATATTTTTTTATTTATAATTTTAACATGTTACTTCTTCAAAATATATAATGAGTAAACATTGTAATTTTGTTGAGAACACTACAACTTTTGCGTGTCTGATTGTTCATTTAACCATAAACTCTGCAAATCAGATTTTACAAAATGCACAAATCAAACAGTTAAACAACTTATCCAAAGCAAGGACAGAATGATCATTTATCCAGAATCAGTTGTTTTCCAAACGCACAAATCAAACAGTAAGGCAGCTTATCCGGATAAGCTGTTTATCAGCATCTTATCAGGATAAACAGCTTATCTGAATAAGCTGCAGTTGCCCCAAATAGACCCTAAAACAAACTTAGATATTTTATTGAATTTAAAGGTCATGTTATGAAATATTACTTGTCAATAGATTACGTATTAATCACTACATATTTTGTTAAAAGTTACAAGCTAAAAATTAGCTACAATTCTCCATATACATTACAAAATGTCTTACATGTAATACCCAAATTATCCAATTCAGGTAAATTTCTTGTTATTTTAAACTATACTTGTATTCCCTGAAATCCAAGCAAACTATTTTTATAAAATTCTACATTTTTTTAATCGAACAAATTGATATAGTACCTTACATAAACTATTAATATATTTTAATTTATAAAACTTAAAATAATAACTTGATTAATCCTAATTAGACACAATTATCGCTGCCATCACTATAGCAACTCACTTTATCATGCATGTAGCGATGAGATGGATATCTAGGTTAGGATTAATTGAATTTATTAAGTTAATTATATAAATATTTAATTTTTTCCTACTTCACCTCTTTTTTTTCCCTCATTACTGTCATTTCTCGTAACCAAGCACTGTGACCTTAAGCAGATGTGAGTGCTGAGAAAAGTGTCTTTGGGCTCTGGGAAGAAATTAAGTCACTACTTCAGTTCTCCCTCTACCAACGGTGTTAGTCTTTTGAGACTTGGAAGATAACGCGGCTCCGGCACTAAAGCTAGAACAGCAGTGCAAGAGAGACGGACAAAAACCAAGAGCAACGCTCTTGAGTAGCTCCAATTCGAGAAAATAAAGGAAAAAAGAAAGAAAGGAGGAAGAAAATATAGAAAAGGAGGGAAAGTTTTAAGAAGGATTTTGGCTTTTGAAGGTAAACAAAATCTAAAGAAGTTGCATTAATTTCATTTAAGCTAAATATATTAATTAATTTCTTTTTTTAAGTACTAGTTGGGAGGGGTTTCGGTGGTAAGTTAGACAAATTTTATGAGAAGTCAATTTCAAGAAATTATAATTGAGATTATAATTAGGGGAGTAAACGAGCAGCTTGTGTTCGGCTCGTTTATATTTCGATCTCAAAAAGTGTGTTCGTGTTCGGCTCGTTTATATTTCGATCTCAAAAAGTCGAACACAAGCTATTCACAAACAAAGAGTCATTTTAACAACCCTAATCATGTAGCCATAAGATAATAAGGGTTTGAGCAAATTTAAAAATCATTATTTATATTAAAACAACATTTGAATCTAATTTAATAATTTTTATTCTACTTTTTTAATTAATATTTTAATTGATTATAAATCTTTGTAGCCTTGTAGTCAATTAGATTTTTTTTTAAATACTACTTAATATATATATATATATATATATATATATATATATATATATATAAACTTGATGAGTAGTATTTCGAGCCAAAACGAGCCGAACACATCTTAGTTCGTGTTCGGCTCGTTAACTTATCGAACGAAATTAACGAGCCGAACACAAGCTTTTTAACAAGCCGAGCACGAGTTGTTCGCGAACAACGAGCCGTTTTGATAGCCATAATTATAATATGTTAAAATTTAGGGTAAATTTTAAGAATTTCTTAAAATTTTAGGGATTTGTAAATTCCAAAGTAATGTGCTCTAGTCTGGACCAAGAGCTTGAGGCAATCCTACGCGAACTCATCACGAGGTTGTCTCATTAATCTAGGTGAGATAATTAAGTGTTAATTTAAGAAGTAAATCATTCTATAGGATTAATGCATTACATATTACATATTGGAATGTAAAATTATTCATAAAAATTCTTCATATTATCGAATAAATAGATACGTTATAGAAAAGCAAAATTACACACTACCAATTTTACTGATTTTTATTATTATTCTAAAACATGTTTCTTACTTGCAGGTACACTCAGGTAAACTGTAAATGTAATGATCGAAGGAATGTCACAAGTATTGTGATTGATAAATTATTGTATTAATAACTTATACAAAAAGATGAGAAAATGACAGAATTTCTGATTTTTTATGTTAAGACCGAAACGTATCTTTTGGAATCCAAGGGACTATTGATAATTATTATAATTATTATTATTATAGTATATGGCCAACATTTATCAACGGTTATTATAACAAGCGGGTTAGATGACAACCCAAAAAACTAAATTAAGATAAAATCAATGTAAATACAAATGCCATTCTTAAGATAATAAATATATACTTAAAATTAAAGTGCAAATAAATACATACAAATGATAGCTAAAAGGTTGAATGAAACATGAGTTAACTACGGTGTGGTTGTTATTGATTAATGCTCTTATATTCTTACATATTTTCTATACTATGCTAGTTAAAATATGTTTATTCATTACTGTTGTCACTTATATTAGTCATTATTTCTTTTCCATTTATGGAATCTTACTTTAACAATGATTATTTCACCAAGTTTGTAGCTTATTCAAGTATGTTATTGCTTTTCAAGGAGGGGTAAGGAGCAACATGGTGCTTAGCCTAACGGTTTGATTTGTAAAATTTTAGTGGGTTTAAAAATTTTCGAGATACGTTCATTTACTTGTTTTGAAGATTGATAGCTCCGTATATATTTTCAAAATCAATTATGCATGCTTTCATGTGTTAGGAATATGAATAAATATTAAATTGAATTAGATTGTTTATGTTATGATTATTGAGCAAGGACACAATGAAGAAAAATGATTGTCGGGTCTCAAGTCCCGGATGCGAAAAATGTAAGGTTGCATTAGGTATTTCACAGCAAACATAAATTTTTGTTGAAAAAGTCATGCATGAATCCTTCAAATCATTGTGTAAGCACACAATAGAGAAAAAAGATTCATGAAGCCAACTCAACTTAGCGGGATAAAGGTTTGTTGTTGTTGTTGTTGTTGTTGTTGTTGTATGTTGGAGGGGTTGAGCGGGTGGATGGGGGAAGGTTGGGTGTAGACAGATTGCCTGGAGGCAAGTGCGGTGCTAGTGAGCGACTGGACAACACCCAACAATGGTAGAGGGTCAGGGTACGACTGGACAGCACCTAGCAACAGTAAATAGAGAACAAGGCTTGCAGTACAGGAACTGTGACGACGGCAGATAGGGGAAGATAGAATTGTGGTATAGCTGGTAGACATGCCCGGGGAACTGCGGAAATAGCAAGGACTTGCAGGACAAGGACGATAGCGACAAGATGTGGTGTTGGAGGGTAACAGCAACTAGGTATGGGCTGCAGAGAGGGTAGCAGTGAGGAAGGATTGCGGAGAGGCAGCTGGGACAAATGGATGGTCGTGTAAGGGAGAAGTTGGTGAAGATAATCGCCACCTTGGGAGAGGGATACAACCGGGGCATCTCCGTCGGATACAATCCTCGAAGAGGAAAACAGGGGACGTCGACGACCGTCCACAAAGAGGTTTGAAAACAAAAACAACCGAAATTGAACCCTAACACTACAAACAACATAAAAATAGAAGCAGTATAGGCGGAAAATGAAAACATAAAGGGGGAATAATTCCCGCCCAATAAAAATAAAGAGGGTAGAGCCTACTCCTTACATAACCAAATTGAACTAGTTCAACCCCTAGCCTTCTCGTCGATCTCCTGGGGTTGGGGAGCTTCGACCTCATTTGTCAAAGCTCCTGGCTCCTCCTGGCAAGTCGATCGACATTGTCTTTCCGCAACACATTTTGATAAAATGGGTATCTATCCTCTTTTGACGCATCCTAAGCAGGAACTGCATATAAAGGTGAGTTTCTGCAATGTAACTCTCGAGCCCCTTAAGCTTGAAACCTTCTATTTCCACTTCTCGTATCCAGTAAAATGTAGCTGATGAATAAGCGAGGAAAAATCAATTCTACGATGAAATTTGTGACAGATTGTGTCACTCTCATTAGCAACCACTCAGAAGAGACATCCTCTTCAATGATAGGACCTAGATCCCATTAATGAATTTTCTTCCTCCTCGAGCTCACATAATGAATTTCAAGGTTGGGGTTCATCTTTCCTATTTGGTATGATGACGGGTACTTTTGAGCTGAATCTAGCATCTGAAATACCTTACGTAATAGTTCAGGCATGGCAAAAAACGACTCCTCGAACATACTAGACCTCCCTTCGTAGAGGCAACTCAGGAAGGGGTTTATAAATCAAAAATACATGTATTTCTCTTATCTGTGGTGGCCCTAAGTCTGATGTCAACTTCTCAAACTCATTATTGCATTGGCCACATACCGTGAAGTTGGTTGGAGTCTCTCGTACGAGCTCAATTGGGACTAAATGCATCTCGTCCTTCTCAACTGGAAGCAAGGTCTCCTCCTTTGTGTCCTCATCTTCTTCAACATCAATTGTCCTTACACAAATTTTCAGGAACACCTTGCTCTCTAAAATAGAGCACTCCCCTGGCTATGAATTCTGATTCAACATGCCCAAATATGTGGCATTTGCAACACTTTCAGGCCGTGACAAATTTAGGGATGTGAATTAGTTTCACCTGTTCTGCACTCATAATCAGTTCTTCCTCTGACGGGCTCATCTTGGATGTTCTCCTAGTGGTGTTCTAGCTATAAGATTCTAAGGTTGAATTCTGCCTATAAGATGTGAGGATCGCTCGGTGATGCAGTCTCTCCACTTCTGAAGCTAGAGTTTGAATCCTCTGTCTATAATAAATGGCAGGAACGGGCGCTATGTCTCATGCTTCATCTTCAAATTCTCTCGTTCTCCTCTTCGACTTCGCAGATCAAGGTCGAGGGTAACCTCTCATTTAATTTCATCTTCAATGTTTGTAAGCCACAGCTTAAGTCGACGGATCTCCCGCCCTCTCTTCTCCAAGGAAGTTTCGGGCATACTTGTTGGCGGCATGGTTAGAGTTGAGGGTTGGGAGGTAAAAGAGGGTTTAGGGGACTAATGGACGGTGTCAAGAATTGAATTGGGGTTGTTGATTTTGAAAATCAACAAAGGAGAATTAGGTTTAGGTCAAAATGTGGCTAAAGGTTCAAGATTAGGAAAGAAAAATTTTGGTGCAGGCGGAGTGGGTAGAGCGGATACTAGGAAACCTAAGGATATGATTAGGGTTATGCCAGCTCTAATACCCAAATAATGTCGGAGTTAAACCAAACCACAATAAAAATAGAAATATTATTACTAAAATTTAATAGGGTTACAAATAAAGACTCTTAAAATAGGGAAAAATTAAACACACAAGACTCGGTGAGGTGTTGTGGTTTGAGGGGAAGCAAAGCTTATGGAGGGGTTCTATGATGGAAGGACCGCAACATGGGGATTGGTTGGAGGGGTTTAGGGGGTGGATGGGGTAAGGTTGTGTGCAGATGGGATGCATGGAGGCAAAGTGCGGTGCCAAGGAGAGGGTTTGGACAGCACCCAACAGCAGTATAGGGCCAGGGTACGGCTGGATAGCACCTAGTCGCAGCAACAGCAACAGCAACACAAGCAACAACAGATTGGAATAGGGCTTGCGGTGCAAGAACTGCGACAACGGATAGGGGAAAATGTTGTGGTACAACAGACAGGCAGTCCCGGGGAACTGCAGCAACATCAAGGACGGGGACGACAACGTCAAGATGTGGTGTTCGAGGGCGGCAGCAGCTAACTATGGGCTACATAGAGAGAAGTGAGGAAGGATTGCAAATAGGTGGTTGGGACATATGGATGATTGTGTAGGGGAGAATTTGGGGAAGATAATCACCAACTAGGGAGAGGGATACAGTCGGAGCACTACCCATTCCATCGAATAAAGCCCTCGAAGGGGAAAACAGGGAACGTCGGCGACTATCCAAACAGAGGTCTGAAAACAAAAATAACATAAAAATAGAAGCGGGGCAAGTGGGGCGAAAACAAGAAGGGGGGAATAATTCCTGCCTAATGAGAACAGGGAGAAGACAAGCCAGTTCAACCCCGACCCCTTGCTCAACTGGATTGAACCGATTCAACAAATAGCCCCCGTGTCAGCCTTCCAAAGTTGGAGCTTTGACCTCAATCGTCGAAGCTTCTAGCTCCTCCTAACAGGTTGATCGTGTTAGGATTGTCATTCCACAATAGATTCTGGTAGAATAAGTATCTGTCCACTTTTGGCACATCCTGAGCGGGAGCTTGCATACAAAGGTGAGTTCCCACAATGTAACTTTCGAGCCCTTAAGCTTGAAACCTTCTCCTTCCACTCTCGTATCCAACAGAATGTAGTTGATGAACAAGTAAGCGAGGAGAAATCAATTCTGAGATGAAACATGTGGCAGGTTGTGCCACTCTCACTAACAACCACTCAGAAGAGACAGCTTCTTCAATGACAGGACCTTGATCCCATTGAAGAATTTTCTTCCCCCTCGAGCTCCCAAGATAAATTTCAAGGTTGGGGTTCATCCCTCCTGCCTGATTTGTTGATGGGTATCATGCTGAGTTGAATCAACAACTGAAATACTCTACGTAATAGTCCAAAAATGACAACATGATGACTCCTCGAACATGTCGGACCTCTCTCTGTAGGGACAACTCAGAAAAAGGTAAATAAATATGAAATATCTACATTTCCTGTGGTAGCCCTATGTCTGATGTCAGTCCCTCAAACTCATAATTGCATTTGTCGCTAACCATGAAGTTGGTTGGAGTCTCTCCCACGGGCTCAGCTGGTACTAAATGCATCTTGTCGTTCTCAACTGGAAGTGGGGTCTCCTCCTTTGTGTCCTCACTTTCTTCAATATCTATTGTGTCCTTGCCCATTTTTTCAACAACACTTTGCTTCGTGAAATAGATCACTCCCCTGATTGTGTATTCTGATTCAACATGCCCAAATCTGTGGCATTTGCAACACTTCCTGACCGTGACAAATTTAGGGATGCGAATTTGTTTCACCTGTCTCCACTCTGAATCAGTTTTTTTTCCTCTGATGGGCTCATATTGAATGTTCACTTAATGATACTCTGGCTATTAGATTATGAGGTTGAATGTTGCCTATAAGATGTTGGGACTGCTCACTGATGTGGTCTCTCCACTTCTGAAGCTAGAGTTTACATCCTTTGTCTATAGTAAGTTGGTAGAAACCGACATTGCTCCCGCTTCATCTTCAGATTCTCTCGTTCTCCTCCTTGACTCCCCAGATCAAGGTCGAGGGTGACCTACAATTGGATTTCATCTTCAATCTTCATAAGCCACTGCACAAGCCGGTGGATATCTCGTCCTATCTCCTCCAGGGAAGACCCGGGCCTATACCTTGTTGGTGGCATGGAGAGGGTTTAGGGTTGTGAGGTGAAGGAGGGTGTAGGGGACTAATCGACGGTGTGAAGAATAGATTTAGGGTTGTTGATTTTGAAAATCACAAAGGAGAATTAGGTTTAGGTCAAAATGCAGGTAAGGGTTCGGAACCAAGAAGAAAAATTTTGGTGGGGGCTAATGCTAAGAAAGTCTGGGATATAACTATGGTTAGGCTAGCTCTGATACCAAATGATACTGGAGTTAACTCAAACTACAATAAAAATGAAAATATTATTGCTGAAATTTAATAGGGTTACAAACAAAAACTTGAAAATAAGAAAAACTACAACACACACAAGACTACAGCGTAGGTTGGCGCGGAGGTGCTGCGATTTGAGAAGAAGGAAAGGTTATGGAGGGGTTGTATGATGGAAGGACAATAACATGGGGATTGGTTGAGGGGGGATGGGTGCAGACAGGGTGCTTGGAGGCAAGTACGATGCCAAGGAGAGGGGTTGGACAGCACCCAATAGCAGCAGAGGGCCACAGTACAACTAGACAGCGCCTAGCAGCAGCAGATAATGAATAAGGATTGCGATACAGGAACTACGGCAGCAGCAGATAGAGGAAGATGGAATTGTGGTGCAGTCGATAGGCAGGCCCAGGGAATTGCGGCAATTGCAAGGACGTACAAGACAGGGACGACAGCAACAAGATGTGGTGCTGGAGGGCGGCAGCAGCTAGGTATGGGCTGAAGGGAGAGGAGCACCAAGGAAGGATTGTGGAAAGGCGGCTGGGAAAGATGGATGGTCGGGTAGAGAAGAAATTTGGGGAGATAACCACCACCTTAGGAGAGGGATACAGCCAGAGCACCACCCAATCCATTGGATACAGCCCTCGAGGGGAAAACAATGGACGCCAACGGCTATCCACACAGAGATCTGAAAACAGAAACCGCCAAAATTGAATCCTAACACTACAAACAACATATAATTAGAAGCGAGATATGTGGGAAACGAAAACACGAAGGGGGAATAATTCCCGCCCAATTAAAATAGAAAGGAGACAAGCCGGTTCAGCCCCTACCTCTTGCCAAACTGGATTGAACCAATTCAGACCCTAGCCCCTACGTCATTAAGTGAGACCAATCTCCCACCCACTTAATCATGATTCGTGCAAGTTATGACAAGTGTTGGTGGAAATTGTGTTTAACTAAGTCATCCACCTTTATTGTGCCACTGTTTGACCCTAAGAAAATGTCAGGTGAGATGTAACATTATACAAAATAATAGAGATTAAGAAATAATTCATTCATTACATTACAACTATTACATGTATGTTTAATGTTCTTTCAAAAAATGTTAGCATGTTCTCTTAACTACACTTACAGAATTATGTATAGGCAATTAGATATTACTAAAGAAATTATAAATAATTAATATTATTTGATAATGCACTATATAGAGAAGAATTTTTCCAATCACAAAACTATATTTTAATCTAATTTTGTTATACTAAAACTACACTTGTATTTAAGAGCATTCATGAACCTAAAGTTAAACAAAAACAAGAATTTAAGTATGTGAAATTGACCATAAGATCCCGTATAAATATAAACTCCTTATAGAAAGTAAATATATTATCAAATATACAATTGAGCAAATTATATCATAGTTGTAGAGAATCAATTGAACGGACTTGTAAATAGAATTGTAGAATACACTTTATTAATATTATTCATACGATGAATGACCTACTAAAATAATATTTTTAGGATCTTGCTTTCATAAATTACAATCACCAAAAAAATCTTACTAAGAAAGATAAAAGCCAAGGTTTCAAAAGACTTGATAACAATGATGGTCTTCAAGATAGCTTGAAATTTAAAATCGTGTATGGCTAGTCAAATATAAAAATGCATAATTCATCACAATTAATATTTTAGTGATTCAACTTTTTATTTTAAAATAGGTTATTCATTTATATAAACATAGCATATTTATGTTGTTTGTCATTCTCAAGCTTTTCACCATCATTCTTCCTTCAGAAGTTGGCTATGATAAATTAATTAGAAAGTGTATTTTTAATTTAACATATTCCTTAGTTGAATCATATTATATTACATCAATCATTAATTTTTTGCAAGACATGAAATAAACAACTTTTCATGGTAATAACTCTACATGGGGACATGAATTTAGATTTACAGCTGGATTCGAGTCTAACTGGAAGTTAACACAACCCAAAAACATTTGACCCGAACCTAACATGCTTATTATAAGGGGCAAAATATTTGACCTAAACACGACTCGATCCAAACCTATCTACGCAAAAAATGACTCGTTTAATGAGTTTACTATTAGGATCATACAATTTTTCAAATCAATATGACTCAACTAACCAGCATATGATATTTTTAAACCAATAAACCTAACCGAAATCAATCTCACCCGAACCAACATAACCAAAACCCGAATAATGATTGAGTCAATTTTGTGTTGATTTTAAGTTATCAAGGTCAACTTAAACCCGACCCAAAAAATAATTGAGTTGATATGCTTGCCCATGCCCAAATCAGTCTTCATATCAATCTGAACCCAATTTATTATTTGGATTTGGGTTTGGCTACACCCCTAATACTATGCCCATTGATGACGAGAGTTAAAGTTTATCAAAAATTCAAACAAGTGAGTTAAAGATATCATGAATTCAAAGTCGTTTCAAGGAAATAGTTCATTTAAAAATCCAGCAAAGTTTCTTAAATGATCCTTTAATAAGTAAACTATTAGAAAGATATGACCATATAAATCATAAAATGCATTAAGCTGAAAGGTTATAAATTTAAATTTCTAAAAACATTTAATATTATTATAATTTTCAATACATTTGATCTGACTTTATATCACAAAAAATTGCCTCTGATGCATTGTATTCTTCTCTTTCACCAACCCCTTAGGTATTCACATCGGCAGGCATAAATATCATGTAGTAATATTACAATCAGATTGAGTTCACTACTAAACATGGATACCCAAGGTATCTTGCACATTAGCGCAATAGATATGTTTGTAAGAGATTCTTGCATTTATCTGCCAGTGTATAACATTCAATGGTCAAGTTGCTTGACAAATATCAATTAAAATTTTTCGAAGTATAACTATCTTAAGGTGAGCAGATTGATGTGAACTCCCTCCCTTCCCTTTTGTGATTTATACTTCCTTCTGCTCCCTATAACAGTACAATTTTTATGTTTACTTGTGTAACTTTTAGCAATACTTAACATCACTTGTGACCTTTTTTCAAGTACTACAGCTACCCTGGAGTGAATTGCAGTAGTTATAATAGAATTATTTTTAGTTGCAATTTACTCTTACGAGAATTTATATGATATTTGTTCCTGCACTTTCTTAATTTCATATGGTTGTCTAAAGAATTTTAAAAACTCTTAAGCCGGCATGGTTAGTGATCTATCTCTTGACCTTGAAAATTGATGGATTAAATGGCTGTGCATAGAAATTTTTTTGGGGCCTTTTTAAAAGGACGATGGCTTTTACTTATGAACTTGAAAATTGAAGTAATCCATAAATAGAAAAAGAAATTTTTTAGCCATAAAAAAAAAAAAAACTCCAATGATATTTTAATGTGATTGCACATTGCATTCATCTTAAAGGTTTCCTATTAATGCCCCAACCATTGTGAACACGACAATGCCTCATTTTTTTTCACTGCACCATTTCCGAGAGACCTAAATGCATAAAAGAATAATCGCAAATAAAATGGTATATAGTGCAACAGAAAATTTGCCAACATAAATAACGCCGCAACAGTCGGTGGAAATTCTGGCATTGTAGTCAGTCAATCAATCAACGAAAAGTGTGGAAGTGTTAGACAATGAAAGGTGTAAATGGCAACAATGAAGTAATTCCAAGTTTAAATGTTTGTCATCACAATAATCTTCATCAAGAGAGGAGAAAACAAACATTATGACAAGTATGCCTCATTTTGCTATAGCAACAATATTCCTCCCTAGCAATAATACTCTGTTTGATA
This sequence comes from Phalaenopsis aphrodite, assembly GCA_003013225.1. NCBI lineage: Eukaryota > Viridiplantae > Streptophyta > Magnoliopsida > Asparagales > Orchidaceae > Phalaenopsis > Phalaenopsis aphrodite. The sequence goes on along the minus strand of NEWO01000323.1, from coordinate 263,962 downwards.
GATATTGAGGTTATAACCGTGTTTTCATCAGTCCTCTGTAACCGCGATAGGTATTGTTTAGTCTTTAAAAAAACAGATTTATGTTCACTTTTTCACAAATTTCTAGAATGAGAAGAACAACACATAATATAAAGCAAAAGAATAAATTTGGGCAAGGTATGAACAGAATAACAAAGTATTCTTTATAAAGTATACCTTCCTAAATATAAAATGATAAAAAAGGCAGATCTGTGTGACAACACAACCATGATCTATATATGAATATACTCGCAAATTAGAACTACACACTCAAATTCAAATAATTGAATTATGAACGTCAAGCACCATATGGGAAAAAACTTAAGCTTAAAAAAAGTGACTATGTACACTATAATGACAAAAGACCATAATATGCACAAAATGTTGAGTTGTGAAGGCATGGGCAACTTGGAAATGTGTTGAGTTGTGAAGGCATGGGCAACTTGGAAATGCAGCAGCCAAAGATGAATTCGCAACGCATAAACCATTTAGGAAATTCTATACAGAGGTAAGATCAAACATAACAACAACAACAACAAAGCCTTAATCCCACTACGTGGGGTAGGCTACATGAATCCTTTTTCTCCATTGCGTCCTATTTAGTGTCATATTTTCATTTAGTTCTAATAAATTAAGATCATTTTAATACAATAAGCCCAAGTCTTCCTAGGTCTACCTCTGCCTTTCTTAACACAAGTCAAATCTAAAACATCTACTCTCCTAATCGGATCATCTAATGGTCGAAGTTTAATATGACCAAACCATCTAAGACGACTTTCTCTAATTTTTTCTGTCACAGGAGCTACACCAACCCTATCACGAATATATTCATTCCGCATTTTGTCTCTAAGTGTAAAGCCACTCATCCACCTAATCATTCTCATCTCGGCAACACTTAACTTATTATTATGCTTCTCTTTTAAAGGCCAACATTCAGCGCCATAGAGCATTGCAGGTCTCACCACCGTCTTATAAAATTTTCCTTTCAGTCTTAGTGGTACTTTTCTATCACACAAAAGGTCTGAAGCATTCCTCCACTTCAACCAACCAACTTGAATTCTACTATTAACATCCCCATCTATATCACCATCGCTTTGGACAACGGACCCAAGATATCTAAATCGTTCACACCTTTTAATAATTTGATCACCCAAAGTCACACTTCTGACACTAGAGCTATTACTACTAAAATTACATTCCATGTATTCAGTTTTAGTTCTACTTAAACGAAGGCCTTTAGACTCCAAAGTAGACCTCCATAATTCAACTTTTTCCTGGGCTTTTTCTCATGTTTTATCCACGAGAAGAATATCATCAGCAAAAAGCATACACCAAGTACATCCTCCTGTAGATGTCCAGTATGACCATCCATAACTAAAGCAAAAAGATAAGGGCTTAAAGCCAATCCCTGATGTAATCCAACAGACATAGGAAAATATTTTGTCAATCCTCCTTCAGTTTGAACACAAGTAACAACTCTAGTATATATATCTTTAATGACTTAAATATAAGTCATATCAACACATTTCTTCTCGAGAACTCTCCAAAGGATATCTCTTGGGACCTTATCGTAAGCTTTTTCTAAATCAATAAAAATCAAATGTAGATTCTCCTTATTATCTCTGAACTTCTCCATCAAACCTCTCAATAAATATACAGCTTCCATAGTAGACCTGCCCGGCATAAATCCAAATTGATTATGAGAAATTTTTGTGATGCGTATTAACCTATGTTCAATTACCCTCTCCCATAATTTTAAAGTATGACACATCAACTTAATTCCTCTATAATTTGCACACTCTTGTGCATCCCCTTTATTCTTAAAAATGGGGACCAATATACTCTTCCTCCACTCCTCAGGCATCTTTTAGTTTTTAAAATAATATTAAAGAGGTAAGATCAAACATCCGTCAAAAAATTTTAAAAAAAAGGAAATTTACATACATACCACACATATGTTATGTATTAAACATATATAACACCCAAAGTTTCATACTTACACTTATAACACCTTTGTGTCACAATCCTATGCATGAAAAGGTGCATTTTACTTTTAGAATGGTAGTAATTGTGGTTTTTTTTTTTATGTGATATTAAAGATATTAGGGGTATGCATGAAAATATGACTGTATAGGTGTTAGATATGTAAATATATAAGAATTGCATGGTGTGTGTGTAAATGTCCCATATAAAAAACGAATTAAACAATTAAGTAGAAAGAGCACAATAGAAGGCATCAGCAGACCTTAATGATGCTTGTTGTCCAATCTCTCCGAGATAAGCCAGACTCTCTTCATCAATAGCCAGCTCTTCAACCTGCGCGCGGATAGCCAAAATCTAGCACAATATAATCAACTGGTTAGAGAAAGTTCTGCCTGTAAAAAAATTTTATTCACTTTAAGAGGGATATAAGGGTAAAAACAAAAGTCAAAAACCTGAATTATCTCAGTAGGACCATAAGTTTCTGTGCGTATAATTACAAGTCGATCAAGGAGATCCACCGGTACGCCATGCGGACTAGTCATATCGGTTCCTCTGGATTAAAAAAAATGCAGGATCTTACGGACAGGTATATGTGTAATTGAGTCTCGCAAATAACATATCACATTATATGATTTTAACAGGAAGTTAAGAACAAAATATTAAGATGGCTCCTTACAGTGAAGATATAAAAAAACAGTTCAGTTGCATTTTTTTTTCCAACCCAGATTTAGTTCACCTTATTTTAGTTCTTTATTTAAACTAGATCCGATAGCCTATATCAGTTTGCTAACCTTTGGTTACCAAAAGATTAAACTAATGATTTAAGCTATTCAGTTAAAACTTTAAAATCAAAGCGATTATAAGTAGAAATAGGATAGGCTAACATATATTCGTTCAAAAGTATCAGTAAGGGAATGGTTGCTTCTTAATCTAGGCTTTTTAATCTGTAAATAATGAGCACTACAATTTTCTATGGAATTCAAGTATCGCTCATTTGAAATTCATTACCATAAATCCAATTCAAACCAATGATGCCTTTAATGTTCACCAAAAATAAGCTATTAAACAAACTACCACTAAAGAGAATATTAACTATAGCTTGTGCTTCATAATTAGAACAAGTTGAACACAAGTGCAGTCAGCCAAATTTTCATGTTTTTTGAGGTATACCTTACGTTACATATTCCTCTATTGGTAGCGAAAATGACAATTGGTGAAATTGAGCTCTCCAAAGCACGATTGAGGTAAGAAAAGCATTCCATATCAAGCAAATGAACCTGCAAATATGATTTGCAATAAAAGAAGTTAGAAATCTGCAACGAACAAAATACATAACTTTGCATGACAACTTGCCTCATCAATGAATAATACCCCAGGCACAAGCTCAGCAATGCCTTCATCAATGTACCTATTAACAACCTGCATATTTTGTAAAAAATAAAGATTTAATATTTGGATTCACCATCATGAATTTGGCATAATTTTCTATCATGTTTTGAGAGAATCTAACACAAGCCATGCTAGATTAAATCTGTATCGAATAGAGAAAAGAATTGCAAGAAGATGACGAGTTTGAAACAATTTTCAAATAAAAACAACATACCTTGTTAATTTCCTGTCGTAATTTATCTGTGATCTCAGTTTTTCTAGGTTTCATCATCTGCCCCATAAGAGATAGTATGTCCTGACCTCCTTGTGGTCGAGCATTAGCAGCATCAAGATCATGTAGTGTAACATCCTATTCAAATAATAATAACAAAACAATAAAAAAAATTAAATAATTAAAAATGCATCGTAAGACAGTTTCTTTCTATTTAGATACAATCCAAATATGAAAAAAAAAAGCAAGTATTCCCCATCCAATTCAGTCCTAGTTGAATAAGAATGGCAAACCATAAATAGGCCAAAACATGAAAGACAACACAGATGACCTAAAACAATAACAAAAACAACAACAACAAGCCTTTATGCCACTAAATGGGGTCAGCTACATGAATCCTTTTTCTCCATCAAGTCCTATTAAGTGTCATATTTTCATTTAATTCTAATAGATTAAGATCATTTTATATATAATATACCCAATACTTTTTAGGTCTACCTCTGTCTTTCTTAACACAAGTCGAACCTAAAACATCTAGTCTCCTAACTGGATTGACGTTTAATGTCACCAAATCATCTATAAGATGACTCCATCTAATCTTGTCCTCTACAGGAGCTACACCAACCCTATCACAGACATATTCATTTCGCATTTTGTCTCTAAATGTCAAGCCACTCATCCACCTAAGTGTTCTCATCTCAGCAACAGTTAACTTTGTTTTATGCTTCTCTTTTAAAGGCCAACATTCTAAGTCATAGAGCATTACAAGTCTCACCACCATCCTATAAAATTTTCCTTTAAGTCTAAGCAGTATTTTTCCATCACACATAGGCCCAATGCATTCCTCCACTTCAACCAACCCACTTGAATTCTACTAATAACATCCCCATCTATATCACCATCACTTTAAAAAAATAGACCCAAGATAGCTGAAGTGTTCACACCTTTAATGATTTGATCACTCATTGTTACAACTCTACCACAAGAGCTACTGCTACTAAAATTATATTCCATGTATTCAGTTATAGATCTACTCAAACGAAAGCCTTTAGACTGCAATTCAGGCCTTCATAATTCAAGTTTTTCCTGAACTCTTTCTCTAGTCTTATCCACAAGAAGAATATCTTCAGCTAAGAGCGTACATTCTCCCGTAAATATCTAGTAAGGGCATCCATAACTAAAGCAAAAAGATATGGGTTTAAAGCCAATCCCCATGTAATCCAATTGAAATAGGAAAATACTTGATCAATCCTCTTTTTGTTTGAATACAAGTAACTGTTCCATTACACATATCTTTAATGACTTGAATATAAGTCATATCAACACTTTTTTTCTCAAGAACTCTCCAAAGGACTTCTCTTGGAACCTTATCGTAAGCTTTTTCTAAATCAATTAAAATCATATGTAGATCATTTTTCTTCTCTATGTACTTCTTCATCAATAATATATAGCTTTCATAGCAGACCTGCCCGACATATATCCAAACTGATTATGAGAAATCTTTGAAATATGTCTTAACCTATGTTTAATTATTCTCTCTCATAATGTTAAAATATAACATACCAACTTCATTCCTCTATAAATTGCACACTCTTGTGTGTCCTCTTTATTCTTAAAAGTGAGGACCAAAATACTCTTCCTCCACTACTCAGGCATTTTTTAGTTTTTAAAATAATAATAAAGTGTAAGCCAAGAAACTCCCAAATCTCCTGAATATTTTCGCACTTCAATTGGAATATCATCAAGTCCTATTGATTTTCCACCCTTGGTTTTCTTTGAAGCCTCTACTTTTTTACTAATGCAA
>NEWO01000323.1:242509-254321 GCA_003013225.1 Phalaenopsis aphrodite | reverse complement strand
ACCATTAGATGATCTGATTAAGAGAGTAGATGTTTTAGATTCGACTTATGTTAAGAAAGACAGAGGTAGACCTAGGAAGACTTGGGCTTATTGTATTAAAATAATCTTAATTTATTAGAACAAAATGAAAATATGACACTAAATAAGACGCAATGGAGAAAAAGGATTCATGTAGCCGACCCCACGTTGTTGTTGTTGTTGTTGTTGTTGTTGTTGTTGTATATCGGCATGCAATTGTTAACAACTATTGCACATCTAAAAATCACTCATATCCATTTTTTAGTACATTATTTACAATAGGTGTTAATTTTAACTACTTTCCAATGAGTTCTACTCTCACCATCAATCCGATGTAATTATTAACATATCTATCTTCCTAGTTGTAGCACAGATTCATCTTAGATTTTAAATTTGTGTTATTCAACTTAGCTAAAGATGCTACTTTGTCGTTTAACATTCAAATCATAGAAAATAGTTGAACCATTGCAATCACATTCTAGAATTAAACTGTTGTCTATTAAAATCTACCATATTTCTTCATGATATTGTCCTTTAGTGGATAATACTACCAAAACACATTCCAAAATTAACCATTTAATCTTAAATGACATCCATTTTAGCATTCTCATTAGTCAATTTGGCTATCAGCAACGTGTTAATAACTCAACAGTAGAACCATTGTTATCCCACCCTTAATTAAGCTTTGTTGTCTTATAAAACTTTTAATTATTTCTCCAAGATATTTTCTTCATCACATGGTACACAAAGCACTTCTCTATATTACACATTCAACTGCCACTCCCAAAAAAAATGTCCTCATATCACTGCTCTCCTATTAATAAATCAAATATATCTAATGTTATTATGCATTCTTCCAAAAATATTCATTGACTATTATTAAATTCACAACCACTAAAATTATACATCATCCCTTCAATATTTGCTCTGCTAACAGCAATGCATACATCTTCAAAAAACTTACAGATTGTTCTAACGTCCATATATTAGTTATTACAATAGAGTCTTTCACCTATAAGAAGCATCATTTCCAAATAGCATACACTACGATACCTCAATTAAAATATCCACTGATCTACATAACCAACACAAGAAAATGGACAAAATATGGATATTGAGTATCAAAAAAAAGAAAATTTTAAAGATATCTGTGAAAAATATGAATATTGAGTATCATAAAAAGAAAGTGAAGTAAAAAATATACAACTTAAGTGAATGCATAAGGTTTTACAGCTTCTGAAGATATATTAAATGAAAATCAGATAACATTCATTTAATAGAAAATTATACATACTAAGTAAGCATACAAACATACAAAGATGGCACCCTCAGCTATCACTTATTACAAAATAAATGAAACGGAAGAGTTAAATGAATTTACAGCAGAATTCTAATCTGTGTAATACAACTCATTTAATTGTAATGAGAAATTTTCTACCTGCACAATTTCCTTTTTCTTGTGCACTTCTCCTTTGGGAATTGGAACGTATTCTTCAGCTTCAAGATCAAATTCCGTAGCAAAAGCATCACACCTGCCTACTCTCTTCACAGCACCACTATTTGCTTCAATGTATATCACATCACCTACAGCAACCTGTCGTTCTCATTAGTAATAAAAAAGAATAAAACGCAAGCACAAGCACTGCTGTTGCCACACCAAAAATATATTAAGCAAGGAGTTCATATGAAGATTATGGCGCAAGTTCTTGTCATAAATAATTAAATTCTATGGAAATTATGAAAAAATTTGTAAGTAGATATCACATTATACCTTTTCTTTTATTAGAGCATCATAAATGGTAGGATCTAATTTCAACTGTTTGGTTCCTTTGACAGTCTTTAGCCCAATAATGATGTGACTAATACTTTTTCCATAGCCTCCTGTAGTACTCTCAGTTTCTTCTGGAGAGAGCTCAGTCACCTGCAAATGGGCAATAAACGTTGTATCCAAAATCAGGATAAAAAAAAAATGTTACTACATTAATATAGATAAACAAAACAGCACCATTAAAACAAGCATAAAGTTAATATGCATTAAAGTGCCAAAAATGGAAAAAATTTAAAAAAAGAAAAAAAAAACCAAGAAAAAAAAACTAAAACTAAAACAATACCTCTCCTTCGTAAACCTCCTTGTTCTCCTTAATTCGCAAACCAATAGCTCTCCTGAAATTTTCCATAAGCACTTCAGTCTTCTTAACCTCTGATGAGTAAACCTCAGACCCAACCATTGGGCAGAATGGGACCTTGACATAAAGGAACATATGGCCAGTCAATAGCATAACCATATCTATTTTTAGATAAAGTGGAACAATTAATTGACAGTTGTGTTATATTGTATAAAAGTTAATATTTGACACTGCTGTGATGTATAATAACATTAGCATATTACAAAAAAACACAAGAATAGGATCTTGATATTGAGCATATATGCCACAAGATAAAAGAGAAAAGTTGCAGTATTCTAACAATTTTAAAACAGGCATACAGCATATAGTTAAGATAACAAGGCCAGGTAATTTGCGGGACAACAGTTGCTTTGTGGTGGTGCACTTAGTCATATTCCGAAGCTGAGAACATACCACATTCAGAGATCAAAGAAATAAGAGCAAAAGCATCCTCAAATTTTAGTAGAAATGCTGAACTCTTGTCAACATGCAAAAAATGTAATGGACAGTTTGAATTTTGATTTCTTCGAAAGATAGTTCCATATACTAGATGAGCGCGAGAGTTTCACATTATCTCAGTTCAAAATATCCAAACACGGAGTAAAAGAGAGAAGATTTGTTACAAAGAAAAACTTCAAAAAGAAAAAGAAATAGTGAGGTGTAGCACAATTGCAAATGCACTATATGCTGACATTTGCACACAAGCGGTTCAACTCCAAGCAATTGGAGAGACCTCAAAGCAAGATTCCATTTAAAAATAAAGATACCACTGGCACCTAGATTGATCACCAAAAGCACATCCAAATCTAAAAAAGAGACAAGTGGAGGCAAGGCAGACAACATTCCCACAAAATGTGAATAATGATGTCCATGGATGGCATCTTTGTCTGCAAGTTGTCACTTGTCACAATTTCAAATGTTTTCTTATGTTCAATTGACAAAAAAAAAGCAGCTTATTTGACATCAACTACTGTGATGAACAGAAAACTCGTCAGCAATTACTTACTAGATTATTGTTTCTTAATTACAATAAGTGAAACGTTTGTAGTTGCAAACTTGCTGTTGACACAAATTCAATTAAAACTAACAAAAAGTGTGACAAATGGCTAACAATAGGAGGAAGCATATGATAATGTTATTGACATGAGTAAAATAGTTGTCAAGAGTGTGAGAAATAATTCGTATAATGATTGTCAACTACTTGTATCAAATAAGATGTACGACGTTGCTATGGCCAAAGCCCAGATGGTAGTCATCAGTGAGTGCTATGAGTATCATTGACGATGAGAAAACTTCTCTATAGCCAAAATCATATATATGTCATATTTATAGGGTCTTTAGACGATTTTTTTTGGCATTTATAAGAAACATTTTTTGTATTTGTCAGCAACAAACAGAGAAAACTAAAGGTTTTCATAAAAAATAAAAAGTAAAAATAAGGTTAAATGATTGATGCACTTGGGTTAGCCTGACCGAACCAAATTCAGAAGAGGCAATCAGCTTGGAATCAACAAGCACTGCTTGTAGGCAGCCCAAATCACAAACCTAAATATATTATATCATCGGAAACAGCTTCATAAACACGTCGGTGATGATAAATCAAAGTATCAGTTGTCCTATTGCCATAAACAATTGAGTGTCACCACTTTAATGGATCAAGTAGAAACAATCAAATGTCATAATTTTTATAAAAATCAGTCATCTCATAAAATGGAATGTTTAGAGATGAACAAATCACAAAAGAAATGAATGCTGCAGACAAAATGGCTCCAGGAAGGTCAAGATTGTTGAAACAAAATGCATCAAACGAACTTGAGAGCACACACACCGGTGCTATCAATGACTATGAAACAGCTCAATTTCAACATGCAAGATTAATAGCCGGCATGTTTAAGGAGATGGCTGTTGCAGCTAAATGAAGTTAAACTAGTTGGTAATGAACTCCCAAATAGAGGGTGGTGGGATACTTACAAGTGAAAAATCACTACATATTACAGTTTCAAGTCTATTGATATGGATTGGCTTCACACAAAATGAAAGCAAACTATCGCATTACAAATTAGATTTTTTCCTGAGCTTGAGTGCATCAGTTTTACATTATCATAGCTAGGGATCCAAACTCATACAAGATACCAGAAAAAAAAAATACAAGATCTGGCCTAGTTATAAAAATCACCTACAAGAAATTCGAGGAAATTAAATATAACGTGTCATTTTGGAGTCAAAATAGCAAATAATAATGCAAAAAGCATCCAATTAAGACTGCATGCATTGAATGCAACCGCAACAAAGATGGCCTATAGCAAGGTCGACAATGTTCCTGGATAGAAAAAAGTGGCATATGTAGGTGGTGTTGAGGCTTGCTATAGTGCATTGAATGCAATTGCAACATTGATGAGCTATGGCAAGGTGAACAATGTTCCTATATAGAAAAAGTGCCATTTGTGAGTGGTGTTGAGACATGCTATAGTGCATTTGCTTATTGTGGTCTTCAAAATCATCTTTTTTTTGTTGTGTTCTTCAACATCATCATTTACCAAAAAGACAGAACAAACAAAACATTAGAAATTTGTTGATGGGATCAGAAGACATTCATTAGCAGGCAAATGAATCTGCCGTTGTCGACTAACTACCTACTATTAGTGGCATGTCTTTCAATGCTACTAACATAATAATATTAGCTGTCAACAAAAAGTAAAATAAAAGGCTAAATCATTATTGGCTGACTCCAACGAATACTATAGTTCGACATTCTTATTGCTACAAGCATGAAGGCCATCAACAATAAGTATCAAGAATAGTGCAATCACTATCGACCTACTAAAACAAGCTATGCATCAAAATTTGGTTTTGCCAAAAATAAGATTGTCATCAACAATAATCACAGGCATCATCAATGGGAAACAATTTTCTCCATAGTTACAAATAATTAAAAAAAATACAACAAACACAGTGAAAAATGAACCTCTCTCTCTCTCTCTCTCTCTCTCTCTATATATATATATATATATATAATTATAATTATAATTTTCTAATGAGTTATTTTTAAATTATTATCTAAAGTCTTTATATCTACAAAGGACAATGAAGATTGGTGCCTCTCAAGGTCAAATTTTTATGCAACAATGCCTCACCCCTAGATCGCCCAGTGAAAACAAGTAATGCAAACAAAGCTAGCCACCATCAATGAAGTATCAAATCGCAAATCTAAATTTAACATGCTATTCACGACGATATCACTAACATATTAGTTGCAATGCCGCAATTTTTAATAGGATGAGTGAATAGAATAATTATGAGAAGTTTCATCGCCTCTTAAACTAATCTTGTAGAAATAAACACCATTGTCTCATCATTTTCATTTAGATTTAACTCTTTGAGAAGAGTTTAGAGAAAAATGGCTTTAAATTGGCAATGAAGGAGGCACAGTTACTTAGATGTTTTTCGATTCTTTATATTGAATTACACAAAAAAAAACAAATTGGCATAGTTGAAAACCATTTAGGCTTGAACTTACACATGTGGCCTGGCAAGGCTAATGATGGTGAGGCATGCCACTGCCTTAGCCACACCCACACATGAAATAGAGACCGCACAAGATAAAGTGCTGATCCAATGGGGGCACACCAATTTGACCTGATTAGCCCCACATTGAGTTGTCAGCATATCTGCATACTAGGGGGTTGTTTGATAAAGGTTTTTTATAGGATTTATTGTTGGATTTACTAAATCCAACCAAACGGTTAAATGCAAGTGTTTTATGGATTTACAAATTTTCAGATTTAATAAATCCAGTTCTGCCTCTAATTCTATCTAAATCTGGATTTACTAAATCAAGGGATGGGATTTATTTATGGATTTACTAAACCCTACTTGCAACCAAGGCAGTCAAAACAGCTTGTTGCTCGCGAACAACTCATTTTCGGCTCGTTGAGTAGCTCGTGTTCGATTCGTGCACAAAGCAAACGAGTCGAACATGGACAATTTTTTTGCGCTCGATATATAAACAAGCCGAACATGAACAAAGTTTTATTCATTCGTGTTTGACTTGTTTTATATATATATATATATATATATATATATATATATATATATATATATATATATATATATATATATATATATATATATATATATATATGCATAATGAGTATTATTTTAAAATAATTTAATTGAATACAACGCTACAAAGATTAATAATCAGTTAAAATTAATAATTAAAAATAGAATTAAAATATATTAAATTCTATTTAAATGAATATTTTAATATAAATAACAAAATTTAGATCTCGGTCTATCCTTAACATCTTACGGTTGTGTGATTAGGGTTGTCAAAATAACTCAATGTAAGTAAATAGCTCGTTTCAGCTCGATGAGCAAGCGAGCCAAACACAAACAAATTTTTTTAGCTCGATAAACTAGTTGAACACGAACAATGATATTTTTTAACAAGTCGAGTCTGGACTCACTCAAACTCGGCCCGTTTACAGCCCTAACGGCTGCATGCATGGCTAAAGTCGTCAAAATAGCTTTTTGTTCACGAACGACTCGTGTTTAGCTCACTAAGCAAACGAGCCGAACATGAACAAATTTTTTTTGTTTGAAATATAAACAAGTCGAACACAAACAAGGGTATTTTTTTAATGAGCCGGCTCAACTCGTGTTCGGCTCATTTACTCCCTACTTGCAGCCAAACAGCCCCTTTGTGTGATGCGAAAAAACTAGTCATACGGTTCTCACCATTCTAAGCTTGTTTAGAAACTACTACAGTTAAATCAAACCAAAATTATTTGATCATAAATGGAGATTTATGATCCCAACAAATACAAGTCAACAAGTTGAATTCATGACAGGATCGGCATGAAAAGTAGGCAAAAAAAAAACTTCGTTCCCGATCAAGGGTTTCGATTATTGAAGAACACAACAAACAATGTTTGCAAGGGCTGTACTTTACCTTGGTCCCGAGCTCCTGAGCAATCCCTAGAGCCAGCGCCGTCTTTCCAGTGCTTGGAGGACCAGCAAAGAGTAGCGCCCGGCCTGCCATCTTCTTCTGTCGGATCATGTCCACCACTAAACCTGCCGCTTCCCTGGCTGTCACCTGCCCTACAAAACCGGCAGCCATGGCGATGGCATGTCCATTCACCTGAAACACAGGAAAAATTTGGAAAAATGGGTTATGATAGCAACCGTTGGCGGATGCAAATAAAAAGCTAAAACCCTAAACCCTAAGCCGTTAGTTGAGGAGATTAAGGGCAAATACATCAAGACCAAGGCCCTTGATGTGGGTATGAGTGGCTATGCGTTGCTTTTTTGTAGTGGATTGGACTTCTTCGATCCTCATTTCAGCGTTTCGAGTGCTCGACCTGTGGTGTTTCCTTCCCTTCCTCTGCTCGATATGCGGGATAGCTTCGGTCGACCGTCTGGTTTTCCAGCGAGCGATGTGCGAGCGGTCTGATCACCTCCGGTGCTGTACGTAGGCCGATCAGAACATTTTTTTGAATTATATTTTCTTTCCCTTGGCCATATTTGCATTAGGGCTAAAAAAAATAAAAATCATATTTAGAAAAGGGTATATATATAGCAAGAATTAAAACATTTTTTCAAAATCATTTTTCTTTTCTCTTAGAGGGAGATTTATGTACGGAGGAGTAGAGGGGTTTGTATCATTATTGCAAAAAAATAAAAAACTCGGTTGGAGGAGGATATAAATATATTTAGGAAAGGTAAATTCTATTGTTAGAAGATCAAAGAACAATTTTGAGATGAGGAGCATCCAAAAAGCCTCTCTCAAGTAGGGTTGTCAAAAAAACTAGTTGTTCTCAAACAACTCGTGTTAGGCTCGTTAAGTAGATTGTGTTCGGCTCGTTCTTTAAGTAAATGAGCCGAACACGAACAAGTTTTTAAAGTTCGAATTATAAACGGGTCAAACATGTACAGTTCTTTGTTCGCTCGTGTTCAGCTTGCTTTAGCTTGAAATAAAAAATTTATATAATTATTTATAAAAAAAATATATTACATATTTTATATATATAATAATATATTATAAATATTTATATCTAAGTTTAAAACATAATTGTTCGTGGGGTAATGTGGTTATGTGTCTTTTTTTTCATACATTTGGTCCAGGTTCGAATTCAGCACTCTACATTTTTTTTCAGTTTAATTTTAACGAGTTAATTTTGAGTTAAACACGAACACGCTGTTCACGAGTCGATTTCGAACACGAGACAATTTCGAACACGACATGATTTCGAACAAGCTAGACACTAGCGAAGCATAAGCCCGCTCAAGCTCGGCTCGTTTACAGCCCTACCCTCAAGTATGAAATATAGAGGTCGGGGTGGGGAAGTAGAAACAGAATCAACATACGTAGAGAGACCTAATCTAGCAAGCCAATTGGCCAACCTATTTCCTTATCTGTAAATAAAAGAAACTGGTGCGTTGAGGGAATGTTTGATGGAGTTAATCTTTTGCAGTCATTGAGAATTATGCCAAGAAGAGGGCTCATCACCAACCAACAGTTGGAGCAAATAAGTAGAATCCACCTCCACCCAAAGGTGCTCCCATTGAAACATTAAATCAAGTCTAATTGCCCAATACACAGCAATGATTTAAATCTCAAGAGCGTCCAAAGCAATGACAGAGGCATTGAAAAAGAATAAATAATGTCCTGACTGATTCCTGAAAACCCCACCCATTCCAGCACCCAAATCAGAGAAGCTACCATCAATATTCACCTTTATGAAAGGATAAGAGGGGGGTTTCCACTGCACTTTGATAACCTTAGGCAAAGTAACATGATCAGTGACAGTGACTTTATATATGCTTAAAAATATAAGTATTTAATACTGCTGCTAAAAGATTTAATTCCTCAGCAACTGCACCAAAAGCTTAATAACAGTTATTGATTCGATAAAGCTAGATGTATAAAATACTTAATAATTGTAAAGTCACATTTATCAATGCAAGTATATGTATCGCTCAAGTAATATAGGGCTATAATGGAGTCAAAGATATCGATCCCACATGGAGCAATATTAGAACTACGAACAAAGATTTTAGAAAAGCAATACTTAATCGCAACAATGGAATTCAATTTGCTTATATATCACTAATAGAAAATCGAAATAAATATATAATTTTAATTACTCTTAAAAAACTAATTATACTAATGAAGGTTCTAATGTGATATTCAATATATAAGAAAGCATATTTCTACTTGGCAAGAAATTATAGTGAATGGATAAAGTGAATGAGTTTAAATTGTATTGTGCCAAATAAGAGCATACATATTCTTTACCCTTTGGTCCAGGCATAAAGAACACTGACTAATCATACGCTTTTTTACTGAATATGTGGCTAGGCTAGGAGGATATCAGCTCTCACTTTGGAGCTCCCACGTTCCCCTCGCCTGAGAGCTAACTTCTACACTTCAGCACCCAAAACGATAGGACCGAATTGAGGATTTTAGTCTGTCACTCTAAAATCTCTAATTTTACGCCTGATAATTTTATT
This sequence comes from Phalaenopsis aphrodite, assembly GCA_003013225.1. Lineage (NCBI taxonomy): Eukaryota > Viridiplantae > Streptophyta > Magnoliopsida > Asparagales > Orchidaceae > Phalaenopsis > Phalaenopsis aphrodite. The sequence goes on along the minus strand of NEWO01000323.1, from coordinate 244,623 downwards.
TTCATATTTATTTGCAACCAACTTCCAATGACTTTGACCTCTTTGAATCTTGAATGTAATATTAACTTTAGTTGTAAAACTCAACATATTTTAACAAATCAATTGACCAGATTGAACATAAATTAAGATCGAAGTGAAAAGATTACCACAATTTCTTTAACATTTTCATGGCTCAACCAATTCAAATCACCATTTCACAAATCTCAAGACAAGGAGAAAAACAGAGAAAACTACTCAGATCTCATGGGGAAAACACAACAAAACTCGGAATTCATATATAAAAGCAAAGTCATACAACTACAACAAGTAAATAAACTTATATCTAGTTTCTCCCCAAGAAAACTCTTCGAAGTTCCTCTGAATCTCTTCCTTTTTTTACAACACACAGAATTCATCTTCGAAGCGGCAAGGAGGAAGAAATCTCTTTCCCTCCACTGTTACAATCTCTCGAAGAATTCCTCACAATTTAGACACTCTAGTAAATTCTCTATACACTAATGAAACCTCTCTAACCTTCAGGACCTTTCTAACATGCAGGACCTCTTCTATTTTCTGCCAAAATCTTCTTTTAAAGTTGTGGATGAGTTTTCCCAGAGTTGCCTAAGCACCCCTCCAAAATTCGTTCTCATCCAATGTTTTGTTGGACATAACTGCCGAGCTCGCCGTCGGTGGCTTTGAGGGCGCCGTCGGTGGGACTTCTAAGTGAATTGAATATGGAGTCTCGGGAAAAGTCCATCGTCGGCGCCGTTGGACTCGCCGTTGGCGCCCTAGTTTAAATCTTAACATTTCGGTCATTTTTACTCCAAATTTGCTTCTTTTTTCATCCTTTTGCTCCAATAACCCTAATTCATCATTCCTGTAACAAAATATCAAAAATACAATATCATCAAAAATAATGTTAGATAGGTATGGAAATTTCAACATATTTTCTTTTGGTCAATCAACCATAGGGCTAAGCAAATGTTTGGGAATCTCTTATATTTAATGAGCTTGAGTAGGAAAGAGATGCAGTGCCTCGTCACTTTGTCAGTTGAAGAATTAAGACCCTCAAACTTAGTATGATTCCTTGTCATCCAAATGAAATAGGAAATAATAAAAGGTATGGGTTCAGCCTTAGTTGTTTCCCGACTTTTTCAACATGAATTGAGGTGAAGCCACTGCAAGTTAATGGTGTTCAGGAGCAGCACGTTTGTGAACCCCCTCCATACCTCTTGAGAAAAAGAACATTCAAAAAATAAGTAGGGGATAGATTCCTCAGTAGCCAAACACAACCAACACCTTGATGGACTTCTCAGCCCTTCCAGTTTTAGGATATCATCATAAGGGAGTAGCTTGTGGAAGATCCTCCAACAAAGGAAATACATTGAAGGTGATAAGAAACTGTTCCCCAGATGACACCACCCCAAGGCACAGCATCCCAGCTGTAGAAATTGGAGATATTCTTTTGGTAATGCTCTAATTAGATTAAGTCAGCTAAACAATTTTGTCATTTCTGGTTCTGTCAAACTACACTTTTGAGATACTTGATCCCGACTCAATACTTATGTACAGTATAACAATAGTTCTGATGGTATTTTTCACTTATCTTTCCTTATTTTACAACAAAACCAAAAACTTTATCCTGAAGAAAAATAAGAATTTAACTTTTTAATTTATATATATTTATATTGGGATACTACGCAAGTGTACGTATTGTTATCAAGTAATATAAGACTTTTTTATTAAGATTTGAATATCTAACACATAGGGAAGATTATGCAATATGCACTTTTTAGAAAGTTTTTCTATTTTAAAAAGATAATTACTTAAACTAAAAATGATTTTTGTAAGAATTTAAAATTTAAATGTTTTTGGTATTTTTGATATTTTAACAAAATAGTAAAAAGATAACAATTTTTTTTGTAGAAGAAAAGTACTTAATATGAAAATATTTTTCTTCTTATCATGAATGTAATAAGTATATGAATTTTATTGTGGAATTATGCGAATTGTGTTGTGTCAAATAGGAGCAATAATATTCTTTACCCTTACTAGAGATGTTATAAAGAACATTGGCTAAATTAAAATTTGAATAGTTCTGAAGATCGGCTAGGCAGTGAAGATACTAGCTCTCA
>NEWO01000323.1:229205-241924 GCA_003013225.1 Phalaenopsis aphrodite | reverse complement strand
AAAGAATAAAGTAAATAAAAAAGTGGTTCCTGAAAATCTCTCTGAACTAACTCCCCAGAGAAGAACTTTCAAAACTTGCCAATAATTTCAGGACTCTTTTCTAAGTCCGCTCTTCTTTCTTTTATAATTTTCCAAGAGGTACCTTGGGATCTCTTCAAAATGTGTCTTAACTCGATGTATTTGCCTAAGAGACACATCCTTTCATTATAATTTTCGTTCATGGTGGTTACAACCACCTATTAAGCCAATGGGTGCCTAAAAAAGCTCTTCGAAATTTGTGAAAATCGATTTTACTCTTCTAGTAACTGCCACTGAGGCTTAAGCGCGAGGTCTCGACGCTTAGGCGCGACATTCTTTGTTTAACCGGCGCGTAAGCGCCGGATCTAGTGCTTAGGCGCCAAAACTCTTTTGCACAATTTTTCACCTTTTTGCTCCAAATTTGATCCTTTTCCACTCCTTTAAGCATTTTTTTCATTTCTACTTGTATCTGCAAGAAAAACAAAAAAATATCTTCCATTAAAGCACAATATCTCAAAAATAAGTATAAAATTGTGTATAAAAATACTATATATTTTAGGTGTATCAATACTCACAGCAGAAGAGTCTTTTAGGAGAGTTTTCAGAATATGCAGAGACCATTGATCTCCATCCCAACAGTCAGCCACTTTTAGTTGGGGGCTCAAATCAGTAGTTTTAGCTTGCAACATCCTTTAGAACACCAATTGTCTAACCAAAAATGAACATTCACTTTGCTTAGGTCCCATACGAACAGATTTTCAGCCATGCTTCTTATTTTTATCATATGAGTCCACAATCTAGAATCACCCAATTTCCTTATGACTAGATTGGGGTGGATGTCCCTGCAATATTTCCCTTGAATATATTTAGCCCACAATGAAGATTGTTGCCTGAATTTAATCCAAATTTTACATAGATTAACTTGTTGCAGGTATTGTAGTCCCTGGAAGACAATGCCCCCAGCAAGAGTTGCTGCTTTTAACCAGACCCCAAGAAACTATTGAAGACCTTTTCCATTTGAATTTGTGTGCTCTTTTTCATGGTATTCATCTGTAGGATGTAAGAAAGGAAGGTGGTCTGAATGCTTTCAAGAAAAGTAATTTTGCCTCCATTAGAAAGAAATGAGTGTGTCCAACAAGAAAGGTGGCCTGATATTTTTCCCAAGGCCTCCTCAAACTGAATATGTTTAAATCTGCCTTTGATGAGGGGAACCCCAAGATATTTTAGAGGAATGGCGGATTTAGAGAAGCCAGTGAATTGAAGGATCCAAGCCTTTATGCTGAGAGTAAGTTGTTTGTTGAACAATAGATTACATTTGCAAGGGTTAAAGTACATATCAGAATGATGTTGGAAAATCTATAGGCACTTGGATAACATTTTTGTTGGCTCTAGAGAATGCCATTATATCATCGGCATAAACCAGATGAGAGATTACCAAGTTGAATTTATGATGATACCTGAAATAAGAGTTGGGGAGCAGACTTTGATCCAACATTCTAGACAAGTAATCCAGAGCAAGAATAAAAAATGGTGGGGGATAGAGGATCCCCTTGTTGCAAACCTCTAATGGGAGTAAAATTACCTCAAGATTGTCCATTGATGAGAATTGAATGAAAATTATTCTTCAACCATCTGAAAATGAGATCATAAAATTCTTTAGAGAAAATCGTTGCAGCAAGAACTTGAACTATAAACTCCTAACAGATAGTATCATAAGCTTTTCTGAGTTCCAATTTATAAATTAAATTTCCTCCTCTACAAGGCTTGTCCAAATCAAGCAGGAGTTCTTGTGCCAAGAGTACATTATCAGCTATTAATCTGCCCTTGACAAAAGTTGTCTTATTAGGACTGATGAGTATATCTAGATGGGGTTGAAGTCTAACCACAATGACCTTGCTGATAATCTTGTTGACCAATGAAATTAAGCTGATAGGCCTGAATTGATTCCAATTTTTTTTTTCAAATTGTTTAGGTATTAACACCATACAAGAAGCATAAAAGTAATGTGGGAGGTTAGAGCCTTGAAAGAAGCTTTGGATGGCATGAATCATATCAACTTTAATAATCCCCCATGCTTTTTTATAAAAGTCAGCAGTGAAGCCATCTGGGTCTGCTGTCTTGGAGCTGTCAATAGAATTTACTACTTCCCAAATTTCATTTCTTCAGGAGGGTCAATCAATGAAAGATTTCTGGTGTATAGGAGATCCTTACTGCACATGTTGGTGTTAATAAACAGTCTATAAGCTGGGGGTTGTGACAACAGCTGGTGGAAGAATGAAACTGCATTCCAAGCAATATCCTCATTATCATGGATCCTTTCTCTAATAGAATTGTGTATGCCATGGATGACATTACATTTCCTTTTGTACTTTATATAAGCATGGAAGACTTTGTTATTTTTATCTCCATCTTTAAATTTGTTAATAACAGTTTTATGACATGGATAAAGTTCCTGCCACTCAATGACAGCAAGCAGTCTCTCTTGTGCAGTAGTTAAAGAGTTTTTCACATCCTCGTTATCCAACAAAGCAAATTCAAGAGCCTTCACCTCTCTTTCAGAAGAATCCACAGCTGAGAAAACATCCCCAAAATTTCTCCAACCCCAAGATTTGAGAGCATTACCCATCTTTAAATGTAGGAACCACGGCTTAATCAAAGGGTTATCATGTTGGATACCACACAAGTTAGCAACAACACATTCTAAGAAGGAGGGGTGCTCAGACCACATGTTGAGGTCTCTAAAAGGAGGTGGCTTAGGAGGAGGAGGGAGGGGGGCAACAATGGTGATGAGAAGGGGTCTGTGGTTAGAACCAACTAAACTCAAATGGGTAACTGAAGTATGAAGAAAATGCTGAAACCATAGGTCATTCACCAGGAATCTATCCAGCCTTTCCCAAATTCTTCCTATCTTCCAAGTAAAGGTAGGGCCAAAGAACCCAAAATAAAAAAGGTCGGTCATATGTATGTTATCACAAAAAGAATTGATCCTTGAAAGGTTAGGAGCTCTTCCACCAGTCTTTCATCTGAAGAGGCAATGCAATTAAAATCCTTTCCTACCAGCCAGCTGGAAGACATTTAGAACCGATTAATTGGAGGGCAGACCAGAGCTCTACTCTATCAACCTTGTTGCAACCATCATATATAAAAGTCATAAAACCATAGTTGCCATTCATAAGGAATGAGAGATGAACATATTGAGGATTATCTATCAATACAGACCAATTGATTTCTTTTCTGCAAAAAATCCAAATCTTATTGTTGATATTAGAAAAATGGGAAAAACCAGTAAACTTTCTAATCAGTTTCTGTGGGTATTTGTGAACCATAGGTTCCAAAATTGCAATGCACCAAAGTTTATGTTTCCTATTTAAATGAAGTAGTCTTTTAATAGAAAGGGGATGAGCAATTCCCCTAATATTCCAGCACAAAAAGTTAACCATGAAAAGAAGATTGGGGTCTAGATCTCACTCTCCCTCTTCTAGTTTTAGAGGGAGAGTCCCCTCCTAGAGGGGCTAGCAACCACAGAGGGAGGATCATCATTTAATCTCTGAAGTTTTGAGCTAGTCTTTTTCTTTTTCCTTGCTTTTTGTATTTACCAATAAATCTCCATTGCTTGGTTCATCTCAATTAATAATCCAGGGGTGGGTGCCACATGTTCGGGGTTTGTGAGGGAAGTATAAGCTGCCCTCATAGGAATACCCACTTCAACAGGTGCCACAACTTTAGGATTTGAAAGGGGAGGAGGATAAGATACCTCCACAAGAATATCCACTTCCACAGGAGTAATGAGTAGGCTCATATTGAACATCAAGAGGAGCTGAGAGTTGTTTCATATTGTGACCAGTGTCCACTCCTTCGTTTCTCTTATTATCTGAAGTTTCAGCAACATCATTAAGTAGTACAGACTCTAAGATATGGCCTGCAAGTTTTTTCTTAGAAGGAGGATGGATTCTATAACATCTATCCTCTGTATGACCAAACATTATGCAGTGGGGGCAGTAATAAAGCCTTTGCTCCATTACAATTTTTTGCCAAATCCCATCATCAGTTGAGCCCAACCAGTTTGTTGTAGATCAGGTAGGGTAATGTCCCTCTCAACCAAAATTCTAGCCACTTATGGACTAAAGAAATTGAAAGTGGTGACATCCATTTTTGGTGGTCTTCCCAATGCAAGGCCAATGTTAAATAAGACTTTGTGATTGGAAAAATGCAAAGGTAAACTAAGTAGCTGAAACCGAATAGGAATAATAGAAGGTTCCTTAGTGGAATCAAACTGAGGGGTCCATTTAATAATCTTCATTGCAACCTGTTGACCTCATTTTTGGTTGAGGTTTAACTTTGTCCTCTTTCGTAGCCTAGGGTCTAGCCATAGAATTTTCTTGTTGACTGTTCTTAGAAAGCTAGAAAAGGAACCCTCACCATTAGAAATTCTAAACTCTTCTTTGCTCAACTTGAAGTTCCACATATTGGTCATAACCTCTAACACTTAGTAGGTGGGTTCAGTAGAGGGAACTCAAAGGGAGTCTCCCACAGGATGGTCAGACCTTAGGACTAACCCTGGGTGGTCTGATTTTGGTTGAGATGGCTTGCACACACTAAACTTTCTTACATACCCCAAACCCTAAGACCCCTTGGTTTGGTTTCATGATTCCTTTTGGAAAACTCATATGAATGAACATATACCCCTAATCTTTGGCTAAGAGGGTTAGAACCATCATATTGAGGAACTAAAATGAATCCTCATATGGCTCCTATTGGTTTGGCATGGCTTCATGGCTTACTTGCCCATTCTAGCCCAAAAATCACCAAATTACCAAAATACCCCTACGACCCTAATTTTTGCCAAAAATCCCTAAATTTCCCAGAATACCCAAATTTACCTAACAATCATCTCAAACTACTCACCACTGCCTAAATTGGCCAAACTTCACCTAAATCACTAAATTCCTAAAATATCCCTAAAAAATGCCCCTCATGACCCAAAAATTTCCAAAAATTCCAAAATCATCCCAAATATTCCCATTTTCAATTTTTAACTATCACACTGACCAAATTTGATGATAAGCCCCAAATTACCCTTGAAGACCCAATTTCCCCAAATTAGCCCAATCTTGGCCCAATTGACCCCAATCTTGCCCAATTTCAATTTCAAATCAAAATTCAGTATTCTCAATCCCAACATTAACAAAATACAAGCTCAATTTGACCCAATTGTAAGATTAATTTCACTCAACTCAATAAGCCTTAATTTTAATCATATGACTAAATCCACCAAATTATCCTTCCAAGTCAATTCAAATCACTTGAAATCCTTTCCAAACTCTCCATGACATCTCCCTATACCAAATTCAACATTCAATTAGCCCAAATTTTAGCCCAAATTCAATCTCAATTTTAAAAGCCCAAGCCCACCACATCTAATACAAAAGCCAAAATCCAAAGCCCACATGATACTTTCTTTTCTCTTCATCATCCATTTAATCAAAATCATTCCCTAAGTTTTAAATTCATGATCAAATCATTCCATATTAGGCCTCATGAAAAACACCACCAAAATATCTCATAAAATTTAAAATCCTTTCTCATGCAAAAGGGCCAAGCCAAAGGAAAACCATGAAGCCACTCCCAAGCTATAGGTGAGCCATGAGAGTCTTGCCACCTCATCAAGTTATTAATAGCAAGAGGCCAAGCCACTTTCAAATATCTTTAAGATCCTTTTTAACCCACTAAATGAAACACCCAAACCTCATGCTTATGGAAAATTACTTGGATAGAGACTTCACCATGATGACTAAGCTGAGTCATCAGATTTCCTTCAGCATCCAAACCATCCTTCGTGAGTGAACCCAACCCTAAACCATGGCTTGACCCAATTTGACCCAAAATGAACCTCGCCCCATTCCTCTTTAATCCAAGACATTTACACATGGCCAACCCTAATTGACTTCACCAAACCCAAGCCCTGACCTCCCTGAGCTAGATGGTGAACCCTCCCTGCCAGCCAACCACCTTGGCCGCCGAAAAATCCAAATCCAAAAGCTCCCCCTTAGCTAAAACCAAAAATTAAACCCATCCAAGCTGCCCCATCCTAATTAGATTTTTGTACACTTCTGCCCTCCACATAAGCAATTTATGACACCCACCAATTGCCCCTGATGGCCTCTCATTCCCCCTCTATTTAAACTCACCCTCCACGGCCAGGGGGGAGAGCTTGAAATTCTTATGGGAGACTATGCCAAATTGATCTCAAAGCTTCTTCAAGACCCACTAAGTTCAATCCAATCATTCTCAAGCCCTTAAACTCATTGCATGAGCTCAATTTTGGAGCTCAAAATCAAGTCCAAAATAGGACATCCCTTTAGAATCCACAAAAGTCAAATTAATTGAACTATCTTCTGAGTGTGAGAGAAAGATCCCCCACAAAAACCCCATCACCAGACCAACCTAGAATGGACTTTGATCGAATCCCTAAATCAACCTTAGTTGAAATCATACTTAGGAATTTCACCACGGCTTGAGGCTTCATCTAGGAGCTCTTTGGACTCAATGCAAGCTTTTGGAATCACCCAATTGAGGTCACACCTCTTGGGCAAAGGTATTGAACTCTTCCCTTAAACTGAGCTTCATTTAATTCTCCATGCTCATAGACTCAACTTAAAGCTTGATCATTTATATGAATATGTTCTCCTATTCTAGACGGAGTCTACAGGAACAAACCACACTTAATTTGGTTAAGTATCGAGCGAGATATTAATGCTAGAAGTTGGACGGTTCTTGGGCTAGAGACTTAGGGGTGATGAACAGATGTCATCCATTTTTGTGTGTATCGAATGGATGGAGCAGAACAGCTGGACGCATGGCAGGTGACTCAAGTGGCGGCATCAAACGGGAGCGTACCACTGCACTTTCGGATCTGCCTAGGTTGACGCGGCACCGCATCACTTAAGTAGATAAATATGGCTTTATTTTATCTATTCAATAGTCAGAACTTAAAAAATTCATATCTTTGTGTAGAAAAATCACAAAAATAAAATCAAAATACCTTCTTGCTCAGTAAACAGAGTAGAACAATGTGGAAATGATCTCATATTTTTTAGGTGCATGTATCATTTTTAATTAATTAAATAGTGTTTTTATTATTTGAATTCTCCATTTGCGTAAACCTTTCACCATGGCATGGGACCATGAGGCTTTTGATGTATCTATTGTTAGGTATCTCCCCTGATTTTTCAAGGTTAGGGGGCATCTCTAACTAGAGATATCTAATTTTTAAGTTAATAACTCCTATTTTTGGTAAAATAATTATAAAAATTAAAATAATAATCATAAAAATAAAAAAATTATTTTGGTAGATTCACTATGGTTAGAGGTCTCTAGGAAAAATATAAACTTGGTTTAACTCATTAAAAATAATCCTAATTATTACAAACCCTAAAAAGTAAAATAAAATCAATTTGGAGTAATTATAAATGTAAATAATATAAAAATCATTTTTTACTATGATTTAATGTCATAGGAGCTCCCCATAAAAATTTTAGGTTAATTAGAGTTAATTTGATCACTCAAATGAATCAATAAAGTGAAATTACATTTTTGGCATTAAATAATTATAACATTTAAAATACAATTCAAAAAATTATCAAATTGATTTTGGGATCTCCTTATGACCAGAGGAGCCCAAGAAAAATAAAATTGGAGTTAAAATAAATACTTTATTTTTGAGGTATTTTTTAGCATTTAAATAATTAAAAATTAATTAAAAATCATAAAAATTGCAAAATTGTAAAAACACACAAAAAATGTCATATTTGGCTCCTTGATCACTTGAAATCAAATAAAATAATTTTTCTAATTTTCTAAGTCAAGATATTAATTTTAAAGGCTTAAAAATGAATTTTCTTTAATTTTTCACTAAAATTATTTCAATATTTAAAATATAAATAAAAAATATGAAATTTATTTCTTTGTATTCTCTGGACTTAGAGATATTTAATAAAAATATAAAACTAAATTTTCTACTTAAATAATATTTTATATTTAATTAATGCTAAAAAAATAAATAATTCTAATAATTAAATTCAATCTCTAAAAAGCTTGAAAATTGGTCCAAGTGGTCCTCTAACCTAGATGAACCTCCAACAATATTCTTAAGAATAGAGGTTTTGTTTTGGTTGAGTTAATAAATTTTCATTGAAAAATCTCTATTTTTACATTAAAAATAATTATAAACTTAAATAAATTCAGAAAAATCACATTTTCTCCTCTGATGTTGTAATTAACCAATGAGTGGGGTGACTTAAAATTTTCAAGTCATTTGAGTTCACTTTAATGAATTATAGGGTGTTAGGGCCTTAAGGGTAAAAAGGGCAATTTTAAAATTTAAGGCTTAATTAATATTTAGGCTCAATCAAAGGGCTAAATGGACAACAAACAATCTTAATTGATACATTTTAATGTTTGGAATATGAAAGGGATAGATGGTAGTAACCAACCTTACTTTGGTCTTGTAAAGGATAAATATGTAATTTTCTTAAAATTAATGAAATTTGGAAGAATATTTAAATAAAAAAGATATTAAGGTAAGGGGTTTGATTTTTGGAAGATCATAACTCACTGATTTTAAGCCCCAATTAATGGTTTTGAAATGATTTATGATTCGCGATAAGGATTAAATGTATAAACATTTAAATCTTTTTCTAAAATTACAAATCTATCAATTAATTTTTAAGGACTTAGTAGTGAACTATGCTTAATCAAAATTTTGATTAATGAGGTTTGGAAAATGACCTATAACTAATTTAAAACTGTTTAAAACACTACAAGCCCACCTTTAAAATTAAAATGCTAATTAGACCAAATCGCCCCTAAGGACCTTTGCGTATATAATTTATAAATAAAATATTAAGTGATAATTACCTCATCCTTAGGGTTGGCTAGAATATCAGTTCATTGAGCATAAAGGCATAATAGGGATGAGTTATTGTTGACCTCACTTTTGGTTGAAGTTTAGCTTTTTCCTCTTTAGTAGCCTAGGGTCTAGCCATAGGACTTTCCTATTGACTATTCTTAGAAAACTAGACAATGAACCCTCACCATTAGAAATTCTACTCCTCTTTACTCAACTTGAAGTTCTACATATTGGTCATAACCTCTAGCTCTTAGTAGGTGGGGTCATTATGGGGGAGCTCAAGGAGAATCCCCTTAGAACTGCTGGACCTTAGGGTTGACCTTGGGTGTCGGTATAGGGCTTAAGGTACATACTTGCACTCACAATCACTCACAACCCTAAACCTAAACTTTTAGGCTTTGGTCCCTTGATACTCTTGGGATACTCATGTAGGTGGTCCCCTAAACCCACTGGCCCTAGGCTAGGGTTTAGCTAAGACCAGTGCATAGAGGACCCAAAATGGGATTTTCATTGGTCCATGGCTTATTGATGGTGGTTGGCACTCCATTTCTACCAAAATACCCCACCTAGCCTTCATGCCCCTAAACTCCCCCAAATTACCTAGATACCCTTGGGTCCCTAAATTTGGCCTAAATTCCCAAATTTACCCAAAAATACCCAAGTCGGTTTAAAAATAATTTCAAACACCTTGAAAACACCCAAACTACCCAAAATCCCTAAATTGGCCAAATTACCAAAATACCCCTCTTTAGCCTAAATTTCCAAAAATTCCCAAAACCTCCCAAATATTCCCAATTTCATTCTTCTCAACTATCACATAACTCAATTTGGCCAATTTGACCATCTTTGATTAAAACCCACAAATTGCCCTTTAAAGGCCCATATTTTCCCCCAAATCACTCCAAATGTATAGCCAATTGGTCTCAATTTACCCCAATTTCAATTCTAAACTCAAATTCACTCTTGATATGACCAATCTAGACCAAATCCTAGCTCAATTGGTCCATGATTTGAACCCAAATTTTATTTAGATCAAAACCCCAAATTTGGCCCCATGACTTGGTTTCACCAAATTAAACCCATAGCCCACTCAATTGGCCATAATTTGTGTTGAAAAATCTTCATAACATCCCCATACATCAAAATTGACTTTCAATTGGCCTTGGTGAGACCTCAATTTCATTTGATTTCAACCTAAGTCCACAAGCCCCAAATTTGCCCCAAATTGGCCATGTCTCAAAATCTCACCAAATTGATGTCTTTAGCCCCAAAATTTCCACTCTATCCCTTCATGAAAAATCTTCACAACATTTCCTTTGATCGGGTGGACCATTCAATTTGGACTTAGCTTAAGGCTAGCTCAACCTAGACCCATGTCTAACCCAACATGCCCAAATTGACTAAATTTCAAAAATCTTCAAATTGACCTACCAATTGAACTCAAAATCACTTCAACCCTTCACCAAAAATCTTCATAACAATCATCTATACAATTTTGATCAATAAATTGGGTCAATTGACATGGCTAACCTAGCCCAAACCCAAGTTTTGGTCATTTGCACTCACTGGAACCCTTTCACCAAAAATTAACTTAACCATGTCTAAGCCACCAAAGTAATGATTTCGCAGCCACCAAAACCTTCCTGAAGACCAGGATAAACCCTCCTAAAATCACCATGACAAGCTATGGACCAATGGATCCCCAAATTAAGGGATTTTACCCATTTTTGGACCTAACTTGAAATATCTCCAACATCATCACTTACCCTTGGGAGATAATCATCATTAGCCACCCCTGACTTCACTGAGCCATGAGGTGACCAATGCCTGGCTAGCCAACCACCTTGGTGGCTGGAAAATGGCCAAGACAAGGGATTTTCACCCAATTCAAACCCAAAGGCCAAATCAGCCCAGCTGCTCATTAGAGCTTCTCTGCCCTCCACATAAGCAACCAAATGCACCCCTCAATTAGCCCCGACAGCTAGCTTAAGCCATTTTATTTAAACTCCCCCTCCATGGACAAAAAGAGAGAGCTTGAAATTCCTTGGGGAGACTCTGTAAAACTTATTCAAGAGCTTCCTGGAGATCTCTTGAGCTTAACCAAACCTTCCCCAACCACTCAAAGCAATTGCTCGAGTTCAATTTTGGAGCTCAATTTCAAGGCCGAAGCAGGACATCCTCCAAACCTCCACTAAATTCAAATTAATTGCACCCACACCATCCCAACATCAAGAGAAGAAGATTCCCGACAAAAGCCCCATCATCCGACAACCCTAAGGTGGACTTCGAGCAAACCACCAAATCGGCCTTGATCGAATTTGGGTCTAGGCATTTCACCACGACCAAAGGCTCCATCCCTAGGCTCCTGGGACCCACATAAAGCTTCTACAAGCATCCAATCAAGGCTACCCATCTTGGACCAAGATATTCAAAGTTAACCCTAAACCGAGCTTCTTTTATTTATTCACGAATATAAAGTCAATTTAAGGGTTCATCAACCGTATGGTAAGAGCATTTAAAAAAAATTGCACTCAATTTAGTTGAGAATCGAGTGAGCTATTAGTGTTTTAAAATGGACGGTTTTCGGGTCCAGTTCATTTGGGACGAAAACCTATGACCGTCAGATCAAGCGTGTATTGATTGGATGGCCCTGTTCGCGTCGGACGGAGCGCGGTCCGATAGGAATGGGAATGAGTTGGCTGGTGGCACCAATCAGGCAGCAACACATGGTCTGTTCGACCCGAACGAGGTTGACATGGATAAGTAGAAAAATAGGGGCTTTTTCTTATTTATTTAATCTTCAAAACTTCAAAAATACATAACTTTGTGTAGAAAAATCACAAAAATAAAATAAAAATACCCTCTTGCTCAGTGAATAGAAGAAAACAATGTAGATTAAAATTTATGTTAATTTTATGAATATTTTGTTTTTAAAAAATTAATAAGTGTTAGGAGAATTTTAACTCTCCATGCATGTAGAATTATCACCATAGCTTGAATTTTTGGCATGTTGTAGCCTCTATCAAGGAAAATATTCCCTGATTTTTTCAAAGTTAGAGGAGACCTCTAGACAGAGATCCATATTTTTCAAGTTTATGCACATTATTTGCTTAATTTAATCATAATAATTAGCATGTTGCTTAGAAAAATCTAAGAAAATTTTGTAAGATTTACTGTGACTAGTGAACCTTTATGAAAATTTTTCATGAGTCAAGTCATTTAAAATGCACCTAATTTTTACAAACACTAAATCACTAAGATAATTAATTTTGGAAAATATAAACAACAAAATGACTTGATTTTTTATCTCCACTATTTTATAAGATCCAGAGAACTCCCCTAAAAATTTCAACGCATTTTGAGTACATTTGATGGTCTAAGTTGATTTTCTAAGTTAAATATCTTTTTTGGCACTTAAATGATTTTTTAAAAATCAAAATATAGCTAAAAAATTTATAAAAACTTATTTTTTGAGTTCTCTATAATCATGGGTATTATATAAAAATAAAATGGTATTTAAAATAAAAGCTTCATTTTTAGCTTATTTTTAAATATTTAAAATAATTAAAAACACATAAAAATCACAAAAATAATAAAATTCATGGAAATGCTCTAAATTATTTTCTAAGCACTTAAAAACAATTGGGATATTTTTCCAGATTCTCTAAACAAAGATATTATTTTCTAAGCACTTAAAAATACATATATATACATACATATACATATATATATATATATATATATATATATATATATATATATATATATATATATATATATATATATATATATA
>NEWO01000323.1:208625-218984 GCA_003013225.1 Phalaenopsis aphrodite | reverse complement strand
CCTATGGTTATGGTCATTTAAGTTTTATGAGGCATATTGAAGTTGATTAGAGCGATATCGGTTATGATCCTACGGTTCCCTCATTCCGACATCACGATTTTCTTTCGGATTCACTTAGTCCAAATGAATTTACTAAACTCAACTTAATGAGTTCCATACTTTCATTTAGACCATGGGAAATCTCGTTAGCAACCGTAGGTTACCTCCTCCGAGGGATTCTAGATCATCCGATAGAGACGTCTTAATTTAATTGCAATTATTGTTTTGTGATGTTTGTGATTAAATTTTGAGTTTTCTTATATTTTGAATGTTTTGGCGGTGACTTTTATTTTGATTGATTTTAGTTTTGATTTTTTTTTGTTTTAGTTTTGTGGCTATTCTAAATGTTTTAGTTTTCATGCAGGGTGACATCATTGTTTAGCATGCAAGTTTGTAAGCATAAAAGTATAGTGTAGAAAATACAAGAGAAGAAAGTACTATAAACTGTAAAAGCATACCTAACTAGTCTTCTTGTTCATCCACCTAAAAATTTAATACTTATAAGGCATATATATGTGTAATTTTACAAGAATTAAAACATGCTAGTAGAAAAGGGTAGGAAGTACAAACTTAACGTGTGCCTACCAAATCCGATGTCATATCTTGGTGTATTTAAATTTTAAGGATGATTCCATTAAGCAAATTATAATAAGCTCGCATGTCCTTCAAGATTTCCAAAGGATCGTGAAGAAGTTTTTGGGTAATACCTTAGACATTTCATGGTCCTTAGAATTATCTTGAGTTCATTTTAGTTTTATCATATTTGTTATATAGTTCATCCAATTAATACCCTTATGCTTAATGAACTTGATGTCTGATCATCCCTTAAGTGGAGCAATTATCACTTGATATCTCACTTATGAATTATATGGGTAAAGACCCTTGGGGGCTACTTGACTTAATTAAGGAATTTAGTTAATTTGGTTATTTATAACATAGGCTTGTGGTGTTTTAAAGATTTCAAATTAATTATGAGTTGTTCTCTAAACGTCATTAGATAAAATTTGATTAAGCCTAATTCACTACTAAGCCCTTAAGATTTAATGGGTAGATTTTTTTTTAAAAGATTTTTAGTATTTATATTCTTAATCCTTACTATGAATCCTAAATCATTTTAAAACTATTAATTGAGGTTTAAAATTAGAGTGAATTTTGATCTTCCAAAATCAAACCCCTTACCTTAGTGTCTCCTTATTTAAATACTCTTCCAAATTTCATTAATCTTAAGAAATTACCAAGTTATTATTTATAAGACCAAAATGAGATTGGTTACTACCATTTATCCCTTCCATATTTCAGTCATCAAAATATATCAATTAAGATTATTTATTGTCCATTTAGCCCATTAGTTAAGTCTAAATTTTAATTAAACCTTAAATTACAAAATTACTCTTTTGCTCCTAAGACCTTAATACCCCATAATTCATTAAATTAGACTCAAATGACTTGAAAATTTTTTTTTGCCTCACTTATGGGTTAATTAAAACATCAGAGGAAAAAATACGATTTTTCTGATTTTATTTAATTTTTATAATTATTTTTAATGCAAAAATAGGGATTTTCAATGAAAATTTAATAACTCAACCAAAATAAAACCTCTATCCTTAAGAAAATTATTGGAGGTTCACCTAGGTCAGAGGAACACTTGGACCAATTTTAACGATTTTTAGAAATTTAATTTAATTATTAAAATTATTTGTTAGTTTTGAGCATTAATTAACTATAAAATAACATTTAAGTATAAAATTAAGTTTAATATTTTTATTAAATCTCTCTGAGTTAAGGAGCCCAAAGAAATAAATTTCAGATTTTTTTGATTTATATTTTAATTATTGGAATTATTTTAGTGAGAAATTGAAGAAAATTCATTTTTAAGCCTTTAAATTAATATCTTGATTTAGAGGATTAGGAAAATTGTTTTAATTGTTTATAGGTGACCAGCAAGTCAAATGTGATATTTTAGTGTGTTTTTACAATTTTGTGATCGTTGACCTCACTTTTAGTTGAGGTTTAGTTTTCCCTCTTTTAGTTGCCTAAGATCTAGCCGTAGGACTTACGTGTAAACTATTCTTAGAAAATTAGAAAAGGAATCCTCACCAATAGAAATTCTAAACTCCTCCTTGCTCGACTTGAAGTTCTATATATTGGTCATAACCTCTAGGATTTAGTAGGTGGGGTCAGTATGGAGGATCTCAAGGAGAGTTCCCGTAGAACTGCTTGACCTTAGGGTCGACCGTGGGTGTTGGTCTGGAGTTAGTTCACTCACTTACACTCACTTTCACCCACAATCACTCACAAACCCTGAACCCAAAATTGTTGGCTTTGATCCCTTGATCTTTTGGGAGACTCATATAGATGGTTCCCTAAACCCACTAGCCCTAGGCTAGGGTTTAGCCAAGACCAGTATATAGAGGACCCAAATAGGGATTTCATTGGTTCATGGCTCATATAAGGTGGTTGGCACCCCAATTCTACCAAAGTGTCCAACTTGAGCTTTTGCTCCTAAATCTACCCAAATTACCTAAATGCGCTTGAAACCCTAAAATTGGTCAAAATCATCAAATTCACTCAAAATACCTAAATTTGTACAAAAATCATTTCAAATCATTTGAAAATGCCCAAATTACCCAAAGCCACCAAAATTCGAAAATTACCAAAATACCCCTAAATTTGCCAAAATTTCAAAAATACCCTTAGCACCCCAAACTTTCCCAAAACATCCAAAATCACTTCAAATGACTCCAAAACCAATTTGGATCCTTCATTTGACCCCAATTTGGCCTATTTGACCATTTTGACCAAAACCCCCAAATTGTCTTTAAAGGCTCAATTTCCCTAAATTCACCTCGAATGTCCATCTATTTGAGCCCAATTCCCCTCAATTTCAATTCTAAATTCAAATTAATCTTTAATTTGATCAATCCAAACCAAATCCAAGCTTAATTTTTCCTTGCTTTGAGCTCAATTTTGATCTAATTCAAAACTCCCAATTTTGGCCCTATGACTTAATCTCACCAAATTGAACCCCATGGCCTACTAAATTGCTTCAATTTGGACCCTAAATTCTTAAAAACATTCCTAAACATCAAATTTGATCTTAAATTATCCTTGGTTAAGCTTCAATTTTACTCAATTTCAACCCACATTCAAAATCCCCAAATTTGCCCAAAATTGGTTGTCTCCAAATTCACCAAATTGAATGCCCTAACCCCAAAATTGACAACCAATTTATATTAAAAAATATTTATGATGTTCCTATAGACCATTTTCAGCCATCAATTTGGACTTAGCCCAACCTAGACTCATGTTTAGTTCAACATGCCCAAAGTGACCAAAATCATAAAATCCTTCAAATTGAGCTTCCAATTGAACTCAAATTAACAATTATCCACACAATGTTGATCATTAAATTGGGCTCAAAGTAATGGCTAGCCTAGCCCAAACTCAACCTTTGGCCATTTGGACCCAAAATTGGACCCATGCACCAAAATTAACTTAGCCATCCTAAGGCCACTAAATTGATGACTCCACAACCAATAAACTCCACTTTGGACCAGGTTAGACCATACTTAACCCACCCTAAATGAGCCATGGACCAAAGGTCCCCTAAATCAAGGGATTTTTTTCCTAAATTGCTTAAGCTAAATTTATCTTTGCCAAAACCTATCACCAACCCAAATTAATGGTTGTGATAGATTCCTCTGAGGTCCCTAAGCTACCTAAGCACCTCCCCTACCATGGACAGCCACCCTGGTCACCGAAGGAGCCAAAACCCACCATCCCTAAATTAAATCCAATTTCAACCATAGAGGCCACCTCATCCCAATGGCTCTTTAGAGCTCCTCATCCCTCCACCTAAGCAGCTCTTGGCACCCATAAATTTGCCTTGAGCTTTCCTCTAAGCTCCTCCATGGACAAATGGAGGTGTGCTAAACATCCTTTGGGAAACTCTATCCAATTGCTCTTAGACACTCTCCAAGCACTCCTAAGCTCACTACCACCATTTTCCCCTACTGATCCCTACCGTAGAAGCCCAATTTTGAGCTCAAATTTTTAGCTAAAACCAAGAAATCTCTCCATAGTCCACAAAACTTAAATTAATTGTGCACAGACCATCCTCACAGTGAGAGGAGTTGATTCCCCATAAAAGCCCCCTCTGAAATAGCCCCTAACATAGACTTCGATCAACACCTGAAATCAAGCTTGATTGAATTCATACTTAGATGATTCACCAGAGCACAAGACATCATCCAGAGGTTCGTTGGATCTAATCAAAGCTACCATAAACATCTGATTGAGGCCTCCCCTCTTAGACAAAGGTATTGAGCTCTAACCCTAGTCTGAGATTTTTTTAATTCTTCATTTGTAATGGCTTGATTTTATACTCGATCAACTGTATAGATGTGTTTGTCTTGAGTGGATGAAAGCTTAGAAACAAACCTCATGTAATTTGGTTGAGTCTAGATGAAGATCTTAAGGTTTTAGTGTGAATGGATTACGGGTTAGGTCACTTGGGGACGATAACGGAGAGTCGTTCGATCGCGCGTGTATCCAACGAACAGATGAGATTGCGCTGGATGAAGGAATGGAACATGAACTGTGGGCCGAGTCAGAACTGAGGTGGATGGTGGTACCAAAGCAGAAGACACCGCGTGTAGCTTCGGAGCCGCCGTAGGTTGACGCTGCGCCGTGTCACTTACATAAAAAAAAATAAGAATTTTCTCATTTATTTAAATGCCCATAACTTAAAAAGTTCATATCTTTGTGTAGAAAAATCATATAAATAAAAAAAATATCTTATTGCTCAGTGAATAAAGGAGAATAATGTAGAACAAAAATAAAAATTATTTTCTTATTCCTTGATTTTCAATGAATTAAATATCCTCTGTTGTATTTCAATTCTTCATGACTAAACATTGCTCACTTGGCTTGAACTTTTGAGGGCACATTCCCCATCACAAAGGCTATGTTTACTGGTTTTTCCAAGATCAGAGGACATTCCTATGTTTCTAGCCCTAATTTTCAAGCCAAGGTGACCATTTTGGCTATTTAATTATCTAAATCAAAATACCACTTAGGAAACTATGGAAATAATTTTAGCAGGTTTCCTGTAGTCAAAGAAATCTAGGAAAAATATTGTGATGCTTTGAATCATCTTTTACATTTATATACTTAATTAAATGCATATACCTTATATTAATTAATGTAAACTATACACTTATCAAAAATTGACAAAATCACTTCTTCACCGTCCATAAAAATCATGTTTATTCACTGTAAAAATATCAAATTTATTTGACTTAGTTTAAGAACTAAAATGAAATTTTAAGGAAGCCTTGCTTAGTTTAAGAACTAAAATGAATTTTTAAAAATTAAATATGCTTAGAAAATTTTAAAAATTGTTTCTCTGAGTTCCTTGTGATCAGGAGCATCTTATAAAAATAAAACTCATTTTTGTGAAAATATTTCATTTTTAAAATATATTTTGAATTAAAAATAATAAAAATAATAAAAATTTCAAAAATAAAAAAAAAATGACTCAAAATGATTGGGAATGTCCCCTGATCACGTAAAACTTATTAGGATATTTTTCCTAATTTTTCTATGTTAAAAATAAATTTTAAAGACTTAAAAATGAATTTTTCATGTTCTCCCACTAAAATAATGATAATAAATAAATTAAAAATCACAAAAATATAAGATTTAATTATTTGGATTTTTTGAATTTAGAGAAGAATATTAAAAATATAAAAATTATTTTTACAATTAAATTATTATTTTTTATTCAATTTAATCATTGAAATTGATTAAAAATTAAATAATAATAATAAAAAATTGATTAAAAAAATCATGATATTTTGGCCAAGTGTTTCTTTGATCTTAGAAAATAATTAATAAATGTTTTCATAAATATAAATTTTATTTTAGATAATTAAATAAATTAACTTTTGAAAATCTTATCTTCTAAATATTAAATAATTATCAAAATTAAATCAAAATTTTGAGAGATCCACATGTTCTCCTCTAACATTATAATTACCTCATGAATATGACACTTTAAATCCTCAAAATCATTTGAGGGTTGTTTGATGAGTTATGAGGTGAAGTGCCCCAAGGGCAAAATAGTCATTTTTAAACTTTGGTGCGTTAACCAAAATTTAGGATTAACAAAGGGAAAAATGAGATAATTTTGATCTTTATAAATATGTTTGGATGATTGAAATACAATGTGATTAAGAGGTAGAAGCTCACTCACCACCCTTGCACAACATCAACATGATCATAATTCTTCCAATCTTCATGACTTGGAAGTCAATTGAGATCAGACGATTCTTGAGTGATGGGCTTAAGTCGGAAAGATGATAGTTTAGTTTTCTTAAGCCCAAAGTTGAGGATGGTTTGACCATTTGATATGGATATATGTCACTTAAACCAAAATCTTGATAATGACCATTTCACCTATTATGATTAGTAAAGATTTAGTAGTGACCTAGGCTCGATCTCTAAACTCAGTTGATTAGATTTAGAAGATGACATAATTGGTGACTAACATTTTTAAACACAACAAGCTTGACCTCAATCACGGGCACCACAGTCCTGAATGACCAAAACTTGCCTTAGGGGCACCCACTCACATAACCTTTAAATGAAACATCAATTGATTATTCAAGTACCCTATCCTCGGGATAATTAAATTGTTAAGTTTCACCGAGCAACGGAGTAGTCACACTCTAGCCTCGGATGAACTCAGAACATTTCAAAGGATTTTCAAAGTGATCCGGGGACATGCTTGAACTTTTTGAAATCTATTGGACATTCTGAAGGACATATTGGACTTGCCATATTTTGTTCTAAAATCATCTACTAGGATCTTCTAAGATCCAACCAAATCATAGCTTGGGGTTTGGTAACTAAACCTTGATCTACTCATGCAATTCAAATTTTCTTGCTCATTGTAAACATGCTTTGCAAGTACTAATTTTTCAGGTGGTAGAACGAGAAGACTTGCCAGGTACTCTTTTACAGTTTACAGTGTCATCTTTTCTTGTACTTTCCACATTGTATTTTTATACTTATAAAACTTACATGTTAAACAACGATGTCACCCTGCATGAAAACAAAAACAGCTAGTATAGCCGCAAAATCAAAACCAAAACTAAAATCAACCAAGATAAAATTTACCACCACAACATTCAAAATATAAGATAACTCAAAATTTAATCACAAACATCACAAAACAACAACTGTAACTAAATTAAGATGTCCCTATTGGATGATCGAGAATCCCTCAGAGGAGGTAACCTATGGTTACTAACAAGATTTTTCACGGTTTAAATGACAATATGGAACTCATTAAGTTAAGTTTTGTAAACTCATTTGGACTAAGTGAATCCAATAGAAAATAGTGGTACCGAAATGAGGGAACCATAGGATCCTAACCAGTGTCGCTCTAATCAACTTTAATATGCCCCATAATACCTAAATGACTATAACCATAGGGACATCTAATTTGACATCATAACCTGTCATATTAAAAAACTTAAACTCGTCATGACGAGGAGCTTGAAGCTAGCATTGTGCGCTGCACAACTATATTCAACAACAAGAGGATCTGCAACATCATATCTCTTTCTTTAGAATTAAATACAAGCTATAGAATTTTGAGGTTGTTTGCTTATGCAAAATAAATCCTCAACTTATCTTTAGTCCTTTGTACAACTCTGTTGTATAATATATGCCCTAAATAGTCTTAGGATTCCGAGGTTGCGTTCATCATGACCTAAACCCTCACATCTTTCAGTTTATTTGTGTGATCATTTCACATGAATGTAAGCTCAAATTGACAAGATGAAATATTAAATAATTTCTCCTCAAAATTGAAGCCAAACAATATGATAGCTTTGGAAGTCACTGAGGTTCTCTTCCGGATCTATGACATCCACTAGTTCTTCCTCCTTTGGATTCCATAATAAATGTTCCAAATTTGAACCATTCCCCTTTCACACCTCTTTGTCCGATCTCGTTAAAAGTTCTATCTTTTTAACCTCTTTGAAGATAATATTTCCTGATTTTTATTGAGAGTTTTCTTAGGTGGATTCGGTCATCTAAGATGTAATTAACTATAAGGGCTTACTCTTATAGAAAGCTTTTCCGAACACGACTTAATATAAACCCTATTTAATTCTTCGTCTTAAATAGGGGAACCTGTTGGTAAATAAAAATGATTTCTTAGACCAAACAGAAGTCATATATTTCTTAGTTTATTTGATTGAGCCTCACCCTCAAGTCTTGTGTTTGTCTTTTGGGACAGATACAGGGTTTGAGATATAATGCTCGTTCACTTAAACTATGAAAAATATGGGGTCGGTTTGAGTTCATGTTTTTCTAAACTTATATATATATGTAAATTAAATGTCCTTCTGAAACAGGCGGAAGGATTCCGATTCTGACAACCGACAGCTTCCAATGAGCAACTCCACCACCCAAAATAATGCGAACAGCTCATGGTGACTCCGATGGGGAATAACTTCTCTCTCCATTTAAATCAGGGAATCTTACCTTCTCTCTCCATTTAAATCTTTCTACTTTTAAAAAATAGGATAGCTTGGGAAGTCACCGAGGTTCTCCTCCAAATCTATGACATTCACTAGTTCTTCCTCCTTTGGATTCCATAATAAATGTTCCAAATTTGAACCATTTCCCTTTCAAACCTCTTTGTCCGATCTCGTTGAAAAGTCCTATCCTTTTGACCTCTTTAAAGATAATATTTCCTGATTTTTATCGAGTGTTTTCTTAGGCGGCTTCGGTCATCTAAGATGTAATTAACTATATGGGCTGGCCCTTATAAAAAGCTTTCCGAACCTAGCTTAATATAAACCCTATTTAATTCTTCGTATTGAATAGGGGAGCTTTTCAGCAAATAAAAATGGTTTTGCAGACCAAAAAAATGTCATATATTTCTTAGTTTATTTGATCGAGTCTCACCCTCAAGTCTTGTGTTTTTCTTTTGGGACAGATACAGAGTTTGAGGTATAGTGTTCTTTCATTTAAACTATGAAAAATATGGGGTCAGTTTGATTTCATATTTTTCTAAACTTATATATATATATACATGTAAATTAAATTTCCTTCTGAAGCGGGAGGTAGGATTTCAATTCCTGCAATCCATAACTTCCAACGGGCAACTCCACGACCCAAAATAGTGCCGACAAATCCTGGTGACTCCGATGGGGGATAACTTCTCTCTCCATTTAAATCAGGAAATCTTATCTTCATACATTGGTAATGCGTTCATGTTCCCCATGAACCAAATTACCATTCTTCCGTTAGCATGCTTTATGTTGACCTCATTTTTGGTTGAGGTTTAGTTTTTCCTCTTTAATAGCCCAGGGTCTAGCCATAGGACTTTTCCTGTTGACTATTCCTAGAAAACTAGACATGGAACCCTCACCATTAGAAATTCTAAACTCTTCTCCACTCAACTTGAAGTTCCACATATTGCTCTCAACCTCTAAATACTTAGTAGGTGGGGTCACTGTGGAGGAAACTTAAGATGAGTCACCCTTAGGACTGCTGGACCTTAGGGTTGACCTTGGATGTAAGTCTGGAGCTAAGGCACTCACTACACTCATCTACACTCACAATCACTCACAACCCTAAACTCAAATTTCTAACCTAGATCCCTTGATCTTTTGGGATGCTCATGTTGATGATCCCTTAAACCTACTAGCCCTAGAGCTATGGTTTGGCTAAGACCACTATGTAGAGGATCCAAAATGGGGTTTACATTGGTCCGTGGCTTATTGGTGATGGTTAGTACCTCAATTCTACCAAAATACCCATCCTGGCCTTTTACCCCTAAAACACCCCCAAATTACCAAAATACCCCTCCATAGCTCAAAATCCCAAAAATTCCTAAAAAATCCCAATAAATTTTAAATATTCCTAATTTCATTTCTCTCAACTACCACATGACTCAATTTGGCCAAATTGACCATCTTTAACCAAAACCCCCAACTTTACCTTTAAGGGCCCAATTTTTCCCAAATCCAATTCAAATGTCCATCAATTGGGTCTCAATTGACCGCAATTCCAATCCTAAACTCAAATTAACTTTTGATATGACCAAACTAAACCAAATACAAGCTCAATTGGTCCATGATTTGAACCCAATTTTGATTTGAGTCAAAACCCCAATTTTGACCATATGACCTAATCTCACCAAATTGAACCTATAGCCTAGTCAATTGGCCTTAATTAATGTTGAAAAATCTTTATGACATTCCTATACATCAAAATCAACCATCAATTGACCTTGGT
>NEWO01000323.1:180091-196584 GCA_003013225.1 Phalaenopsis aphrodite | reverse complement strand
GATTCTACAATAAAATTTTCCAAATTTGAACTAATCCCCTTTCACACCTCTATGCTTGATTTCATTGAAGAGTCCTACCCTTTGCAATCCCTTGAGGATGATATTTCTTGATTTCTATCGAAAGTCTTATTGAGTGACTTTGGTCATTTAAGATGTAATTAACTATAGGGGCTTGCCCTTATAGGAAGCATGTCCGAACCCAGCTTAATATAAACCCTATTTAATTTTTTTATATTAAATAGGGGAACTTGTCAGCAAATACAAAGGTTTCACAGACTAAACGGACGTCATACTTTCCTTAGTTTACTTCGAGCAAGCCTCATCCTCAAGTCTTGTGTTTATCCTTCGGGATAGATACAGGATTTGAGCTACAGTTGTCATTCATTTTAACTATGAAAATTATGGGGTCAGTTTGATTTTGTACTTCAACGTCCTTCCGAAGCAGACGACGGGATATCAATTCCGTTGACAGACAGCTTCTTACGGGCAACCCCACAAACAAACAATCCCCGAAATAATCGCCGACACATACCAATAGAAGAGGAAATTTATTTTTGAAACTAAGACTTATTTTTGGGATGACCCATTTTTATATAAACAAGGAAATGATCTGATTATTCAAGGATGTGTACCATTAGAAGAAACTTATGAGATTATCCAAAAATGTCATAATTCTGATTTTGGGGGACATTTTGGTGTTGATTAAACAACTTGCTAAATTTTACAATATGGATTTTATTGGCCTAAAATTTTAAGAGATGTTAATGCCTATATCAAAACTTGTGATAAATGTCAAAGTGTAGGCAATATTTCTAGAAGAAATAAGACGTCCCTCAACTATATGCTAGAATTTGAAATATTTGACGTTTGGGGATTAGATTTCATGGGACCATTTATACCATCTTTCGAAAATTTATATATTTTGT
The DNA here is from genome assembly GCA_003013225.1 of Phalaenopsis aphrodite. Taxonomy (NCBI): domain Eukaryota; kingdom Viridiplantae; phylum Streptophyta; class Magnoliopsida; order Asparagales; family Orchidaceae; genus Phalaenopsis; species Phalaenopsis aphrodite. The sequence goes on along the minus strand of NEWO01000323.1, from coordinate 195,658 downwards.
TAGCAGTGGACGATGTATTCAAATGGATAGAAGCTATTGATTTACCTCAATGTGATGCTTAAAGTGTTGCAAAATTTTTGAAAATTAATATATTTTGTAGATTTAGGATGCCAAGAGTTATAATTACTGATGGGGGAAGTCATTTCAGAAATGTCATAATGGAGAAGTTATTAAAGAAATATCATATAAATCATAGGACTGCTATTGCTTATCATTTTCAGACAATGAATTATGGAAAAAATTGTGAATCCAACAAAAATGGATTGGTCAGTCAAACTTGACTATGCTTTGTGGGCTTATAGGACTGCATATAGAACTCCTATAGGAATGTCCCCATATAGGCTAATATTTGGGAAAGCTTGTCACTTACTAGTTGAACTTGAGCATAAAACATATTGGGCAATTAAAGAGCTCAATTATAATTTGAAAAATGTTGGCGAGAAAAGATTATTACAGTTAAATGAGTTTTAAGAGATAAGGAATGAATCTTATGAAAGTGCCAAAATTTATAAAGAAAAGATGAAGATGTGGCATGATCGAAAGATTCTTACTAAAAATTTTCAACCAGGGTAACAAGTTTTTCTATATAATTTATGGTTAAGATTATTTCCAGGCAAACTTAAGTCCAGTTGGATGGGCCCATTTATTGTGATTAAAGTTTATCTTTATTGAGCTGTGGATATTAAAGATCCTAAATCTGAGAAAATCTTTAAAGTGAATGGATATAGAATGAAACATTATTTTATAGGGGATCAGTAGAATTTTAATGATGGAATGATGTTGGGTCAACCAGAGTAAGCACTGGTTACGTCGGGCTGACGACATAAAACCAAGTGCTTTGTGGGAGACACCCCATGAGTATCAGTGTGTTTTTATTTTTATTGATTTTTTATGTGTGATTAAGAAAATTGGGGTAGTATTTTTGAAACTATTATGTGTTAGTATTGATTTTAAAACTTAAATTAGTGATTTGTACATGTTAAAATGAGAATTTGGACGTTAAGTTGACTTGTCCAAAAATGGGCACTGGCGCTTAAGCGCAAAATCCAGCTCTAAGAGCGACAGTTTAAAAACATGTGCAAAACTAATATTCTAGAAGGAAAAACAGCCAAGAAGTTTGCATAAACATGTATTGGCAGTTTCTAAATGTGTTTAAGAGTTATTGAAAAAATTTAGAACTATAAATAGAAGGGTTTAAGGAAGGAATTTCACCCCATATCATTTCTAGCCCTAAAGCTTAAAAGAGAGAGAGAGAGATTTTAAGATAATGTCTTCATGGGAGATGGATTTGAAGAAGAAGGAAGATACCATGAGGAAAAAATTCATTATTTAAAGTGCACAAGAGATGTATAAAGGTTTCTTATCCATTAGTATTGAAGGGATATCAGAGAAGATCAACAAAATTGAAAATACCATGTCTGTACTGGAGACTAAAGTATTGGAAATTCATACACATCTTGAGCATATTGGATGGCAATTAAAAATGCAATTTAGCCACACTAGTTATATAAAGGAAGCAGATAAGGAGATATTTCTTAAGCAAAAGTGGATTGAAGAAGATTGCATCAGAGCACGTCACCACCGTCCGTTTTATCAACTTTATATTCTAGTTTCCCTAGGAGAGACTAATGAAAAACCTAAATTTGTTCCTTCTAATAAAGAATGGAATTATGCTCTATGTTTGTTTTTGTGTGATTAAAGTTTTTGTCTTTAAGTGTTTTTAGTGTTTAAGACATGTGTTAATGTTGTAATGAAGAAAGGATCTCTCACCTTCCGTCTCCTCTTACAACCGTAGAAAAAAATCCTCTCTTCTTCAAGACATCTCTCTCACACAGAAACCTTCCTCTCAAAGTCAAGCACCTCTCTCTTCTCTAGACTCCTCTCCTTTTTAATTAAGGAGAACCTTCTTTCAAAAGGAATTCAAAATTCCCATTAATTTTCCCCCAAAAGTCATATCTTTTAAAACCAAGAGACAAGTCCCTTCATCCAAGAGACATATATCTTCATTAAAAAGCCTTTCAAAATTGTCTAGATGCATTGAACCACTCCATGGGATGTTTGAATAGTTTGGAGCCTTCAAAAGCCACACAAAAATAGTCACAAACCACCTTACATTGTCTTGATTTGTATCTAGCGCTTATGGCACTAATTTTGGCTCCTCTGGTGCCGATCTAATGAAGTCCGCACTGTTCTCTAGATTTTGGTGCTTCTAGAACTGCTTCTCTATAAAATGGCATTTCTGGCTTCAGTTTCTGCATTTTTGGCTCCAGCTCTCTAAAAAATGGCGCCAGGGCTAGTTCTAGCGTCAGGATCATGAAAATCTCCATTTTGGCTCCAAATTTCCTTCTTTTTTCTACTTTTTGCTGCAAATGCCTAAAATTGATATAACTACAACAAAAATATGAAAAATACCCTTCTTTAAAGTGTAATATCACCAAAATAAGCATAAAATATGTACATAAAATAGTACATTATTTTGGTGTATCAAAATCCCCCAAACTTAAATGTTACTTGACCTCAAGTGACCCTTTAATAAATAAAAATACGACTTATGGCAGATATTAACTTATAAAATTCTAAAATTTGTTTTAATAAATATAATAGTATAACATAAGAAAAACTTTTAACTACTTAGGTTAAAACTACAAGTTTAAGAACACTTAGTAATCAAGTTTAAGAGTTCTGAATCTCCATTCATTTCGAGAAGAATTATAATTTTTCATATAAAATATACTTAGAATATTCATATGAAAAAGAATTTCATGAAAAAAATTATTAGTAAGAATGCTAATACTCAGATACAAGTTTAGAAAATGTAATAAATCCTTTATCTTAAAGTTGATTCAAGTGAAGATAATTTTTGATTAGGCATCTCCTCAAGCTTCTCTTCACATAATTTTCTTTTCTTTTCTTTTGGATCATTTTCAATCCATTTTTTCTTTTTTTTTCTTTTTTTCATGTGAGGATTACTATATCTGGATAGCCGTTAATAATTTTGAACTTCAATATCCTCTTCTTAAAGTCAAAACTTCTTACCTTCCATCACATTATAAATTCATATTATATTTGAGGATTTTTCATAAAGTTTCATTCTTTTCTGCTTACATGAAACCCTAAGATATTCAATATTTTAAAAATATAATTTCCTTTACTTTAAATAAAAAAAACATTGTCTTATTCTTTCATACTAAATATCTTAACTCTAGAATTGACCTTCATTATTAAATATTTTTTTCTTAAATTTACCATAATATTTACAAACAAAAATATGGTTATTTAAAGTTAAACTCTAATATCCATGGTCATGTTAGATTAATTTTAAAAGTATAGTTAATTGAGGAAAAATAAAATTTACTTCGCTTTTTTTCTATTTTTGTAAAGAAATTTTACTTTTCCCAAAATTTAAATTTTTAAACAATAAATAAAACTAGTTCTGTAAAACAAATGCAGGTGAAAGAAAACAATAAATGCATGAAAAAAAAAACTAACCTATTGAGGATTCTGAATATGAATCTTGGCTCTTGATATTTTGCACGCGATAACTTAAAAAGTGCAGGCTTTAAAACATTAAATGACATAATATATCAAAGGATTTGCTAAGAAAAGATAAACTAAGGACATAAATAGTAAACTAAAGTAACTAAAAATGCTGAAAAATAAAAATCTACAATTTAAGATTACATATACCCATTCAATAGGTCCACAAACCAAACACATAAATTGTTCCAACTCTTACCATCAAATATTAAACAAAACAAATAACAACATATAAAAACAAACAATACCCACATAAATTTTACTCTTCATCATCCTCCTCTTCCTCTTTTTCCTCTTCTTCCTCTTCTTCTTCTTCTTCTTCTTGCACATAAGGAGTGAAGCTGGGGCATGTAAGAAACTCTACAGTATGATCACCCTAAAAAATCTAATAATTGCCTCTTCATATGCAATGTCGTGTTGGACTCTTTTCTGCTTATATTCATCATTGTAGGCATTTTTTGGCTTCTATACCACTTATTATATTTTGCATTACTATGAGATCTGATTGTTGAATCATTAATTGATCCATAATATTTTCAAGTAAAATAAAAATGGAAGTAGATGGTCCTGCAGCTGATGTGCACATAGGCGTAAAGCTGGGGCATGTAGGAAACTCTACAGTATGATCACCCCTTAAAAATCTAATCATCGCTTCTTCATATGAAATGTCGTGTTGGAATCTTTTCTGCTTCATTGTAGGCATTTCTGGCTTCTATGCCACCTGTTTTATTATGCATTGCTATGAGATCTAATTATTGAATCATTAACTGTTCCATAATATTTTCAAGTGAAACAAAACTGGAAGTAGATGCTTCTGCAGCTGATGTGGAGGGTCTATTACTACTTCTACTCCTAGATACAACAAATGATTTAAATTTAAGCACATTGGGATTGCTAATAGGTTTCATTGGTTGTAACATTTCTTCATTTCTATCAAATTCTACTCCTGATTGTTCACTTAAAGTAAAAGTTAGGGTAGGATATCCCAAACCACTAGGTGTCCCACTTCTAGCAAAGCTTTGAGCATTATGCAAAATAACAACACCAATATCAACTACTTTCATTTGCTGAATGCAAAAATTCAGCACTGCTCTTTCCTTAGTTACTTCGTTGAGGTGATTAGATGGAAGCAACATTGCTGAGATGAAGTAATTCCGTGCTTTAGCTTGAACATTTAACATGAAAGTGGAGAAATTGACTTTGTGGTTATTTTTAGCCTTCCATTATCCTCTCCCATAAATAAAATGGGCAATTATTTCATCAAGTGATGAATCAGTAATCACAAATGTAGCATAACCACAATGAAATTCATTTCTCAGCCCATAAAGTCCATTAATTTTTCTTTGAGTAAATTCAACTTGCTTACCTCGAACATAAATGTGGTCGTCCGTAGTCACTCAAAGATTGGAATAGAATTTTCAAATAACAGGAACAATGGCTACTGCGATGAGGTAGCAGAAAGTTTCCCACTTCCGAGCAATAATCAACCTTTTGATCTCTCTTACAGGATTTAAAAATGCTCACTCCTGAATTAAATTCTTTGAGCCCATTTGAGTATTATAATTATGTTGAGCTTTAAAATTAACAAATCTCCTTACATCAAATCTCCCGTAGGCTTTCTTCTATTTACTCTTGGAGCCATAGGAATTTCTATATAGATTCAAATAAAATTGAAATAAATTCACAATATCATAAATCAAACTCAAAAAGTAGGAATATTTGGTAAGAAGCTTTTCACCATGGTTTCTCTTTAAACTTATTCAAAAAACTCTCAAACTTTATGATATCCAAAATGAAGGATAAGTCTATGGTAAAAATTAAAATTTTCTAAGTTAAAGTGAAGTTCTCACCAAAAGAAGATGAAATCCAAGACTTTTAGGCTTTAAAATCTCCTCAAGTCCACCAATTGTCAGACCTAGGTTGAGTTTCGACCTTCATTTAGAGGTATGAGATGACCCAAGCAGTAAAAATTGGAGTTTTACATGGATATTTTGTGGTTTTAAGTGAATCTAGGCGTTTTTGGGAAACTGACGCCTCAGGAGCGAAATTAGGCTCATCTGGCGCCAACACCAAAAATTTTCAGATTTCAATTTTCTTTGAAAATCTACTATGTATCGCACCACGTGAACCTCTAATTAACTTAGTTAAACACTTATAACCATAATTAGACAATTTTATAAGAAATAATTTCACAAACAACATAAAACTCACATTTATATAAAAAATCCAAATGATTATAAACTAACAGTTTTCGTGCCAACACATCTAATTCAACGTTGAAATCAAGCCAACAAACTAATGCTGAAGCCTAAATATAAAAAAAAATTAACAAACAACACATACAAGGTTCCGCAATAAATGTAAATTGAATCCAATACAAACACATAACATATAAAAGCAATTATAACTACAAATTCCATACTAAAATGAGTTCACTTTCATCTTCTTAAATGTTTCCCATGGATTGGTAGTGCACACACAAGTTGTAAAAAGGTCAGCGAGGAAATTCTTTCATCAAATCTTCTTTGACCCAAGCATTTTTCTTAAACATGCACACCAAGCCTTCAATTCATTCAGTGTGTTCGAAGTGTTCCTTCATCCTCCAATCCAGGTGATCAATCATTTCAGAGATATTTTCAATTGAATGCATAAGATTTTGTACCTCTTTTCCAACTTCTTAATTCTTTTCAAAAGTGCATTCGACTAAAGTAAGAATGAATATGTGATAAATTTTGAGATGATTGATCCATCAATATATTCATATCGTTCTCCTCTCCAATTTATATGCAGTTGAAATAAACTTCTTGGTCCATAGGCTTCCAAGGGAGAAGCACTTTTTCTCAACTTTCATGAGGCACTTGAGACTGGTTGCACAACGGGAATATGTTAGATGGATGTCCTAGTATAGAAGTTGATCCATTGATGATTTAATAAAAAACAGACTTTACTATTAAAGCACCTACATCAATAGGTCTTCCGGTTTGAATACAATAATTCAAAATCGCACATTCTTTCGTCACTTTACTTATTTTCATAGTTGGAAGTAGTTTTGATGCAATAAAGAAATACCACACATTTGATGCAATATTCAATAATGATGAAGAAAAAATTACATGTCTGTTATCTCTCAATTTTCATCTTCATCGCTAAGGAATTGATAAAGTCCATTCACGTTGTCTCTTGTAGGGATAAAATTTGCGTAGTGAAAACTAAGAATGCTTTCAATCATTAAAATATTGCTTAATTTTGAAGGAGTGAATTGTACCCACCTGCCTCAAACATAGACGAATGATTAGTTACTTCCGTGAAGATTAGTGTAAAACTCTTTCACCACAAGAACTACTACCACGGTAGTGTTACAGCAAAGTACTTCGCAGCGTCTTTGTGTAATATTCTCCTCCACGAGAGTAATCAATGTGTTGAATCCTCGATTCACAAAGCCTCATTCCTTGAGTAATCTCTTCCTTAAAAGAAATCAAACGTATAACTTTTGTGCATCAAAACTGATGAACTTACTTCTGTTAAAAATTCTATATCTAGCAGTTTCTTTAGAGCGGGAAGCCATAGGATTTGAAAAATAGTTATTTTCCCTTCGTTTTCCACTCTTAAATAACTATATGACTCAAATTTTGGGAGTTACTAGGAAGAAAACCTGCCAAAAACCATCAAAAACTGCCTTTTGAATAATCCATTATCGTTCCCATCGCTGCGGCGCTTCTGGCGCCAGCTCTCTAGAAAATGGTGCCTCAAGTGCCAAGTCTGGCGCCTCTTGTGCTAGTTCAAATTTCTGTACCATTTCGTTTTAAATCCAAAAGACTCTCAAATTTTCCATATAATTTAGTAAATAAAGATTTTTTAATGTATTTTCTTAAAATTTAAGTCTCTCAAATACACATAATTCATAAAAAAAAACATATATATATATATATATATATATATATATATATATATATATATATATATATATATATGGTGGAGTGGTTATTTTAATCCTCCAACATTGTTCCTTTGGTTTAGCTTAGGAGGCTGTGGATTTATGTTGCTTTTAAGAGAAAGAGTTACTGTTTCATTGATTTGCTGAAGTTGCAAGCCTTCTTGCCTCTTCTTAGTTGGTGTTTGTCTTTGGCCTGGGGTTTATCTCTACTGTGTTTCTTATTCTTCCTGAGGTTGGGCTTGGAACAAGTTAGCTTTCTAGTTTTTCTGTTTCCTGCAACTACACTATTTTTGGGGGTGCTGGTTGGTGAACCATGACCACCCCTATTGATCTGGAGACAAATTTGCAATGGACTAAAGCTACTTTTGCTGGGTGGTAGGAAACCCTTCTTCCCCCTTGTTGGACCCTGATCTCCTAGTCTTTCCTCAAGAATTTCATAACACTACCGCAAGGAGAGGTTCTGCCTCTTGCATACATCCTGTAGGATCAAAAGATTGGGAACCATCTACTATTTTCTCTGAAAAGGATATTATTGACTTAAACTTGGAGGTTCAATTTACTCTAATTGGCAAATTTAGGTTGGGCCATCCAAAGATGGAACTTGAAAGGAGATACTTTGACTCTTTGAAAATATCAGAGTGGAAGCTAGGTCTGCTGGATGACAGGCATCTCCTAATCCAACTGACAAAGGAAGAGGACCATGCCAGAATCTTTGCCAAACAATCCATCATCATAGCTGGAACAGAAATGAAAATTTTAAAATGGTCTCCTGAATATGACCCCTCACAAGAACCTCCCACAGTGATTATTTGGTTTAAGCTACCTAAATTGCCATTGCACCTATTTAAGTTGAATGCCTTGTTGAATATTGGGTGCACCTTGGGTACGCCTTTGAAGGTAGATGCTGCCACTTATAACAAAGCCAGACCAGCCAGTGCAAGAATCCTAGTAGAAAGGGATGTCACTCTTCCTGATGTTAAGAGGATTGGGATTGGGGACACTTTGAGGGGGTTTTGGCAAGAAGTAGTCATGGAGCAAAGACCCCATTATTGCCAACATTATAAAATGTTTGGACATACTAGGGAGAGATGCTATAGGTTAAACCCCTAGAAGGGTATTTCACCACCCTCAGCAGGATTTGGTTGATGCCAACAAAAATCTGCTGAATGTTGGAAGTAAAGAAGTGCACAAGAAGATCTCCATTGTAGCAGGGACAGAAGAGACTCTCATCTATCAGGAATTCTCCTTTGTGGCAGGGACAGTTGAAAATGTAAGTACTTTTACTGGTCAGAAACCTACAAAGGATAAGAATTTGGAAATCCATTCAAAGGTTGAGACAGTTGGGGAGGTGATGCTAGATCCCTTGTCTCCCAGAAATTTAAAGAACCATGTGGTGGATTTAGTGGTGGTTTCCCCTAGCCAGAATTTGGTAGAAGCAATGAATAAAGAACTGGAGTCAAATTGGAAAGTTCAGAAAAGTAAAAAGAAAAAGAACTACAAATTAGAAGAACAGAATCTTGGCAAAGGAAAAGAGCTACAAGCATTGGAGGTTTCTACCAATTAGATAAAAAAGTCTCTAAAAAAACTAGAGGGAGGATTAGGTCCAGGTCCCAACCTTACTCTTCTCCCCCTCCCCATGATCAATTTACTGTGCTAGAACATAAGGGGGATTGCCCACCCCTTATCCTTAAAAAGACTCAAATATCTAAATAAAAAACACAAATTTTGGTGCGTAGCCATTTTGGAACCTATGGTTCATCTCAACACTTGGAAAATTGCCAAAGCCTTCCCTGGCTTCAATATGTTCACTAATATCAGCAACAAAATTTGGGTTTTCTACAGGAAAGAAATGAAGTGCTCTATCTTACTAAACCATACTCAAATCTTACACATGAATCTTAGCTTTGTGGATATGGAGGTGTTTGCTTCTTTTGTCTATGCAGGAAGCTCCAAAGTTGCTAGAATTGATCTGTGGGAATCCTTGCAGCTCATCCAAGGATCAATTGATAAGGCTTGACTTGTGGGAGGAGATTTCAATTGCATCTCCTCTCCTGCTGAGAGGAGGGGGGGGGGGCAGACCTCCCAACCCTACTATTATATCATTTTTCAATGATAATATTAAAAAATGGGTTATTTGACCTTGGATTCAGTGGCTCTACCTTTACTTGGAGAAGTAAGGATATGTGGAAAAGGTTGGATAAAGTGCTTGCCAATGATAACTTGATCCAAAATTTTCTGCAGTCATCCATCACTCACTTATGCCTAGCTGGTTCAGACCATAGGCCTTTACTAATCTCTATTGGGAATAAGGTGACAAGCCAAAAAAGCTCTTTTAGATATCTGAATGTGTGGTCTCAACATTTGGACTTCTTGAATATTTTTAAGTAGCATTGGAAAAATGACCTTCACCTTGACCCTTTCATTAACCTGTGGATTAATCAAAAGAAAATGGGCAAAGCTCTTAAATAGTGGAGCTGGGACACTTTTGGGGACCTTCTGCTGATTGTGGATAAGGTTAAAAAGGAGGTAATTGATCTGGAGGAGGAGCATAGCAAAGGGAGGATTGATGAAGCTGTTCTTCTAGAGGCTAATGAGAAACTCTTAAATGCAGTTCAGTGGCAGGAACAATTCCTACAACAAAAGGCTGCCAAAACCAAATTCACTGAAGGAGATAGAATCACCCAATTTTACCATGCCTGCATTAAATACCAGAAAAATGTAACACTATTCAGTCCATCAAGGACCAGAATGGAACTTGGCTCAGGCAAGAGGAGGAGATTGCTGAAAGTGCTATACAGTACTGTCATAACCTTATGAGTGGGAACAACATTGATAGAGTGCATATTGATAGCAATTTTTTTGCAGACAATAAACAATTCACTGCCAATCTGAACTTGAATGATATTCCTGATGAGGAGGAGATTAAAAGAGCTTTGAATTCCATAGACAGTTCCAAATCTGCTGGCCCTGATGGGTTTACTGCAGACTTCTACAAGAAAGCCTGGGATGTTATCAAGGTGGAGGAGATCAAAGCTATCCAACATTTTTTCAAAGGTAACTCCCTACCTAATTATTTCAGTGCTTCCACTATTGTGTTCATTCCAAAGTCTTATATCAAGGAAAGCTGGAACCATTGCAGAACTCCGAGCCTTAACAATGTTATAAGAAAAACTATAAACAAAATTATTATACACAGACTGCAGCCTGTATTACCTTAACTTGTCAACAGTAACCAACCTGTTTTGTGAAAGGAAGAAGCATTGGGGACAACATACTCTTGGCTCAAGAACTTCTACATGATTTGGAGAAAACTTGTAGAGGGGGAAATGCGATTTTAAAGCTTGACTTGAAGAAGGCTTATGACATGGTGAATTGGGATTTCATTATAGAATGCTTGGAGGCTAGGGGATTTTACAGGGAGTTCTGTCTGATTATTAAAAGTTGTCTGGAGGATAATACAAATTCAATTTTTATAAATAAAAAGCTCATGGGTTTTTTAAAGCTTCTAGAAGACTCAAACAAGGGGACCCTCTATCCCCCACTATTTTCATGCTGGCCCTGCATTACTTCTCTAGACTTATTGATTGCAAGGAGAATAGAAAAAGCTTCAATACTTATCAAAATAGAGCTAAGATGGATATCAACCTTCTGATCTATGCTGATGACATTCTAATTTTTACTAGGGCCACTAAGTCTACCACCAAGTCCATTATGGAGTGCCTGCAAAAATTCTAACAGGTGTCTGGTCTTAAGGTAAACAAGGATAAATGTGAGATCCTGATCAGCAAAAGAGTCTCCCTACCAATCAAACAATGGATGCACTCTTACACTGGATTCTCTAGCTTGAGCCTCCCCTTCAAATATTTGGGGATTCACATGATAAGAGGAAGAACCAAGACGATTCAATTTGATGAGGTTATTGAAAAGATAATCTTCACTCTTCAGGGGTGGTCTAACTCTTACCTGTCCAATGGTGGAAGGATCACCCTCCTTAAGAGCATTCTTACCTCTATCCCTCTGTATATGCTCCAAGTCGCAACAATGAAAAGAAGCACCTCTTTGATGCTGGAAAGAACCTTCAACAGATTCCCTTGGGCTGGGAACAAAAAAAGAGTGGCTTGGGCAAGCTGGCAAAAAAGTGGCTAAACCTTGGGAGGCTGGTGGTTTGGGTTTTAAAGGCTTACACCAGATGCAACACATCAGCTTGTATAAGCTTTGGATTAAATTCAGACAGAATGAAAGTTATGGGCCAAGTTCATGCATGCCAAATACTACAAATTTGATCACCCTGGGTTGGTCCCTAAAAAGGTGGGAGATTCCAGAATTTGGATCCAGATGCTAAAGGTCAGAAGAGATATTGAAAAGCTGCTAATATGAGAGCTGGGCCAAGGGGATATCAATTTTTTGAAGGACAATTGGTGCCCTATAGAATATTTGGAGCCTTTGTAGGATGAAAAGGAGGGGGATCTGCTGGTCAAAGACTGTTGGAATGGTAATGTATGGTCTGAGGACACTTTGAGGAGTATCCTGAAGGAACATTCTGTCAGCTCCATCTCAACAATCCACTTTGATAGGAATAACAAAGATCAACTTAATTTGAGGAACAGGAAAAGGTCAAGTATTTCAAAGGATATCCAGAATAATTTATACAGCTGGGACAATTGCCAGTGGAATGTATCCTCATGCCAAAAACACCTAACCCGTTCCATGCTGTTCTTTTATTGGAGAGTCCTAAATAATTTACTTCCTACTGATGATATCCTGAAACTAAAAGGTCTGAATGGGCCATCTAGATGCCATCTCTGCATGCTTGACCAGGATTCTAGGGATCACTTATTTTTCAGGTGCAAATTTGTTAGGGACGTTTGGAATAGATTGACCTCCCAAATGAGTATTAACCTGATAAATATTGGTTGGGATAACATAATATTTTGTATTAAAGATTGGCAAGAGATTAACCTCATGCCAATCCCCTTCATTATTTCTTAGTTCCTTTGGATGGTTAGGAACAAGGCCAAACATGAGGAAAGTGAGATCAGCACTACAAGGGTGATGATTAACTGCTTGACATATCTAAATAAGCTGATAAGTTGGAAGAATTTCCCTAAGATCCTACAGACCTTACCCACCATGGATGCTAATAATATTAAGATCATCAAGGTTAGATGGGAGAGGCCTCCTTACCCATTCATTAAAATCAACACTGATGGAAGCTACCAAAACAAGAGAGCTGGTATTGGGGGAATTTTTAGAGATCACATAGGGCATACTTTGCTCTTCTATAAGGCCCCATATATTGCTGAAGATGCTTTGAACACTGAAGCTGCTGCTCTTTATTGGGCCTTAAAATTTGCTACAAAAAAGAAGTGGAAGTGGATATTTGCTGAAGTAGACTCCTCCCTGCTAGTGCAGCTGCTGACTGTTAAGATTTCTTCCCCTTGGCACATAAACCAGTGGATACACAAGATTAAGAAGCTTAGCCTTGAAATTAAGATTCAGTTCTCTTTTGTGTATAGGGAAGCAAACAAGCCTGCTAACTTCCTGGCTATGGAGGGTGCAAATTCTGAGCATGCTGAGGTCTCCACAATCATCTCCCCCCACTCCACCTGTTAACTCAGGGGGACAAAATTCAAATTCCTTACCTAAGAGTGCAAAAATGAATGCTGGGACCATTGTTTGTGGCCATGAGATGTGATGGTCTTCCATTGAGGCTGAGCTCCTAGTTTCATATTTGTTTGTTTTGTGTGGGGGTATACATGTATTTTTAGTTTACGTAAGTTTGTTATGTTGGAGAGGGCTCTTTCTTAGGTTGTTTACTTTTTTTGGTGTATGCTTATATATATGTGTACATATATATATATATATATACCTTTAGTGTGCATTTATTTGTCTCTTGTAAAGGCTCTTTTTGTGGATTGGTCACCCTCTTTAGGTGCGAGTCTAGACAGGGACCTTCCAATTTAGTGTCTATGTATTGTTCTTTCTTATAAACATGTAGGGAGCCGTATAATGCTCCTTCCATCATATATATATATATATATTGAAGAAAGGAGCATTTCATGGCTCCCTACATGTTAGCTTAAGAAGGATTTCAAAAGAGGGGGGAAGAAAGTGCCCCAACAAAACAATCCAAGTGTACCACAACCCCACACAAAAACAATACAGCTGGTGTAAGAGAAATAAGAGGAAGGAAAAAAGAAAAGGCCTAAAAAACAATGGCCAACTGTCTAAGAAGGGACCCAAAAAATAATTGTAAGAGATCTTCAGCAAAAATAGCTATCTCCTGAGTGTGTTGTGGTCAGCAATTCTGAAATGGGGGGCATCTATCAGATCTCCATGCAATAGGAACAATAGTTGAGGAGGGTGGAAGGCAAAGACAGAAACAATATTAGAGCTGAGACCATTTCTGGCTAACTGGTGTGCGGGTTTGTTGCCTTCCCTATAGATAAAGGTAAAGTTGACACTAAGTTGGGAGGTGAACATTTTGATCTGGTTTATAGAATATGTGTGATGTCAGGGAGGCAGTTTCTCAGAGTCCAGGAGTTTAATAACCACAGTAGAATCCACCTCCACCCATATGTGATTCTATCTAGTCTTTGTAGCCAGTTTTAATGCTCAATGCACAACAATTAGTTCAGTCTCAATAGCATCAGAAGCCAAAATTGGGGTATAGAAGTACAGTAGACACTGACTAAGGTGGTTTCTGAAAGTTCCTCTCACACTAGCACCCATTTCAGTGAAGCTTCCATCTGTATTGATCTTGATAATGTGAGACATTGGAGGTTTCCAGAAGACCTTAAAAATTTGAAGAGGATTTATACTCTCAGTGGGGAAGGAATTGGAGATATTGGGGAATCTTTTATGTTTTATCATCATGTGTAGGTAAATTATACAGTTTCTGACCACCTTGGTAGCATTAGATGGGATACCCTCAAATTTAGCATTGTTTCTGGACATACCAGGCCACTATGAAAGGGACAGGAGCATAGTTGAAAGCATGTCAGTTATGCCTGCAGGTATTCAAAATTCAAAATTCAAAATAAAAAAGAAACCTTTTACCTTTGATCTCCTCTTACAACCCTAGAAGAAAATCGTCTCTTCTCTTAGACTTCTCTCAAACTTCAAAACTTCTCCTCAATCTCACGTCCCCTTTCTTTTAATTAGGGCCAACCTTCTTTCAAAAGGAATTCAAAATTTCATCCAATATTTCCCTCAAAAGTCACATCTTTTAACACTAAGAGATAATTCCTTCCATACAAGAGACATATATCTTCATTAAAGAGTCTTTGCTATGTGTCTAGTTACATTGAACCACTCTATGTGATAATTGAATTGTTTAAGACTTAAAAATCGCTAAAAAATAGTCACGAACTGCCTTACTCCGTCTTAATTTGTATATGGCGCTTCTGACACTTGTTCTGGCGCTAGCTTAATGAAGTTCACGCTATTTTTTGTACTCTGGTGCCTTTGACACCAATTCTATTGCTTCTGACATTGCTTCTCTGTAAAATGGTGCCTTGGACACCAGTTTTTGGCACTCATGGCACCATCTCTCTAGAAAATGGTGCCTCTAGTGCCTAGATCATGAAAATCTCCATTTTGGCAACAAATTTGCTCCTTTTTGCTCCAAATTCTTAGAATTGATATACCTTCAATAAAAACATGAAAATACCCTTCCTTAAAGTGCAATATCACCAAAATAAACATATAATGTATAAATAAAATAGTATATTTTTTTAGTATATCAGGGGCATTCCTATAGGTGTCTTATAAGATGTCTTATAAGCCCAAAATGCAGTATATAATCTAGTAGACCAATCCATTTTATTAAGATTTACAGTTTTTTTTCCAAAGTTCTCTTAATTTCATGATTATATACTTTTACTAGACCTTTAGTCTGGGGATGATAAGTAGTTACAATCATATGTATAATATTATAATTTTCCATCAAATTTTCAATTAGTTTGGTCTAAAAGTGAGATCCTTGATCAGTAATGATTATTCTCGGCATTCCATATCTTGTAAAAAAATATGTTTAATTACAAATTTTGAAACACTCCAAGCATCACATCGAGGTAAACTGATTGCTTCAATCC
>NEWO01000323.1:148126-170266 GCA_003013225.1 Phalaenopsis aphrodite | reverse complement strand
AATCTAGATTATAAAATTTTGTGAACAGTTCTATCAATCCCAGAATGACCTCCAAATTTAGAATCATGACTTTTTTAGATAATTTCTTCAATTTCTTTATAAGGCTCACATCTCCGCATAACTAAATATTTACATTGTTTGTACAAATATGGGTCATCACAAAAGTAAAATTTTGCAATGTGAATAAACTTCTTCTCTTGTTGTTTGATCCTGCATGTTCATAAGCAACATTATAATAATGTATTTGATTATATTTTTCACTTATCTTTCCATACTTTACAATAGTACCAAAAACTTGATCCTGGAGAAAATAAGAATTTAATTTTTTAACTTAAAATATATTAGGATACTATGCAAGTATACGTATCGTCATCAAGTAATATATGACTTTCTGATTAAGCCCCAAATATCGAACCCACAAGGAGTGTTCACAATATGCACTTTTAAATAAAAAAAAACTTTTTATTACAAAAAGATAATTACTTAAACTATAGATATTTTTACAGTAATTAAAAATTTATTTTTTTTGTATTTTTGATATTTTGACAAAATAGAAACAACTTGTAAATATAACTTGAGTTTATGCAAAAGAAAAGCATTGAATATGAAATATCTTTCTCCATATCATGAATCGGTAATAAGTATAGGAACTCTGTTGTGGAAGTATTCAAATTGTGTTGTGCCAAATAGAAGCAATATTATTCTTTACCCTTACTACAGATGCTATAAAGAACATTGACTAATTTAAAGTTTGAATATTTCTGAAGACCGGCTAGGCAGAGAAGATTCCAGCTCTCACTCTAGAGTTCCCTCGATTCCCTCCACCTAGGGGCTAACATATCGTATCAAAACCTAAAATAATAAAACAAGTTGGGGGCTTTAGCCTGTCACTCTAAAGTCCTCTAACTATACACCCTTCAAAGATTATTTCCTTATTTATTTGCACTAAATCATATGAATTACATTCTCATTCATACAACCTCATGTGATTCTTTCCAATTGTTGACTAAGACAATACTAACCTGATGATTACATGTTCTCACAACAAATTTTAACATCTAGATGGGCCAGATCAAGAAGTAAATGAAGTACTTGGAATTAAATCATCACAATTTCTTCCAACATTAAAGATTAATACTCTCCACAACTTCCACCCAAAAATTTAATGAGAAAGATAAAGAAAACTACTCAGAATTCATGGAGAAAACAAAACCACACTTTAGTTTAAAAGTAGAAATCATTGTCAAACCAAAAAGAAGTCTNGAGAAAGATAAAGAAAACTACTCAGAATTCATGGAGAAAACAAAACCACACTTTAGTTTAAAAGTAGAAATCATTGTCAAACCAAAAAGAAGTCTTGAATAAAGGTCTAAATTCTTGATGAATTTTAGCATTTTGAACATTTAGATTGCCATTTTGGTAATTTTTTAAGATTTTTCAAAACTTTTATTTTTTTTTTGCTTTTTCTAATTTTCTTAACAGTTCTCTCTAATTCAGAATCGTAGGGCACTAGTCCTTCGAAACCTGAACTATGCATATACTAATATAAAATGAAATAAAATAAAATTAAACAAACACAAAAATAAAATACTATAATAAGATATTCATAAAACAACTCTTAAAGTTTAAATAAGACTTTCTAAAATTAAAATTTGCTTTCAATCAATCTCCCCAACAACAGCGCCAAAACTCGATCCTAATTGTTTATATACAACAGAATAACACTGTATTTGATTATATTTTTCACTTATCTTTCCTTACTTTGCAATAATAGCAAAAACTTGATCCTGGAGAAACTAAGAATTTAACTTTTTAACATAATATATATTGGGATACTACACAAGTATACGTATTGTTAACACGTAACGTAGGACTTTCTGATTAAGCCCCGAATATTGAAACCACAGGGAGTGTTCACAATATGCACTTTTAAATAACAAACTTTCAATTTCAAAAAGACAATTACTTAAACTATAGATATTTTCACAGTAATTAAAATTCAATTCTTTTTGGTATTTTTGATATTTTGACAAACCATAAACAACTTCTAAATATAGATTGAGTTTATGCATACGAAAAGCACTGAATATGAAATATCTTTCTCCTTATCATGAATCAGTAATGAGTATAGGAATTCTATTGTGGAAGTATTCATATTGTGTTGTGCCAAAAAGGAGCAATATTATTCTTTACCCTCACTAGAGATGCTATAAAGAACATTGGCTAATTTAAAGTTTGAATAATTTTGAAGACCGGCTAGGCAGGGAAGATACCAGCTCTCACTCTAGAGTTCTCTTGATTCTGTCCACCTAGAAGATAACATCTCATATCAGAACCTAAAACAATAAACCAAGTTGGGGACTTTAGCCTGTCACTCTAACGTCCTCTAACTCTACACCCTTCAAAGATTATTTCCTTATTTATTTGCACTAAATCATATGAATTACATTCTCATTCATACAACCTCATGTGATTCTTTCCAATTGTTGACTGAGACAATACCAGCTCGATTCTTACATGTTCTCACAACAAATTTTAACATCTAGATGGGTCAGATCAAGAAGAAAATGAAGTACATGGAATTACATCATCACAACATCTTCCAACATTAAAGATTAATACTCTCCACAACTTCCACCCAAAAATTTAATTAATTATCATTTTAAGTAGAAAGATAAAGAAAACTACTCGAATCTATGGAGAAGACAAAATCACACTTTAGTTTAAAAGTAGAAATCATTGTCAAACCAACAAGAAGTATCGATTTAAACCAAAAACAGTTTAAAAAAAAGATAAAAACTTATCTCAAATCCTCCACCAAACTCTTGAAGTTTTTTTGAATCTCCTCTCACTTACAACACTCTTAACTCTAACAATAAAACTAAAAACAAAAAGAATAAATTAAATTTGTGGTGCCTGAAAAATCTCTCCAAAAGTTCCTCCACGAACTATTTCAAGAACTTGTCAGGACTCCCACTTTCTTCTCTCAACTCCCTTCTTTTATAATTTTCCAATAGGTGCCTTGGTATCTCTTCAAAATGTGTCTTGATTTGATGTATTTTCTAATGGATGCCTCCTTCCACAAGCCTTTTAACCATATTTTTGTTTCTAGTGGTCATAACCACCCTCTTTAGCCAATAGGTGCCTCAAATGTCCCTTCAAAATTTGGCAAAATGAATTAACCCATTTAATAACTGCCTCTGGCGATTAGGCGAGGCCTTCTCTGTTTCATCGATGATTAAGCGCAAAAACACTTTTGCATCATTTTTTTTATTTTTTCTCCAAATTTGATCTTTTTCTACTCCTTTTAGCATTTTTCAGCTTTTTTACTTGTACCTGAAAGAACAACAAAAAAATACCTTCCATTAAAACACAATATCTTAAAAATAGGTATAAAATGTGTCTAAAAACACTTTATATCTTAGGAGTATCACTGTTTTGTCAACTTATATGGTAAAATACCACTAACAATATTATTTATAATATCAACATACCACAGTATTTCCCATCCTTTAATAACATAAAGTTGTTCATCAAGAAAAGTTTCATTAATTTCTTTTTTAAGATCAAACGTTTCTTCTTGTTCTAGTATAAATAAATGATCATCAATTTGATTATCAGATCTTTTCCTATCGACTACCACAAATCAAATTCTTGCAATAAAAGTACCCATCTAATTAATTTTAGTTTTGCATCCTTCTTTTGTAGCAAATATTTATATCTGAGTGGTCTGTATGCACAATACATCTAACTCAAATTTGATATGACCTAAACTTATCAAAAGCATAAACAATAACTAATAACTCTCTTTTAGTAGTGGTATAATTAATTCAAGCATCATTGAAAGTTTTACTAGCATAGTATATAACTTTAAAATTTTGTCATGTCTCTGCCCTGAAGCAGCTCCAATTGCATAATCACTAGCATCACACATTAATTTGAATTGTTTCTCCTAATCAGGTGAAGCAATTATAGGAGCAGTTATCAATTTCTCTTTCAATGTTTCAAAGGCATTAAGACACTCTTGATTGAAGTCAAATTTTGTATCTTTTTCCAAAAGTTGACATAAAGGCTTTGTAATTTTTGAAAAATCTTTAATATATCGCTTGTAAAAACCAGCAAGTCCTAAAAAACTCCTGACTCCTCTTACATTAGTAGGTAGAGGTAAGTTAGATATAACTTGAATTTTTGCCAAATTCACTTCCATTCCATTTTCTGAAATTTTATGCCCAAGCACAATTCCTCCTGCAACCATGAATTGACATTTTTCTCAGTTTAATGCTAGATTCATCTTTTCACATCATTCTAGAACTTTCTCTAAATGATTTAGACATATTTCAAATGAAGTTACAAACATAGAAAAATCATCCTTAAAGACATCAATCCCTTTTTCAATTAAAACACTAAAAATCAATATCATACATCATTGAAATGTCATAGGCATGCTATATAAACCAAAGGGCATTCATCGAAAAGCAAAAGTGTCATAAGTGCTAGTAAACATTATTTTCTCTTGATCCTCTAGAGTAATTGATATTTGATGATAGTCGATATGTCCATCTAAAAATCAAAAATATCTGTGCCCAGTTAGACTATCCAACATTTAGTCCGAAAAGGGTATACGAAAGTGATCTTTCTTGGTGGCCAAATTTAATTTTTGACAATCTATGTAGATTCTACATTCAGTGACTTGTCTTGTTGGTATTAATTTGTTATTCTCATTTTTCACTACTGTCACACATCCTTTCTTAGGACCACAATGAATTGGAATCACCCAAGCACCATCTGAAATAGGACATATTAATCTCACATCTAACCATTTTAAAATCTCTTTTTTAACAACTTCTTTCATCATCGGGTTTAATCTCCTTTGAGGATCAGCTTTTGGTTCATGATGTTCTTTCAATAAAATTCTATGCATAAAAATCAAAGGATTGATTCATTTAATATCAGCTAATATCCATCCAAATGCTTTCTTATATATTCTTAAAGTTTCCAACAACTTTTGTTCTTATGCTTTAATTAATTTTGAGCATATGATAACAGGTAATGTGGATAAATCTCCTAAAAAAGCATATTTTAAATGCATAGGAAGTGTTTTTTATTTCTAGTTCAGGTGGTTTCTCAATCGATAAAATCAAATTTTTATTGATATCCATAGGATCTAACAATTCAAATTTTTCATAAAAATAATCCAATTCTTCATTACTCACTTACATAGATTCATCTTGAAATATATCCTCATCCTCATACTCTAAATATTCTTCTTCAATTTTCTTTTGAAATGTATTTGTGAAATTGTCATTGCTTAAATAGTCATTAATTTTCATTCTGAAGCATTCATCCTCTCTTCCTTTTGCTGGATATATCATTGACTTTGCAATATTAAATGTGACCTTTGATCGCTAACTCTCATTGTCAATCGTCCATTATGCACATCTATTAAAGCTTTTCCAATGACAAGAAATGATATTCCTAAAATTATAGGAATTTTTTTTATCTTCATCCTTATCTAACACAATAAAATCCACAAGAAAGATAAATTTATTAACCTTTACCAAAACATCTTCTATAACTCCTTTAGGATAGGTAACCAAATGATCAACTAACTGAAGAGTTACAGTAGTAGATGAAATTTCTTCTAAACCTAACCTTCTGAAAATTGATAGAGGCATAAGACTAATACTGGCTCCCAAATCACATAAAGCTTTTCCAAAAATCTTTCGCCAATAGCACAAGGAATAGTAAAACTACCAGGATCTCTAAGTTTTTCAGGATGCTTTCTCTGAATTATAACGCTACACCCTTCATTAAGTAAAATAGTCTCATTATATGTAAACTTCCTTTTTTTATTAAATATATCCATCATTAACTTCACATAGCTTGACTTTTGTTTCAGGGCTTCAACAAATGAAATGTATATTTCCATTTTCCTCAAATTTTCCAAAAAATTTGTAAAGTGGTTATCTTTATCTTTTTGCTTCAATCTTTGAGGAAATGGAGATGGTGGTCTTTCTACAGTAATTTGCATTGGTTTGATAGCATATTCTAACTCAAAATGAATATCTTCATTAGATTTTTCATTTTCTACCCCTTCTTTTTCAACTTCAACTTCAACTTCTTTTTAAATTTTTGGTTCCAATTATTTTCCACTTATCAGTTGAATAGCCTTAATTTCGTCTTTGTTCTGATCATTAGGATTAACTTCAACATTACTAGGTAAAGTTCCTGGAGGTCTATTGCTAAGTGCAGTAGCAATGCATCCCAATTGATTTTCCATGTTTCTAACTGCAGCTTCTTGAATTTGTAATTAACTTCTCATTTGCAATATTAATTCTTCCATTGTCAAATTCTTCTCCTTACTCTGCAAATTGTTATTAAAATCTTGAGGGTAATATGATTTATAGCTCAAATTCCCTTGATTTTTGGAGTTTCCCATTGGGTTCGTAACATTGTTCTCCCATTGCAGATTTACAACATTAAAGTTATTGTTACTCCAACTAAAATTTGGGTGATTTTTTCAACCAGGATTATAATAATTGGAATAAGGATTATTAATTTGATTGTTTATTGCATTTAAAGTCTCATACAAAAATTGAGATTCTATCATTTGTCCTAATGAATTTTTCTCAAGCACAACAGGTGTCTGAGAAAAAATCCATATTGATCTATCTTTTTTTATATTGTAGTAATTTGAGCAACCAACATAGATATTACATCAGAATTATGAATACTAGCTAGTCTTTTTTGGATTTATCCTTTTAGAGGCCATTGAAAATTATTAGTAGTCATCTCTTCTATTAAAGAATATACTTCATCAAATGGTTTTGACATTAATGATCCAACAGCAGCGACATCAATTATAGATTTAAGAGATCCAACCAATCCATTATACAAAGTTTAAATTTTGAACCAATCTGGCAACGCATGGTGTGGACACTTGCTAAGGATATCCTTAAATCTTTCTCAAGCTTCATAAATTGATTCCTCTTCAAACTGACAAAAAGTTGTAATATTTTTCTAAGCTTTACAGTTTTCGATGGAGGGAAATGTTTAGATAAAAATTTTTGTGATAAGTCTCTCCAAGTTCTGATAGATCTAGAAGCTAATGAGTTTAACCACATCTTAGTTATATCTCTTAGTGAAAAAGGAAAAAGTCTAAGTCTGACGACATCATTCAACACTACATCTTATTTAAAAGTAGCACACAATTCTAAAAAACTAGCAAGATGTAAGTTAGAATCTTAAGTTGGTTTTCCCCTAAACGGATTTTTTTGTACCATTTGGATAATAGTAGGTTTAAGCCCAAATGAATTAAAAGCTACTATAGAGTTTTATATACTCAAATGAATTTCATCTACTCTAGGATTAGCATAATCTCTTAAAGGTTTGTGATGATAATCATTTACATTTCCAAAATTATTTAAGTTGCAAGCCATTTTGTTCAAATTATCTAACTCTTTTTGTTGTTTTTAAATTTTTCTAATAGTTCTTTTGAGTACCAAATTGTAACGTATTAAACGTACCGATCTTAAACTACGCATACAAAAACACAATAAGCAATAAAAATAAACAAACACACTAAAATATAAAAATATTTAATTGAACTACAAATATTTTTTCAGTTCAAATAAAATGTTCTCAATTACAAAGTAATTTATCGTTACTCCCCAGCAACGGTGTTGAAAAATTGATGTGGGCAGTTTTGTGGTGTGCGTTGTAAATATCTTTCAATATTACAATACACACACAACAACACTAATAGTAAATATGTAGTTTGGTCCCAATAATAATAAGTTTAGTGTAAATAATTTTATCTTTTAAAATCTCTAAGCTACCAAACCCATAATAATAACACAAGTATACGTATCACTAAAGTATAAAAGGCTCCAATGGTGTTCTAAGTATCGATCCCACAGAGAGTTCGAAATTCTTATGGTTATAACGTCAAACACAATATTCAAACTATAAAACTTAAGTAAGCAAAATAAATCTAAAAAAAATTAATGTACGCTAAATGAAATGTAGTTAAAAAAACTAAGTTAACTTATTTAATTGCTAAACTTCAAAAGTAAACTTATGAAGACTAAAAAAAGTTTTAAAATGAAGAGTTCAAATTTAAGAAAGCATCCTTCCCCTTTATAATGATTTTATGGAGTGTGAGGGAATTAAAATCATTTAAAATACATATATTATTTGTATTATGCCAAACAAGAGGAATCCTATTCTTTACCCTTTGAGAGTGCATAAAGAAGATTTACTAATCCAGAGTTTTTTCCCTAAAATTGTGGTTAGGTTGAGAGGATATTGACTGCCACTCCAGAGCTCTCACTTCTCCCTTGTCTGAGGTCTAACAATCTTACTTTAGCTTCCAAGCAACTGAACCAAATTGAGGACTTTAATCTGTCATCTTAAAGTCTCCAATTCTTCGCCCATCAAATTTTATTTCCCTACTTTTTTTCACGCAACCCCATTGATTACATTCTCACCCATGAAATTGAATGCGACTCTTACCTTGTTGTAGAAAGCGTAGCCCTTTTGGATTGTATGTTTCTTAACAAATTTTAACATTTTAATTAGCCAGATTGAAAAGTAAATGAAGATCAGAGTTTGAATCATCACTATTTATTGACATTTAAAACCTTACAAAATAAAACTAAATCTTCAGAAAACTATATCTCATTATAGAAAGAAGGTTAAAGAAGACTACTCAAAATTCATGAGAAGGATACAACAAAACACAGATTTCTTATATAAAAATAAGTTTACAAAACAAAAAAAAAGAACACAACTTATCTCACACTCCTTCCCAAGAAAATCCCTAGAAGTTCCCTTGAAGAACTTTCTCTCTTTACAATCACACTCAATTCTCTCTTAGAAGTGTAATGAAGAATAAATCTCTCACCTTCCTTCTCCTCTTACAACTCTAGAAGAAAATCCTCTCTTCTTTAAGACTTCTCTCTCACACCAAAACCTTCCTCTCAAACTCACGCCCCCCTCTCTTCTCTAGACTCCTCTCTTTTTTAATTAGGGTTGGCCTTCTTTCAAAAGGAATTCAAAATTCCCTCTGATTTTCCCCACAAAAGTCACATATTTTAACACCAAGAGACAAGTCCCTTTATTCAAGAGACATATTTCTTCATTAAAGAACCTTTCCAAAGTGTTTAGATGCATTGAACCACACCATGGGATGTTTGAACTGTTTGGAACCTTCAAAACCCGCTCAAAAATAGTCACAAACTGCCTTACTCAATCTTAATTTGTCTATGGCATTTCTGGCGTCAGTTCTTGCATGTCTGGTGCTAGCATAATGAAATCTGTGTTGTTCTCTGGATTCTGACAACTCTGGCACCAATTATGGCGCTTTTGGCACAACTTCTTTATAAAATGTCACCTCTGGCACCAGTTTATGGAACTTATAGCGCTAGCTCTCTAGAAAATAGCACCTCTGGTGTCAGGATCAGGAAAATCTCCAATTTAGCTCCAAATTCTCTTTTTTGCTACTTTTTGCTCCAAATGCCTAAAATTGATATACTTGCAACAAAAACATGAAAATATCATTCTTTAAAGTTCAATATCAACAAAATAAGCAGAAAATATATACATAAAATAGTACATTATTTTGGTATATCATTATGCTGATATAGTGAACTACTTGTACTTGATTAGTAATATTTTACCTTACAGATTAGATAGCCATCAAATTACAAAGTACATTTATGATTCAAAATCTTACTTTTGAAATGACCCTTATTTATATAAACGAGGAACTGATTATTCAAAGATGTGTACCATTAGAAGAAACTCAAGAAAATTTTTCAAAAATGTGATAAATTAAATTTTGAGGGACATTTCATAGTGGATAAAACTGCATTTAAGATTTTACAATCTAGATATTATTGGTCTACCTTATTTAAGGATATTAATAAGTATATAAAAATATGTTATCGATGTCAGAGAGTATGCAATATTTCTTAAAGAGATGAAATGCCCCTAAATTTTACTCTTGAGGTTGAAATCTTTAATGTTTGGGGAATAGATTTCATGGGACCATTTGTACCATATTTTGGAAAAACTTGTATTTTAATAGCCATCAATTATGTTTTTAAGTGGATTGACGTAGTTGCTTCACCCCGCTATGATGCTAAAAGCGTAGCAAAATTTTTAAGAAAGAATATTTTCATAAGATTTGGAATGCCACGAGTTATCATTACAGATTAGGGATGTCATTTCAGGCATAGAATAATTGAAACATTAACTCAAAAATTTAGGATTAAACATCGTATTGCCACAGCTTATCATCCTCAGAACGGTTTAGCAAAAGTATCCAATTGAGAAATTAAAAGGACATTAGAAAAAATGGTAAATCTTAAAAGTATTGATTAGTCTACTAAACTTGATAATGCTTTATGGGCCTATAGGGCTACTTATAAAACACATATAGGAATGACACCATATAGACACATATACGGAAAAGCATGTCATTTTTTAGTTGAGTTGGAACATAAATCCTACTTGCAATTAAAGAGTTTAACTATAATTTGAAAGATGTTGGAGATAAGTGATTACTGCAATTAAATGAGCTTGATGAGTTAAGAAATGAAGCTTATGAGAGTGCTAAAATTTATAAGGAGAAAACAAAATTTAGGCATGATTAGAAAATTCTAAAAAAGCAATTTGAGCATGGGAAAGAAGTATTGTTTTATAATTTGAGATTGAAATTAATTCTAGGAATACTTAAATTTAGGCGGTCAGAACCATTTATTGTGGTAAGAGCATATCCATATGGAGTTTTTGATATTGACTATCCAAAAATTGGGAGAGTGATTAAGGTAAATAGACACAAATTAAAAGCTTACATAAGTGGAGAGGGTCCTACATTTGAAGAGATCCTAATGTTGGGTCAACCCTATTTAAAACAATGGTTATGTTGAGCTGACAATTTTAAACCAAGTGCTCTGTAGGAGGCAACCCATAGTTATCAGTGTGATTTAGATTTGAATTGTTGTTGTGATGAGTTCTATATAGTCATTGTGAGTCTTTTACAATTTTTTTGGCAAAAAAAATTATTATATTAAAGAACTTGATGTGTGGAAGAAAGAAATTTGAGAATTGAGTATGTTGGTTTGGCGCTATAGCACCATAGTTCGAATAAGTCCTCAAAGCCACCGAAAATTTAGTTTCTTTTCCTCTTCCTCTATATAAAAATGGCTAGGATGGGATTTGAAGGCTCCCTATGACATTCCTAAGTATTCTAAAGATGATTGAGAGTGAGAATTTCATTTGAGAGATCATGGAGAGCAATGACAATGGGAGATTTGAAGAAAAGAAGTTGGTGCATAAGGATGCTCAAACATACTTCAAAGGATATCTTGCAGTAAGTTTGGAGCACTTCATGGACAAACTTTAGAAGATTAAAGGTGTGATTTTCCTCTTGCATACAAATGTTGAAACGTTGTCCCACCATTATGAGCACATGGATTGACAGTTGAAACTATTATTCAATAGTTTGGCTTGTTTCCAAGATAGTCAAGTGGCTATGTATAGCACCAACAAGTGGATCAATAATAAATTTGTTAAGGAATTTCCTTGTTCTCCTTTCTCCCATTGCTGCGATTGAAATTGCATGGTGAGTGTAATGGAGAATATCACCACTGATCAAGAGTTGTCCTAAAGTTTGTTTTTATATAAATATTTTTGTTTTAATGTTATGTAATCCATGTGGAGTGCCTATCATATTTGTGTTAAGACTTAGCATGGTTTATATTGTCTGTGTTGTATGAAAATCTAAATGATGTATGTGTGGTTGTGTTGTATGTATTGAACCTATATTTAATATAAGAAAACCAGTTTTGTTGTGTTGTGAAAAATTGGCCTTATGTGTTCATATTGAAATTTGCTAATTTGAGATTTTGGAATGACGATGAACTTAATAACTATAAATATGGCCATTAAAATTTGAAAAATAGCCTTTTTGCACCATATATTTTTTGTTTCCTTTTCAAATATAATTTTTTTTTAAATCTGGAAGTGTATGAAAGGCGCTATGGCACCACTTCTTGGAGCTCTAGCGCTACTCATCAGGCTATGCAGGGCACTATAGCTCCGAACTAACTTGTGAGTCATTTTAAGGACATGGACCCACAATTTTCACCATTTTCACCCTTGCTTAATCTCCTTCCTCCATTTTATTTCCATTTTGCTCCCCTAGGGTTTCATTTTATGCTTGATTGGCTCAGAGTTAGATATCCAAACTTTGGATTTCTTCATCTCTAGGTAAGATCTTCACCTTGGCTTTGAAAATTTTTGATTTGACAATGGATTTCACCCATATTGTGGATTAGGCCGAAAATTTTAAAACTTGATGAAAATAGTGTAAAATCTAAGGTTAAATGATTATTTATGTTTAGATGGTATTTTTAGGAGCCTTTTGAAGTTGAGTTTGTGATTTTTGGAAGTTATGTTGAAAATTTTTAGATTAATCATGACTCCTAAAATGAGAGAGGCAAGGGAAAGCAACTTTTGATTCTGATAAGTTTGCTAATGCAAGGGCACGGGACAGGTTGCAGAACGCAATTTTCGACATCCTGACAGTACTATTGAGTACTTGATTGCGGAGCGATAGTGGGAGAACTTTTGTTATTTCACTCACGTATCTGTAATTTCCGTTGTTGGAGAGTTCTATGCTAACCTCCCAGATGATCTAGTTTATGTATGAGGGCAATATATGGATATCAGTTATGTTCGTATTAATCACATATACCAACTACATAGTGTTCCAACATACTTCTTTTCTGAATTCCATTCTGTTGATGACAAATTGGATGAGATTGTGGGATTTTTGTCTGATGGAAATGGAGTATGAAAGATTAAATATGGGAGACGGGTAAACCTTTCTTTCTCAAAACTTAATGTTCAATCTAGAGCTTGACACTATTAAATATCTGGTAGATTACTGCATACCAACCAATTCAGTGAGGTAACCGGTGAGAGAGCCACTTTGAACTATTGTATTAAGATGAAGAAACCTATTGACATTGGCTCCCTTATTTATACAAACATGCTTGTTTCCTCAAGAGGAGGAACTATAGGAGGTTTGGGCTATCCTGATCTTATTACTACTTTGTGTACTAGATTTGGAGTGAAGTATGAAACTTGGGAAGAAACTTTACCATCACATAAACCCATGAAAAAGATAAATTTGGAAAAAATATGAGAAACATTTTGTGACCAGACCTAGGACTGGAGTTAACATACCTTCTACTTCAACTTCAACTTCTGCTCCTACTCTTACTTCTAGACCATCTACTTCTGATTCTACTTCTCTGAATTCTCTTATGGAACAAATGATGATTCAACAAGGAGGCATTATAACTTTACAAAATCAGGTAAAAGGCCTTGAATCTTAGTTATACCATAGTGATGATATTATGTTGAGGAAGATTGAGTATGATTTTGCTTATAATGCGGCTATGAGGAGATATATGTGGGGTGATTATTCTGTGGAATTTCCTACTAGCCCCACTTTCACACCATATCAACCTTCTAAGATGGATGAGGATATAGATTTGGGAGATGGTGGTGATGATGATGATGAAGAAGATGATGATGATGCTGGTGATGGTGAAGATGTTGATGTGTAGTGTGTTGTTTTCTTTCTTTTTTTTGATGTGTTAGAATTTTTTAACTTTATTTTGTTCGTAATTAGTTGTATATGTATTGGAGTGTGCTTGTATTTAGTTTTTGTTTATGTTAAACTGTCAGTTCTACTCTTTATCTTTTTCTTCAATTTAAATGCTAGAATAATATTTAGTTTATGTTTTTATAGTTATGGAAGTTAATCTTATGTTTATCACTACTTAGTACTTGTCTTTTCTACTTGTACCTGCATTAATTTCCCTCTTTTAAATTTAAAAAAAATCTTTTTCTTCATGAACTTTCCTTCTTTAAATTAGTTTATAAATTTAAGTTTGGGGGAAGGGAGAAAATTCTTTTTAAACTAAACTTTATTTTGTCATCAAAAAATTGTATTTTTTTAAATTATTTTTAACATAACCTGTGGAATGTAGAGTTAGCTTTAGAAAACTATATTTTTTATTTTATGAAAGTTGTAAAGTTTTTAATAATGAAGGTTAATTCTAGAATTAAGATATTTAGTATGAAGGGTTTGGAGTTATGCTTTTGCTATTTAAAGTAAAGAAAATTGTACTTTTGAAAATATTAAGGATCTTAGATTTATACTTGAAAAGAAAAAAAATTGAGACTTTATGAAAATTCTTAAAGCTAATACACATTTGTTAAAGTAAAGAAAAGTGATATCTTTTTAACTTTAAGAAGAGGATAGTGAAGTTCAAAATCATTAAAGGCTATCTAGATATAGTAATTCTGACATGACATATAAAAAAAAGTGAGAAAAAAATAGAGGATTGAAATTGATCCTAAAAGAAAAAGAAAAGCAAAAAGAGAAAATATGTGAGGAGAAGCTTGAGGAGATGTCTAATAAAAAATTGTCTCTACTTGAATCATCTTAAGGAAAGAAACTTATTTACATTCCTAACTTAGACTTAGAAGTATTGGCACCTTTGCTAATAAAGTTCTCATGAATTTTTTTTTGGTAATTCTTCCAAGTATCTTAAGTATGATAAATTGCAATTATTTTTGAAATAAATAGAAAATCAGAACATTTAAACTTGACTGCTACATATTCTTCTATTTTAGTTTTTAGTCTGAGTTGTTAAAAAATTTTGTGAAAGTTTCACTATGGCATTTATAAAGCAAAAATTATAAAAGTATTTAAGTTAAATTTGCTACCACATGTTATAAATTTTATATATAGTTTAAGGAGTTACTTGAGACTAAGTAACATTTAAGTTTGGGGGAATTGATCAACCTAAAATAACCTATTTTTAGTGCATATTTTATAAGCATTTTATATACATTTTTAATGATACTACACTTTAAAGGAAGATATTTTGTATATTTTTGGTTTCAAGTACATAGAATGGAAATTTAGAGAAAATGAGGGAAAAAAGGAGCAAAATTAAAGGATTTTGTGTGGCGCTATAGCGCCACCCCTTGGCATCATAGTGCCACAGACGAGCAAGAAGGGCGCAATAGAGCCCCAGACTGGCGCTATAGTGCCAATAATTACATTTCTAGAAGATACATCAAATTTGGCCAAATTTTGGAGAGGTGTTTGAATAAACCCTTGGTTATTTTCTATTTTCTATTTAGTGAGAATGATTTTGTTGAATTTAAGGACCTTTTGGAGCCTCAAAACTTCAATTGGGAGGAAATAGTAAGTTAGGATTTTCATATTTTGTGTTCAAGTGTAAGCGTGAGTGTGTTTAGTGTGAAGAAGTTTGGAGACTGCTTAAAGGAAACTTCATAAGTTTACTTGGGGAGAAGAAATAAGGTACTTTGTATTTGTGTTTCAGTTTTTGTTGTAAAACTTGGATTTCAATGCAAATGTTTTATTTATTTTTAATCTCCATGAATTCGGAGTAGAGCCCTTTCTTTCTTCTTGCATATGGGACTTAATCTTATGGGATGGGAAATATTTAAATATTTTTTTTACTCTTAAAATTTGTGATGGTATTTTCACCAAATTTTTATTTACTTTACAAACTGGCCACTTATGAGATTAAAATCCATTGAGAAACATAATAACCTATGAGGGCTATGATTTCACCAAACTAGTGGATACCACACTTCATTCTAGGCAGAACCATTGCGATCACCTAAGAGGGAGTGAAAATAAATAAGGAGATAAGTTTTGATGGGTGTAGAGCTATTTAGATTTAGAGTGATAAGTTAGATTCTTATCAATTTGGCTTAAGGTTTAGTACTCTGAAGCTAAGATTCAATCGTCATAGTGACATACGTAAGGAACATGTAGAGGTGAGAGGCTAGATAACACTGATGTGGAATCGAGTTGTTAAGAAATAGACCTTAAGTTAGCTAATGTTCTTTGCAAGCACTAGAAGGGGGTAAAGAATAAGGTATGCTTCTATTTGTCACAATACATCAGTTTTATCATAAATCATTTGAATCCTGTATAGATTAAAATCTCTTTGCAAGGGGAAAGACTTTCCATAATATTGAAACTCGTTCTTATATTTTGTTATGTTGTTACACTTAGTTGTTACTTTCTTCAGTAATAATATTTAGTAAGCATGTCATTTTAAGCCTTTTATCTTTTTAATTTGTAATTTAAATAGAATTTTTGTAAGTTGATTTTAAGAGTTACCACATTCCTTGTGGGATCGATACTGGAATTTTTAAAGAAAATCCTATATTACTTGAAACAATATGTATACTTGCTCAATACCCCTAGTTTGAAAATTTATTATATAATTAACAAATTATTACATTATTTCACACTAACCCCTAGATATAATTTGTGACATAATTTCTAGCAAAATTAAGGAATTAAAATACAAGTAATTGTGGGTTGGGTCAGTAGTCTCGCTAGACTTAAGACCCCTTCCCACAAGTTTTTAAGCTCGAGCGACTCCTACACGATGCATTCAACCACTCAAAGATATCTGATGCAAGATCATTCTATTTTGCCTCATATGGTAATCACTTCCACATCACCTAGAAATTTCACAGTGTTATATGGTAAGTCAAGGTAATAACTTTGAAAGAATTGGGCAGGTGGCAGTGTAAGATGTCATTATAAGTTAGAGATTTTTCAACCACCATAAAATCTTCAATGTTCATAAAGTGTTTATCATTTTCCCCGGGTAATTCAAAAAGTGATAGTTTCTAATGCTTTCTTTCTCTCATAAGAAAAGTCATAGAGTTGGCTTATTACTGTAGTCAGCCAGTCATTTCTATGACCCATCTTATCGAACACCATTTTGAATAATATGTTCATCGAGTTACCAGCGTTAACAAGAATGCTACGAATCTAGTAGTTGTTGTTCAATGTCATGATGATGATGGTATTGTTCTAAGGCTTAACCTTAAAAGGAAGATCTTTGTGGTGAAGGCGGTGGAGGGATGTGAGCTACATCTAGAAATTATGGCGATCATGCATATTTATTTTAACTTAGGCCTCTTAAAACTTATTTAGTTGGATGAGTCTTCTCCTCCTATGAAGATAAAAAGAATTATGTTGACATTATAGATGGCTTGGGATTCAAAAAGCTTATCATAAATTTTCTCCATTAGAGATTTCCTTTGACTTTAAGTTAGTTCTCTTGGAGCTACAAGCTCATTCAACTTTCCAACCTTGATCATTCCTTGATTGAGCTTCAAAAGTGTTAGTACTCCTCCATAACATGGTCATGATCTTTATGATGGGCATAGTATTTTTTCTGGTCCAGAAGGAAAGATCTAGTTTTCATTAAAGGTGCTCTCTTAAAGAATTCTTTATTTTGGATGCCCCAAAATATCTTGGCAATCGAGACTCTCAAAGGAGTCATTTTTTACAGTTTGAAGTTGGGCAGTAAGCGGTTGTTATATAGAGCTTGCTATTAGTTGAGCCTGAATTCCTCGACTGTAAATTCTATTAGTCGCCATAGTGTCCTGGGGTGGTTGAGCATCTTTATATTGTGGACAGGCAGAAGGGTGCGAGTCATCTCTTAGTCTCCACCTGTCACCATGGGGAGTTCTCTTTTATGGGCAAAGGGTGGATTCTCCTCTAGAGAAAGTGTGGGTGGTGTCGTACTCCTCATTTAGTATATGATTTTTGGTCATCTCCAAAAACTTGGCCAATATCTTCGATCACTGTAGACCAAAAGCATACCAAAAAGCCCTTCTTTTAGCTCTTGTAGGCTCTAAATCCCACACTTTCAACATCTCCTTTTAGACTCAATAAATGAATGAGCAAAGACTCTCATTCTATCCTTATTTGTTCTGCATAAGGGCTTATGAATTCTTTTGTGGCTTCTAGGCTCTAAAAAAATATGCCACAAACATTTGCATGATGTGATTACTCTTGGTGATAATGTGTTGAGCCACTTAAGGGTTGACTCTCTCATATCAGTGAAGAAAAGATGACACTTAAGAGCATTACCGATCCTTAACAAACACACTGTTGCCTTGAATCAGGCTATATGGTTGGTTCAAACAACTCTGCCCTTATAAGACATCAATTTTGGGATCTTGAGCCTCTCTATAGGCTTGAACTCAAATATTTTCCAACAGAATTTATTCTCCAGCTATTGTGGTGCTTCAATAATGACCTATCCAAAGTCTATTGATCAATTTCAACCCAATATTGTTAAGGTGTTGCGAGTCTCCCTCCATATCCAAAGCTAAGAGGGCTTTAATGTTGTTGGGCTCCAGCCCTTTCTCCCAGAAATGTTGCTCCCTTCTCTAAGCCAGTACCTCTCAGATGACATCTTTGATCCTTTAGCTCTTAGATCATCTGGTTCATAAACTCTTAAGTGCACTCCAAATTACATGTGTTTCTATTATGGGTTTTTTCTCCATGTGTTGCTTCTCTTCTAGTTTGTGGCATAATCCATGCTCACCATAAATTTTAAGATTTTAAATCTTAGTTTTTTTTGGGAGTCACACCCAATAAATTGAGTGTAGGAAAGGAGAGAGAGATAGAGAGGAGTGAATAGTAATGAGTAGTAATACATCCTGCCTACCATGTCTTATTCATAAAATAACCTCCCTATTTATAAGAAAAAATGGTATAATATATTAATTTATTTTTTCCCTTGCTTTAATAGGAGTTTTTACATGATATTCTAAGTATTTACATATATGAACCTATCACTAGATTACTCTTAGGATCAGTCGGTAGGGCTATCATGACTTTGACTCGGTGAGACCAATCCTGTTGGCTAGGCTGAGCTAGTGTTGTTAGTAGGCTGAGCTTGATTAGCTTAGGGTCGGTAAAAAAAACTTAATTCAATGGGCTTTACTTATTAGTTGATCTAGCTTTATTTTCAACCGTGAATTCCTTCAAGCTCCAATTGGAGGGGCAATACTAAGCTATTTGGTAGAGGTTGAATCATTGTAACTTGATAGGTATCATGTTCCTTGATAAGGAGAGCCAGTGGGATGACTATAAGAATCTCTTGTGTTGATAACTCTGGCCCCTAATAAAGAAGCTTAGGGTGTTTGTGGAACTATTGGTGATTGCAAGGAAATAGATTCTTTCTTCAGGTCAGATCAGCTAGTGAAGGTAGGCTCTTGTCTTCAGTTAGTTTATTACAATGATAAGCTCATATACATTTTTTTACTTTGGTTTAATTAGTTCAGATTCAGATTGTTCAATCAATTTTTTTCCTTCTCTTAGCTTGATTGACCTTTGGCTTTGGCTTAGATAACTATGTTCGATTGAATAAGTGGACCTCTTTGTCTTCTATCGATGGGTCCTCATTTGTCATCTTTCTTCCCTATTCGACCATTGGATCTTCTCAAGATCCAAAATGACTTATTTTTTATGTACAATAGCATTAATTCACCAACCAATCATAATGTGCCCCCATCAAATGTGATAAATATAAAGCATTATCAATAGTGATTATGAAATTTTCCAAGTATTGTATCCTATGATCAAAGCATTATATCTCTCTCCCTCTCTTAGCTGAAATGTCTACCTAGTTGTACTTTACTCTTGGGGAACTTTACAAGTTATTTAAGTTGTAGCCATTATGCCTAAGTATATTTAATGTATGATACCCCTCCATCTAAATCCAGAAATCTAACGATGATTTTTATTTGAATATTTCTCTATTTTATATTATAGCATTGTTCTCATTCACCCTATAACATCCAAGCATTGTAAATCACCCTTTATATGCTTTTAAAATGTAGGTCAGACCTTGGTGGCTAATTATTTGTTTTATGATAAGCACCATAATGAATAATGCGTGAATCGTTCTAGAGGATAGTTTAAACAGTTACCTCCATAAAGATAACAATAAGATCTGCTTAATAGGAATGGCACAACCTGCTTAAGATAATAAATTATTTGAGAGATTATTGGGGGATGAGTAGTGTAAGACTGGAGTTAAACTTTATTTATTTAACCATATTACTGTTGAAAGGAATGGGCTAATTTCCACCTTAGAAGATTATGATGTCTTTTTCCTAATTTAAATTGTCGTCTACAACAACTCACATAGTTGAATGTTGAAAATGTTCAAATCATCGTTAAAATAATATGGATATTCAACTCACATAACCAAATGCAATGAGCACTCAACCATCATAGAACCTAAGAACTATTTTGACGAAATACTTAAGCCAAAGTTATCCATATAGACAATAATAAAACATTAAGACGGATATCTCAATCATTATTTTTACTTAACATACATGAGAAAATAAAATTAATAAAAACAATTAGTAAAAAAAAAGGAATAGTATAATTTTATGTTATTTTTCTCACCTTAAAAGACCTTTAAAAATTTATAAAAAGGGTATAACATACACAAGAAATGACACACTACCTATTCTTTGAACCTTCACCACTTCTCTCATCACCCTCCTTATCCTTCTTAGACTTAATAAGAATTTCATCAGACATTTTTGTATACGCCTAGTTCAAGGAGATTATGCTATTCTTTATAGGTGCTTGAGGTAATAAAGAATTCCATTTTAAAAATTTTGAAAGGTGGCTCTTTGAGTAGTAGTCATATGAAGCTCCTTGAAAATAATCTCCAGAGTCTTCATGGAAACCATCATCTTACACATTTGTCAATTCTCTGCAGTGTGTGGTCATCATTTCCTACAATCATTGATTCTCATTATCAAGGTCTTTGCATCGTACTCACAATAATGTGCATTTCTCTTCTAGGACACTAATTAATGATTCCACCACTATAAAAGAGCCATCTTTATTGAAATTATTTTCTTCTTCAGTTGGTCAATTTGCTTCCTTAGGATCCTCCTTTTTCACTTCTATTTATGGAGGTCTCAGATCATTTGTTGATGTGATTTCACCATGGTATGAGTATCATACAAACCTATCAACTTATGACCTATCACATCCAATAATAAGCTAGTTTTATCCAAATTCAAATAATCCTCAGCCAAGGAGAATGAATGGATGGTGAACCTAAACATTAAGCATGTTGAGCCACAGTTGGTGATGTGGAATTGTAGTCCCTCATATTTTCAATAAAGTCATTCCTATCATCCTTACCCAGTCACACTCATTGATCACCTTTTCTCATCAGTTTATGTGTTTCCCTTTTAGATGGGATTCATCCTACACGTTCATTCTTCCCTTTTCTTTATGCTCACTCTCTGAAGGATCATTCCAAAACTACATTTTTAGCTAGAATTTCCTCTACCTCTCTTTTAAAAACTTTTTATTCACTGATTGGAGCTATAAAGCTAATCAACATAGCATCCAATTGAGTGGCTTGGGTGCCTTTCTATGATCCTTGTTGTCTCAATGCATCCTTGAATGGTTACTCTCCTT
The DNA here is from genome assembly GCA_003013225.1 of Phalaenopsis aphrodite. Taxonomy (NCBI): domain Eukaryota; kingdom Viridiplantae; phylum Streptophyta; class Magnoliopsida; order Asparagales; family Orchidaceae; genus Phalaenopsis; species Phalaenopsis aphrodite. The sequence continues at coordinate 148,866 of NEWO01000323.1, read as the reverse complement.
TAGAGCTAGAAAAAGAAACATATGTAGAATATTGATAATTATTTCACCGTTCTACCTTCTCGAGGTAGCTAAGGATCAGATCATTTATCCCTCTCTTATGAATACCTATAGTAGAGGGAGAAATTGAGTGAATGCACTTAGAGTTTCCTTGCTACCCTCCCTTGATAGAGCCACTTGCATCTCCTCGCTCACTGCACCCATGAATGCTCTTCTTGATGACATCCCCAAACATTTGCAGAGCCACTAACTTCCTAAGGAGGAAAACATTGATGTACCTAAGCATATCACGCTCCATATCTATCGCATGAAAATTTATTTGAGCTCTGCGTGCATCAACATCTCCTCCTCTATGGGAGAGTGAATCAGCATTTTCCCCCTCAGATGGGTAAGTTAAAGCTTTCACTTCCATTCCTTACATTATTCTTGAGCACCTAGAATCATATTTTATTCCCATGAAATATGATGGATTCCTTCTAATAAGAATGATAAAAAAATAACATTGTAAAGAGATTTATCAACCGAGGAATCTTCATTTACCACAGGTTTACCACCAAATTCATGACAATGGCGAAAGAATTCAACTTTACCTAAGTTGTAGAAATTATGTAGAATTTAAAGATTTCAAACAACAATTGACAAATCAGTAGTCTTAGTTTATGTCTAAACTACTCTTAATAGAATAATAACTCTTTATTATAGAAGATGTCACACTCTTGTCTTTTTCAGGCAGTCTCAATCAA
>NEWO01000323.1:128196-147781 GCA_003013225.1 Phalaenopsis aphrodite | reverse complement strand
TCTCATTCTTCTTTGTTCCACTAATACTGGGGGAGCTCTCATTTCCCCTGGCTTTTGGGATTTATTCTTTGTTGAACTCCCCTTGGGGAGAAAACTCCACTGGTCTTTCTTGCTTGCTATCACTTTGGGTTTCAGAAGTGGCTATGCCTGATCTTCTGTTTCCTCTTGGACAGGTTTTTAGTATCTAGCTACACTACAAGCTCTTGCTTGTTCTGGAAGGGTGATGGCCTCTTCCATTGATATTACACAGATTCCCAATGGACAAAAACAACCTATGCTGGTGTGGTTGGAAAATCAACTGAAATTCTATAATATTATGACCTTTTGGTATTCCCACAGGAATTCCATGATACTGCTGCTGGAAAAGGAAGTAGTCCTTATATTCACCCTCTTGGGTCTAAAGAAGGTGAAACAACTATTTACTTCACTACCAAGGAAATTGATGCATTAAGGGAAGAGTTTAAGTTCACTTTAGTGGGAAAATTTCAGCTAGGACATCCTAAAATGGAGCTAGTTAGAAGTTTCTTTGAATCACTGAAGTTTATAGGCAATCGGAAAATTTGGCTTTTGGATGGGAGGCATCTCCTAATCCAGTTGGCAGCTGAGGAAGATTATGCAAGATTGTTTGCTAAACAATCTGTTAACATTGTTGGAACAAGTATGAAAATTATCTAATGGACTCCTGGGTTTGATCCTAGTAAAGAACCTCTTGTGGTCCTCCTCTGGTTCAAGTTACCTGGCCTTCCACGCCCCTACTTCAAGCTCAATGCTCTATTTAACATTGGTAGAGCATTAGGTACACCTCTAAGAGTGGATGCTCTCACATATAATAAGGCCAGACCTGGACTTGCTAGAATTCAAGTTGAAAGAGATATCACACTCCCTGAACTGAAGAGAATTTGGATTGGTTCTGATGCTGAAGGGTTCTGGCAGGACATAATAGCTGAACAGAAGCCTTACTATTGTCCACATTGCAAGATGTTTGGTCATACTGTAGACAAATGTTACAGATTACATCCCCCAAATAGGAAAATGGCAGGAAGAAACCACACAGTTACTGAAAGAACTGTAACTAATGCTGCCAGGAGTCTTGCTGAAGAAATAATGTTAGAAAATAGACAGAAAACAAATCAAAGTCTAGAAGAATCACCCCCAAGAATTAATGAGGTTCCACCAGATGCTGATCCTCTTGGAAAGTTATCTGAAACTAATAGCCAAGTTGACATCCCACTACACAGACCAATCAGAAAGGAAGATATTGAAATCACAATTGTCACACCTACATCCCCTTTGCAAGCTGAGAAGGGGAAGCAAATCATCACAAAGATACCTGACAAAGCTCCAAAGGAACCAATCATTATTGAATTGAAAAAAACCATTGGAGAAGATTGGCAAATAAAAACAGCAAGGAAAAGAAGAAAACCAGGGACAGAAGTGAAAAAATTACAATCAGGTGTACACTCTATGAAGGCTGAAAGAGTAAGGAATGGTTCTCCAAATCTTAGAGGAAGTACTAGATCAAGATCCCAGCCTTCCCCACGCCCTCCACTTCATGATTAATCTACTTTGATGAAATATAAGGGGGATGGCTAATCTTCTTTCCCTAAAAAGTGTTTTATACCTGAATTTTAAATACAAACTACGGTGTATTGTTATCCTTGAACCCATGGTTCACAAGAAGCCTCAAAATCTGATTAAAACATTTGCTGGTTTCACCCATTTTGGAAATACTAACAATAGAAGTTGGATTATTTGCAGAAGAGAAACCAACTCAAATATTCTAATTGATCATCCACAATTTGTCCACCTTTCATTCAAAATGAATCGACTTAAGGGTGAAGCTACCTTCATTTCTGCTGGCTGCACAAAGGATGCTAGAAAGGAGCTGTGGAATAGGTTGATTAACATCAGCCAATAGGTGGACTCCCCATGGCTGGTGGCGGGAGACTTCAATTGTATCACTTCTACTACTGAAAAATCTGAAGGAAGAGCCCCAAATCTTGCCAAGATGAACACCTTCAGTGATAATATCCACAGGGCTGGTCTCTTTGATCTAGGTTTCAAGGGGCCTACTTTCACTTGGAAAAGGTGAGATATTTGGGAGAGGCTTGATAGAATGTTGGTTAATGATGCATGGTTTAACCATTTCCTCCTCACATTTGTCACTCATCTTAATCTTGCTGGCTCAGATCATAGACCTATACTTATAAGCATTACATCAACTGATAATTATAACTCCTTCCCCCCTTTTAGATATCTTAACATGTGGGCTGCACACCCTTCCTATAATAAGTACATTGCTGACCTATGGAAAGGGGTTTCCCATCCCGACCCCTTCGTGAAGCTAATTTTACTGCAAATTAAGATTGCCAAAGCCCTCAAAAGTTGGAGCTGGGAAACTTTTGGAAATGTGCATGCCAAAGTCTAGAAGGCTGAAGATGAAGTCAAAAATTTGGAGCAAGGAGGACAGATTGGTAATGAGGAGGAAAAGAAACTGATGATTGCTCAGAACAACCTTCTTAGTGCCATTGATTATCAGGAAAAATTCCTTAAACAAAAGGCAGCTATGAATATTTTCACTGATGGGGATAGAAAAACTAGATTCTTTCATGTCTATATTAAATATAAAATAAAGTGCAACACAATCCATGCTATTGAAAATGCCAATGGCCAGTGGTTACATGAAAATACTGATATAGCTAATGATGCTATAAGTTATTACAAAGATTTGCTAAATCAGGATCAAAACTTCAAACCCTCTATTGAGAAGGCACACTTCCTTGCTGAACTAAACTAAACTGCTGGCCTCAAGCTTACTGGCATACCCAATGAAAAGGAAATTTGGAATGAAATCAGCTTCATAGACAACAATAAATCTGCTGGCACTGATGGCTTCACTGCTGAATTCTACAAGAAGTCCTGGGAAATTATTAAGGCTGATGTTATCGCTACAGTTACAAGCTTCTTCCAAGGCAATAATCTTCCAAAGTACTTTTGTTCCTCCACTACTGTACTGATCCCTAAATTTGATATACACTAGAATTGGAACCATTTCAGGCCTATATGTTTGATCACTGTCATTAGTAAAACCATTAGCAAAATCATTGTGAATAGGCTACAACCTCACCTGGACTCTATAATTAAACCCAACCAAACAGCCTTTGTGAAAGGTAGGTCCATCATTGATAACACTCTTCTGGCTCAAGAACTATTACAGGATTTGAACAAAACTTGTAGAGGGGGCAATATGGTATACAATCTGGACTTAAGGAAAGCTTATGATACCATAAGCTGGGATTTCATATTGGAAGTTCTCTGTGCCAGAGGCTTTAACAGTGAATTCTGTCACTTGATTAGGAGGTGGCTACATAACAATGAACACTCCATCTTGATAAATAAGCAAGGGAGGGGTTCTTTCACTGCTGCTAGAGGATTAAATTAAGGGGATCCATTATCACCCACCATCTTTATACCTGTCATTGATTACTTATCCAGAATGCTTGATGAAGCTCTGCTAAATCACATTCACTACAGATACCATCATAGATCCAACATTGTCATTACCCATTTAGTGTATGCTGATGACATAATGGTCTTCTCCAGAGCCAGCAAAAATGCTATCAAAAAAGTTTTCCAGACACTACAAAAATTCCAAGCTCATTCAGGAATGCCCTTCAATCCAGCAAAGTGTCATATGGTCTTCTATAAACATGCCTCCTCTACTCATAAACATTGGGCATCTGAATATACTGGCTTTACAACTTCTCAACTCCCAATTAAGTACCTTTGGGTGCTTCTTATCACTGGCAGAACCAAACAAACTCAATTTGATAAGCTATTGAACAAAATTTCTAGTCTTCTCAATGGGTGGACACAGACCTTCTTATCTAATGGGGGAATAATTACTTTCTTAAAGAGCATTATCACTACCTTCCCATCTTATATACTGCAAATGACTACCATTAAGAAAAGTACTCAAACCCAGCTGGAAAGAATTTTTAATAAATTTTTGTGGTCAGGTCAAAGACAACAAATGCATTGAGCTTTATGGAGAAAAGCTGCTAAACATCAAATTACTGGGGGAATTTAAGGATCTTGATGAACTCCTTCAAATTAATTTTTGTCAACTCTGGATTAAGTTTAGAACCCAAAATTCTCTATGGGCGAAATTCATGTGGGGTAAGTATTGCAAAGATCAGCACCCCACACTAGTCCTAAGGAAAATTGGTGATTCTAAAATTTGGGTGAAAATGCTGAAAATTAGACATATTGCTGAAACCGATTACAGTTGATATCAAGTTTTAGCTTGACAATTGGTGTCCCAAAGACAGGTTATCCTCTATTACCAATATCTACAATAGTGATTTGAAAGTGGCTGATTGTTGGGATGGTGATGAATGGTCCCTGATAAAGTTATCTAATCTTCTGCAACCTCACTCTATTATTAAAGTGGCCAGTATAAACTTTAATAGAAGTACAACTGACAAAGTTTTGTGGCAAAATACTTCCCACCAAAGCCTTACCAAAGCCATATACTCCAAAAGTTTCAGATGGGAGCAAATACCCTGAGGTGATTATATATGGAATAAATTCCTATCCCCTTCTATGTCTTTTCTCTGTTGGAGAATATTTCATAAACTGATCCCTACAGATGACATTCTCAAGCTAAAGGGATTGAGGGGTCCCTCTAAATGTTGGCTATGTAAGAAGGAGGAGGAAACGCTGAATCACTTATACTTTGAATGTAATTTTGCTCAACTGGTTTGGAAACAATTTTTGAATCAGTTGACAATTGATGAGAAAGAGTTCACTTGGGATAGGCTTGTCAAGTGTTGGTTGTACTGGCAGAAAAGAAAGTATGCTGTTATTCCTTTTACTATTGCTTGGTTCATCTGGATGGAAAGAAACAAGGTAAAATTTGAAGAAGCTAATCCAAATGTTGGGAAAACTGCTAGAAATTGTTTAACTTACCTTCATAAGATAATCAACTGGAAAAGATTTCCTAACATCTCCAACTCCTGTACACCTATCAATTCTGAACTTATTCAAGTTATCAGAGTCTACTGGAAAACCCCAAAACATCCCATTGTGAAGATTAACACTGATGGAAGCTTTAATAAAAATGGAGCTAGAGTGGGAGGTATTTACACAAATCATTTGGGTAAGTGCCTGTTGTACTTCTATACCCCAGTTTTGGCCAATGATGCCACTGAGACTGAACTCATTGTTGTGTATTGGGCAATCAATCTTGCCTTTAAGGCTAATTGGAATATGATTTGGTTGGAAGTGGACTCTGCTATTATTATTCCCCTTTTAAATCAGGAGGATGAGACTCCCGGGCATTACTCATAATAGCTAAATAAAATCAGAGATCTTACTAGCAAGATACAAATCTAGTTCACTTTCATCTATAGGGAAGGAAATTAGCCTGCAAACTGGTTGGCCCAGCTTGGATCACATTTTAAAGAGACTGAGGTTGTTGTCAACCCTCCACCAGCTCTCCTTTACTGCTGCAAGGAGATACTCTAGAAGTCCCCCACTTCAGAATTGCTTATAAGGACACATGACTACAGTTGGGGCAGATGCAACTTTACATTCATTTTCTCTCGTTGTTGAGTCATTGTAGTTTTTCTTTTTGGGGGTGGTCCTTAGCCTTTTTTGGGGGATCTTTTGGGTTCTTGTATTGAACCAAAAAGAGGAGTACCCAGTTTCCTTTCTGATGCCTGTACTAGTTTTTTACTTCAACATGTAGGGAGTCATAAGCAACTCCTTCATCAATATATATATATATATATATATATATATATATATATATAATATACAGGATGCAGGCGGCTGGAGAAGGAGCTCTGCTAGGGTTTTTGGTAGGATGAAGGCTGGTGGCTGTTGGTTCAAGTCTGCCATTAAAGAAGTGCTTGTGGAGTTAGCTCTGCTGACTCCATTTGGTGTTAGAAGGCCTCACTGGTTTCTTTCTATTTACTGCTCCTTCCTATGGTGGTACTGTTACATTGGTTTTCATCACTTTCTTTGTTACTGGGGGGGGTGGTATCTACCCACTCTTCTTGGCCTTTGGGATTCTATCTCAGTCTGGTTTCCTTTGGTGAAGAAGAATTCCTTGGCTTTTTTTTTACTGCTCTTTTGGATTTCTGAGGTGATTCTGGCTGACCTCTTCTTTTCCTGAGGACGGTTCTTTGCTTTTTAGCTGAGTTTGGAAACTCTGCTGGTTTATTTTGGAGGGAGATGGCTACTTCCATTGACATCTCAACTAATTCTCAATGGACAAAAGTAACCATGCTGATCCTTTTTAGCTGAGTTTGGAAGTAGCCATTGACATCTCCAAGTGAGTTGTTTTTTGTGTGCTGTCTAATATTGTTTCTTCAGCAATACTCTTTGTAGCATAATAGGATCAGTATATGTTACTTTGACATCTTCCAAACTCAGCTAAAAAGCACCACCCTCAAGACTCAATGAGGGTTCCTCAGATGCTGATCCTCTTGGAGAGCTATCTGAACCTAACAGCCATAATGAAATCTTACCACACAGATTAATCAGAAAGGAAGACATTGAGGTTACAATAGTCACACCTACATCTCCTTTACAAGCTGAGCAGGGAATTAAAATCATTACATATCACCATGATAAAGCTCCAAAAGACCACATAATTACTGAAATGAAACACACAATTGAAGAAGAATGGCAAGTTAAAACAACAAGGAGAAGGAAAAATCTAGTGACAAAAGTGCAGAAATTACAACTAGGCGCACACTCATTGAAGGCTGAAAGAGCAAGAAATAATCCTCCTAATCATAGAGGAAGGACTAGATCATGATCTCAGCTAACCCCCTCAAATGATTAATATACTTTGCTTGAATATAAGGGGGATGGCTAATCCTCTTTCCCTAAAAGAGTCCTTTATTTGAATTTTAAATACAAGTTGTGGTTCATTGTTATTCTTGAACCTATGGTTCACAAGAACCCCCAAAATCTGATTAAAACATTTGTTGGATTTACCCATTTTGGTAATACTAATAATAAAATTTGGATTTTATGCAGAAAGGAAATCAATTCTAACATTTTAATTGATCATTCACAATTTGTCCATCTTTCATTCAATATGAACGACCATAAGGGTGAAGCCACTTTTATATATGATGGATGTACAAAGGATGCCAGAAAGGAGCTATGAAATAAGTTGATTACCATCTGCCAACAGATGAACTCCCCGTGGCTGGTAGGGGATTTTAATTATATTACTTCTACTGCTGAAAAATCCAGAGGAAGAGTCCCAAATTCATTTAAGATGAACACCATTGCTAACAATATTCACAAGGCTGGACTTTTTGACTTGGGCTTCAAGGGGCCTGCTTTCAGTTGGAAAAGGGGAGCTATTTGGGAGAGGCTAGATAGAATGTTGGTAAATGATGCATGGTTTAACTAATTCCTCCTCACCTTTGTTACTCATTTTAGTTTTACTAGGTCAAATCACAGGCCTATGCTTATCAACATTACCTCTACTGGTAATCATACCTTCCCCCTCCTTTTAGATATCTCAACATTTGGGCAGCACATCCTTCTTACAACAAGTACATTACTGATTTATGGAAAGGTATTTCACATCCTGACCCTATTATCAAGTTAAGTTTACTGCAAATTAAGACTGTCAAAGCCCTCAGAAAATGGAGTCGGGAAACATTTAGAAATGGACATGCCAAAGTTCAAGAGGCAGAAAATGAAGTCAAAAAATTAGAGTATGAGGAACAGATTGACAATGTGGACGAAAAGGAACTATTGACTGATCAAAATAACCTTCTCAGTGTAATTGAATATCAGGAAAAATTTCTTAAACAGAAGGCTGCTATGAATATTTTCACAAATGGGGACAAAAACACCAGATTTTATCATGCTTATATAACATACAAGAGAAAGTGCAACACCATCCATGCTATTCAAATTGCTAATGGCCAGTGGTTACATAATGATGCTGACATAGCCAAAGATGCAATAAGCTACTATAAAAACCTGCTAAATCAGGAACAACAATTAAGAACTCCCATTGAGAAGGCACATTTCTCTGCTGAACTAAATTACACTGCTAGCCTCAAGCTCACAGATATCCCCAATGAAAAGGAAATATGGAATGCAATCAGTTCAATTTACAGCAACAAATCTGCAGGCCCTGATGGATTTACTACTGAGCTTTATAAAAAGTCCTGGAAGGTAATTAATTGCTGCAGTAACAAGCTTCTTTGAGGGAAGTAACCTCCCAAAGTATTTATGTGCTTCCACCACTATACTGGTTCCTAAAGCTGGTATCCAGAAGAATTAGAACCACTTTAGGCCTATCTGTCTAACCAGTGTCATTAGTAAAACTAATAGTAAAATCATTGTTAATAGGCTACAGCCTCATCTAGATTGCATAATTAAACCAAATTAAACTGCTTTTGTGAAAGGAAGGTCCATAATTGACAACACTCTATTGGCTCAAGAATTACTACAGGACTTGAATAAAACCTGTAGAGGAGGAAACATGATTTATAATCTGAACTTAAGGAAAGCTTATGACACCATAAGTTGGGATTTCATAATGGAAGTCTTAACAGCCAGAGGTTTCAACACTAATTTTTTGTCAAATGATTAGGAGGTGGTTACATGACAATGATCACTCTATTTTGATAAATGGACAAAGGAGGGGTTCCTTCACTGCTGCAAGAGGTTTAAAGCATTTTCATACTTGTTATTGATTACTTATCTAGAACTCTTGATGAAGCTCTCCTGAATCAAAGCCACAACAGATACCATCACAGATCCAATATAGCCATTACTCACTTAATGTATGCTGATGATATAATGGTTTTTTCCATAGCTAATAATAATGCTATTAGAAAAGTGTTCCAGATACTCCAAAAGTTCCAAGCTCATTCTGGGATGTGCTTCAATCCATAAAAATGTCAAATGATATTTTATAAACATGCCTCCTCTACTCATAAACAATGGGCATCTAAGTACACTGGCTTTTCAATCTCCCAGCTCCCAATTAAGCACCTAGGGGTGCTTCTTATCACTGACAGAACCAGATAGATCCAGTTTGAAGAGGTTTTAAATAAAATCTCAAGTCTTCTCAATGGGTGGACACATACTTTCTTATCCAATGGGGGAAGAATTACGTTGTTAAAGAGCATTATTACTACCTTCCCTTCTTATATATTGCAAATGACTACTCTTAAGAAAAGTACACAAACCCAACTGGAAAGAATCTTCAACAAATTTTTGTGGTCTGGCAAAAGACAACAAATGCACTGGGCTTCTTGGAAAAAGTTGCCAAACCTCAAATTGCTGGGGGGTATTGGCTTTAAGGACCTTGACCAGCTCCTTCAGATAAACTTCTGTAAACTCTGGATCAAATTTAGAACTAAAACCTCTCTGTGGGCAAAATTCATGTGGGGCAAATATTGCAAAGATAAGCATCCCACACTGACTCTCAGGAAAACTGGGGATTCTAAAATTTGGGTGAAAATGCTAAAAATCAGACATATTGTTGAAAACACTTACCGTTGGGGTTTGGGTAAAGGTGATATTAAGTTTTGGCTTGATAATTGGTGTCCAAAAGATTGGCTATCCCTTATTACTAATGCCTATAATATTGATTTGAAAGTGGCTGATTGCTGGGATGGTGATGAGTGGTCTCTAATTAAGTTATCAAATATTCTGCAACCTCACTCTATTACCAAAGTCGATGGTATAAAGTTTAATAGAAGCATAGCTGATAAAATTCTGTGGCAGACAATTCCTCATCAAAGCCCTACCAAAGCCATCTACTCTAAAAGTTTCATTTGGGAGCAAATACCCTGGGGAGATACTATTTGGAACAAATTCATATCCCCTTCTATGTCTTTTCTCTGTTGGAGAATTTTCCATAAGCTGATCCCTACTGATGACATTCTTAAGTTAAAAGAGAAAGGGGGGAATCTTTGATTCACTTATTCTTTGAATGTAACTTTGCTCTGCAGGTATGGAAACAACTTCTGAACCATTTGATTATTGATGAGAATGATCTTACCTGGGATATGCTTGTCAATCGCTAGTTGATTTGGAATAAGAGAAAATATGCTACTATTCTGTTCATTACTACTTGGTTCGTTTGGATGGAAAGAAACAAGACAAAGTTTGATAATGCCATCCCAAATGTTGGTAAAACTGCTAGAAATAGTCTATCTTATCTTCATAAGATGATCAAGTGGAAAAAATTCCCTAATGTCTCTAAATCCCACTCTTTTGAAAAACTAGATATTCAAGCAATCAGAGTTTACTGGGAAAATCTAAAGCATCCTACAGTGAAGATCAGTATTGATGGAATCTTTACAAAAAATGTAGTCGGAGTGGGAGGAATTTACAGAAATCACTTGGGTAAGTGTCTTCTTTACTTCTATACCCTAGTAATGGCCTCTGATGCCACTAAGATTGAACTTATTATTGTGTATTGGGCAATTAACCTTGCCAATAAGGCTAATTGGCATAAACTTTGGCTGGAGGTGGATTCTGCAGTAGTTATTCAACTTCTAAATCATGAGGAGGGATCTTCTTGGCACTACTTATATTGGATAAATAAAATCAGAGATCTTAGTAGTAAGTTACAAATTCATTTCACATTCATCTACAGGGAAGGAAATCAGCCTGCAAAATGGCTGGACCAGCTTGGGTCACACTCTAAAGAGACTGATGTTGCCACAAATCTGCTGCAAGGTGACATCCTGGAGTTCCCCCACTTTAGAATTGCATATCTGGACACATAAGTATCTTTGGTTTTGTTGTCTTTTATCCTTCTTTTTTTCCTTTTGTTAAGTCATTGTACTTTTCCTTTTTGGTGGATGTTTTTGGCCTTTTGGGGAGTTCTTGGGTTCTTATATTGAACTATAAAAGTCTCCCTAGTTTCTTACCTACACTATGTATTTGCATGTTATTCTAACATGTATGGAGTCAATAACAACTCCTTCACCCTATATATATATATATATATATATNTCTTCTGTTGTGTAGATTATGAATTATATGATTATGACTTCTATTGCATCGTAACACGAACTTTTTAGTCATTAAAGAGTAGTTCATACAATCACTTTTTTGATTTGATCAATTAGAGTGATTTTACTACACTTATCAATCATCGTTATTTGATTAAAAACAAAACTTTTCTTCATAAATGTTTTTGAAAGTGGTGAAACCTTGCCATAAATAAGTTGCCCATGGATAAAATAAAATATCCATTTAAAATGCATAGGAGCTTTTGAATTTACTATTTAATGATTACTTTACATTTTCTATATAGTGAAGACTATAGAGTTTGCAATATTATACAATCAATAATCGAATTATACTCTATCAATCTTTGAACATGAATAAAATAATTTTCAAACTTCAATCGAATAATGATTGGATCATCTCTAAACTATGATTACACTATCTTTGAATCTTGATTGAACCTTTTCTGATCATATTCGAGTAATAATCAAACCATGTACGAATTTATTCCACATACTTTGATGTTAAAAAACATCCTATGAATATAAAAACTTATTATATTTAGGATAAATTAATCTAGAATAACTTTTGCGCAAAGTTTTTCAAGAAAATAATGATAAGCAAATTTGCTCAAATGTACTTAAGTTTCTTAAAAAATTATATATTTAAACATTATAAGGGCTATAAAAATATGTGGTCAAGCTGAGTTCAGTTTTATTAAAATTATGCGAATGAGAATGGGGATGTTTGTCGAACATAGTTGCTCAGTTATGGTCCTATATATATATATATATATATATATATATATATATATATATATATATATATATATATATATATATATATATTGGCAAAAAGAAAAATTCTATTAAGCTCAAACTGAAGTTACAACTCTAAGGTGTTGGGCTTCAACTAAATCCCCCATAAGCAAAAAACTGAGAGAAGAGGTAGGTGAGGAAGAAACAAGTACATTGTGGGATTCACCTCCCCATCTAGCTAAGAAATTAACAGGTTTATTACCTTCTTTATATATATAATTAAAGGCGACTCTTAACTCCTTGCTCGGTTTATTGATCTTTTTAGTCCACTAGTGTATGTGCCAAGGGGGAATTGCTCTCCCTTTTACATATTCCAAAAGTGTAGAGAGTCCACTTCAATTTGCAATAGAACATTGCCACAACTTCAGTTTCCTGTGCATCCACTGCTGTAATTGTGGACTGGTAAAACAACAAGCATCTGCAAAAATGATCTCTAAACACTCCCCCATCCCTACCCCTTGAGAGGAGAAACTTCCATCAGTATTTACTTTAATAGTAGGGAAAAGAGGTTTGTCCCAGTAAACTTTAACCACACAAAAAGATTTAGGGCCTATTGTTCTATTAGTATTCAACATGTTGGGGAAGTTCTTTAAATGAATAAGTTTACTGATAAAAGATAAACAGTTGGCAGCCACCTTGCCTAAAGTAGCAGATTTGTCTTCAAACTTTATTTGGCTTTTGACAGCCCAGATAAACCAAGCAACAATAAAAAAAATTAGACTCAATTTAGTGCTCAACCATCCACTCCAACATTCAAGAAGGTTATTCCACTTCAGATTCATCATATTTACCTGCATATGATGTATCAGAGAGTTCCAAAATTCTTGGGAGAAGCTACAACCAAAGAAAATATGACCTCCATATTCCACATCAACCTTACACAATTGGTAGATAGAAGGCCCCTTCAAACCCTTAAGCTTCAGTATCATCAGTTGGGAGTAGTTTATGGAAAATTCTCTTATAAAAGAAAGACATATATGGAGTAAGATACTTATTCCAAAGACATTTCCTTCATGGTACAGTCTCCCAATGAGAAAGTTTAGAGTACGTAGTTTTGGTGAGGCTTTGAGTGGATTTAACATCAATTACGAACTTGTCTTCCTGTTAAATGGCAATTTGGAAATCATCTCAGCTGAATGTTAGTTGAGAAAAGAGAGTAGGAAGTCAGTAGACCAAGAGTTCCCCTCCCAACAATCCTCCACCAAGATTTCAATGCACAGTCACCTGAAAGTGGTTTAGGGAAATTGTCTGGACACCTGGAACTTATCACGGTCGATTGCGTACTCATAAAAGATGATTTATGAGCTGGTTCAGTAGATCAAACTAATATATATATATATATATATATATATATATATATATATATATATATATATATATAATTTTATATATATTCAAAGAATGGAGTTGAGGTGTGGCGGCTGGTACTCTACTAGGGTTTTTATGGCTCCCTGCTTTGGCTTGCTGCTAAGCTGGTAGTGGAGGAAGGTTTCTTCTTCTCCGCTAGAAGTTTGGTTTGCTGGAGTTCTCTTTTTCTTTGGGTTTCCTCAGCTTTCTTTGCTTTTTGCTTTCTGGTCTTCTAGTTTTGTTCATGGGATTCTTTCTTTGGTTTTTGGTGTCATCACTTGGTCTGTAGAGGTGACCAGACTGGCTGCTGAAGCTGTTTTTATGTTCTAAAGTCTTCTTTGCTGAAGAGGTTGGTGTGGAAGTGCTTTTCTACTACTTGGATTACAGTTCCATTGGTTTGTTGGGTTGGTTCTTCTAGTTGGTTTCTATTTTTTCCTTTTTTTCAGTGTTTTCATGTCTACAAACATTGATTTGGACACTAACATTCAGTGGGCTAAGGCCACCTATGTTGGGGTGGTCGGTCACCCTAAGGAAAATTTACAAAATATGGATAAGTTAATCTTTCCATATTAATTTCATGACACTTTAGCTGGAAAACGAATTTCTCCCTGTATCACCCTCTTCAGTGTAAAGAAGGGGAGCCTGCAATTTATTTTTTTAGCTCGGGAGGTTATTTCTTTAAATAAAGAGGTTAACCTCACATTGGTGGGTAAATTCCAACTTGGTCATCCTAAGATGGAACTTGTAAGGAGCTTTTTTGAGTCCTTGAACTTTGATGGTGCTTGGCAATTGGGTTTACAAGATGGTAGGCATTTACTCATTCAACTAACAGTTGAACAAGATTATGCTAGGCTCTTTGCCAAACAATCTTTAATTATTAGGGGGGATACCATGAAACTAATGAAATGGACCCCTAGCTTTGACCCTAACAAAGAACCTCCTGTAGTTATTCTTTGGTTCAAGCTTCCTAGTCTCCCCATTCCTTATTTCAAGATGAATGCTCTTTTTAATATTGTGTCTGCTTTAGGCAGACCCCTTAAAGTAGATTCTCATACTTATAACAAGGCAAGGCCAGCTCTTGCTAGAATCCTCATTGAAAGAGATATCACCTTACCTGAAGTTAAAAGAGTGTGGATAGGCTTTGAACAAGAAGGCTTTTGGCAGGAGGTGATCCTAGAACAAAGGCCTTATTACTTTCAACATTGCAAGATTTTTGGACACATTATAGATAGGTGCTATAGGTTGCATCCTCAAGTTAAAAGAAAAACTTCTTCCATGAAGGACAATGCCCATACTCAGTTACCTCATGACGATAATGTGGATGGCTTACAGTATGAGTCACAGAGCTCTCCAACTCCTTTTGTTTCTAATACTCCTCTTTATCTTCTCCAGGGAGTTCTAAGAGAAGAACCCAACACTATCACCATAATTTCCCCTACAGTTAACTAAATTGAGGAGAGGTTGCAGGATTCATTCCTGGAAAAGCATTTGGTACCTCAGCTTCCTGCTGTTGAGGGAAAGAAAGTTACTGCATTAAATCGACTTCTGGAGGAAGATTGGATTCTGCAAACTTTTAAGAGAGAGAAGAACCGAACCACTCAATCTCAAAGATTACAAATAGAGGTTGCTTCCATTGACAATAATCGAAAGGTTGGATCCTCTTCTGTCCCCTCTAGAGGGAGGACAAGATATAGATCACAATCTTCACTCCATATTTCTCCTCTCAATGTTTAAGTTCTCTCTTTTTTGGTGTTTGGCCTTAGGCCATTTTAAGTCTTTCAGAAGACTTTTAACTTTTTTCTTTAGCTTCAGTTGTAATGTTTTGAGTTCTGGTTTCTCTGGCCTTTGGCTGATTGTAGATTTTTGACAGTTTTTCTATATCCTCTATCTCAGAAGATATGGGAGTCTTTTTTATCTCTTTATTTTGTTTCAGTTCAGCAATTTACTGTTCTTACTGTCCATTGAGGGGTTTTTGGTCAACTTTTTGGGTTGTTATGATAGCAGCTATGTGGTTCCCTTTCTCTTATATAATTGATGATTAAATTGATGTGTTGGAATATCAGGGGGATTTATGATAAAAAATCCTTGATCGGAATTAAGAAATTGGCCAGGAAGCATAGGTTATTTTGCTTTACTATTCTTGAACCATTGGTTCACAGTACTCCTTGCAGATTTAGAAAGCACTTCCCAAGTTTCAGTTGCAGTTACAATATTAATAACAAAATATGGTTTTTCTATAAAAGGAATCTTAATGTTCAGATCTTGGGTGATCAACCTCAATTTCTACATATCAAGCTACTTTGGGATTTTCTAAATGTTGAGACTACCTTTATTTATGCTGGTAGTTCTGCTAGTGATAAAGTCACCTTGTGGCAACAAATTCAGCAGCTGAAATCTTCTATTAATGGACCTTGGATTATTGGTGAAGATTTTAACAGTGTAGCTAGATTGAATGAAAAATGGGGTGGGAAGCCTGTGGATATCAACCAAATGTTACTTTTTAATCAAAACATCAGGAATATTAATCTTGCTCAACTTCAACATCAAGGACCTCTTGATACTTGGAGGAGAGGTAAACATTTTGAGAGAATTGATAGATTCCTAGTTAATCATGTTTGGCTGGATACAAACTTTATGACTATTGTCTCCCATCTTCCTTACACTTGCTCTGATCATAGGCCTTTGTTAATCTCTATATCCCCTAATCTTTTTTCTCCCATACCAAGGTTTAGTTTCTTCAATGTATGGGTGGAGCATCTTGATTGTCTTCCCTTTATTAAGTCGGTTTGGCTTCCTATTTCATCCATTCCTTGTTGGATTTGATTGTGGCAAATTCAGAAAAAGGTTGCTAACTGCTGAAAGCTTGGAATTGGAGTTATTTTGGCAACCTTACAACAAAAGTTGAAGAGGCTGAAGCTACTGTTAAACAGACTGAATTAAATATTCAGATGGGGCTCTCTGATGAACAAATCCTGATCTTAGCTAATGCTAATCTTCTTCAAGCTATTAATTGGGAGGAGGAATTTTATAAACAAAAGGCTGCTATTAAAAGGTTTGTTGATGGGGATAGCAATACAAGGTTCTACCATGCCTGTATTAAACAAAGAAGACATTCTAACACCATCCTGAAGATTAAAAATAATAGTGGCAGTTGGATTTAGGGTGCTGATCTACTTCATAGGGATGCTATAAATCACTTTCAGACTCTTTTATATGAACCTCATAATTCTAGTTTTCAGAACTTCGATCCTAGTCTGCTTAATAATAATTTCTCTGAAATTCACAGCTTGGACCTCTGAAATTCACTGCTTGGACCTAACTTTTGTTCCTGCTGAAGAAGAAATTTGGCAAGCTTTATGTTCTATTGATGGTGATAAAGTGGATCGTGCTGATGGTTTTACTTCTACCTTTTACAAAAAAAGCTTGGGAGGTGGTGAAATTTGACATTGTGGAGGCTTTTCAGGCCTTCTTCAGGGGGGAGGATATGCCACAATATTTTGCTCAGTCCACCATAACTTTAATCCCCAAGGGGGATAAAAAATCTAGTTGGGATCATTTTAGACCCATATCTCTTACAACTGTGTTGTCTAAGCTTATTAGCAAACTTTTAGTTTTCAAATTAAAACCTCATTAATCTTGGATGATTTTTCCTAATCAATCTGCTTTTGTTACAGGAAAAAAAAATTCCTGACAATGTTCTACTTACTCAAGAGCACTTTCTTGATATTGACAAGCCTTGCAGGGGGGTAACCTCATGTATAAGCTTGATGTTTCTAAAGCTTATGATACTATCAATTGGAATTTTATTTTGGAGGTTCTTAAAGCAAGGGGGTTTCAAAATTCTTTCTGTCAGATGATTCACAGATGGCTTAATAATAATTCTTACACCATTCTTCTTACTAGGAATTCTCAAGGGTAGTTTCAAGCTACTAAGGGTATCAAACAAGGGAACCCTCTTTCTCCCTACATTTTCATTTTGGCTATGGACTATTTATCAAGGCTTCTTAACCAGAATTTTTCTAAAGTGGAATATATCAGATTTGCTAATAAATTTAATTATTCCACACGTCATTTATGTTATGCTGATGACTTCATATTTTTTTCTAATGCTTCAAAACCAATAGTGAAGAAGGTTTTCAGTTTGCTGAACCTGTTTAAACAGATTTCTGGTCTTTCTCTGAACTTAAAAAAATGCCAACTCATCTTTAGCAATAAGCTTAATGCTGCTAGTAAAAACTGTGTTAAGGAATTCACTGGATTTAAATATTCTACCAGCCCTTTTGTTTATCTTGGGGTACAGTTAATTAAAGGCAGAAAGAAGCAAACTCAATTTGATGAGGTTGTTTCTAAAATTTCCAAACAAATCTCTTGCTTGACTAATTCTTATCTGTCACAGTGGGGAAGATTAACCTTAATCAAAAGTATCCTGGCTTTTTTTCATTTGTACATTATGCAAATGTTGAAGATGAAAAAAGGTACACAGAAGACCATGGAGGTGATGTTGAACAAATTTTTGTGGGAAGGAAAACACAAACAAGCTCACTGGCTTAGCTGGGATAAGCTTTGCCTACCTCTTGCTGCAGGGGGGCTTGGTATGAAATCATTTAAACAACTTCATGATATCTTCTACAGTAAACTCTAGATCAAATTTAGAGAGCATAAATCTTTGTGGGCTAACTATATGAAGTTGAAATATTGCAAGCACTCTCATCCAACAACTATCTGCAGAAAACTTGGTGATTCTAGAATTTGGACTGAACTCCTACAAATTAGAAATGTGGCTGAAGATCTTTTTATATGGGATGTGGGAGAAGGAAAAATTGATTTTTGGCTGGACAACTGGCTACTTGATGGTAAGTTGGAGCCATCTGCCTCTCTGGGCTCAACTATCAGCCTTCCTATTCAATTATGTTGGAATGGTCATTATTGGAATAAAGATATTTTGGCTTCTTTGGTGAATCCTGAACAATTGTATCAAATCCTTAAGCTCCCAATCACTCCACGTTATCCAGATAGAATTGTGACTAAAAATCCTCCTCATACCTCTCTTACCAAATTTACATATTATCAATTAAACACATGGCATCATAAGGATTGGGGTCAAGCCATGTGGGAGAAATATCTCAGCCCCTCTATGTCCTTTTTCACTTGGAGATGTTTTTATAGTATTATTCCCACTGATGATATACTTTAACTCAAGGGTTTAAAAGGAACTTCCAGTTTTAGTTTATGTTGTCAACATGAGGAATCCTTTAATCATTTATTATTCTCTTGTCTTGTTGCTCAAGGGGTTTGGACACAGGTGGCTTCTAAACTCAATTTCCCCTCCCATCTGTTGGGTTTTGAAAACTTTCTTGACTGTTGGAAGGTCTGGAAAGAGAACCATGCTGAAATAATCCCTTTTATTACTACATGGTTCATTTGGATGGCAAGAAATAGTAGTAAATATGAGGGAAGAACTCAAAGTGCCACACAAATTGTTATTAACTGCTATGCCTATACTCTTAAGATAATCAATCTCATGGGTTACAAGATTAAAGTATTTGGGTGCTCTCAAGTCCTTAATACAAAAGTTTCTCCTTCTGTCAAATCACATTTCCTTCTGTTCCATTGGAGGAAACCTGTTTATCCTTGGATTAAAATCAGCATTGATGGGAGTTTTAGAAGACATAGTGCTGGTATTTGGGGGGTTTTCAAAAATCACTTTGGGGAATGCCTACTATTTTTTGAATCACCCACTGATGTTTTAAATCCTTTACAAGCTGAAACCTTAGTTGTTGTTATGGTATTGAACCTTCTAATTGTGGAACTGGACTCCTCCTGGCTAGTCCAGCTTTTAAAGGATAACATCTCCCCACCTTGGTTTCTTCTCCCCATTTTTAAGCAAATTACTCACATGAAGATTACTCACAACTTACAGATTAATTGGAATCATATCTTTAGGGAGGGTAACATATGTGCTAATTGGCTTGCACATCAAGTTGCATTGACTATGTTGCCTTTAGTGAATATCACCCCCCTCCAGAGTTGGCTTTGTTGATTAATGCAGATTTGTCTGATCTGCCTTATATTAGAAGGGGGGTGTCAACTGCTGAAACTTCTAATCATTCTACCTAGAGAGGGCTTCTTGTTTTTTTGGGAACTTGCTAATTTGGAATTTTCTATTTTATTCTTCAGCCCCTCTTGTATGGGGAAATGTTTTGGCAGGTTAAAATTGGATTTTTTTTTCTTTTTGGTGGATCCCTTTTGGCCCCTTTTGGGTGGACCTTGGTCTCTTTTTGTGAACCAAACCCCCTCCAGCTTTTGTAACATTTTTATTTCAGTCTAACATGTAGGGAGTCTCTGGTATATATATATATATATATATATATATATATATATATATATATATATATATATATATA
>NEWO01000323.1:105675-127101 GCA_003013225.1 Phalaenopsis aphrodite | reverse complement strand
TATAATTTTGATCTACTGAAAGAGCTCATAAATCATCTTTCTTTAGTATGAAATCTACCATGATAAATTCCACGATTTAACATGAGAGAAGGTAGTTATGATATAGATAGAGATGAATAAAATCTAAAAAAAATGACAAACAGTATAAAATAACCAAAACAAATAACATGTCAACATTTATTATAGGAACATCATAATATAAGTAGTTACGATGAATAAAGGAAAAAAAAGGATAGCCCACATAAGGGTCCACAGCAATCTCGATAGAGAGTCAATGATACTTCTTATTTCCAAGTGCAGAGAGTCTCACATAGATATTCGTGTCGTATCAATAATATTGAATTTTGAGTTTAGAATATCGATCCCACAGGGAGTGAGCGTGTTAAAATTACGAGAAGTTCTAGTCTACTAGGTTTAGTGCCTTTCCTGTAATTGAAATTATGTAAAGGTTCTAAAAACTACTCTTACTGAATTGCAATCTAGTTTAAAGGTTAACTCCTTCAAAAATTTTATCTTTGCAATTATATTGGTGATTATCAAGTTCTAAAACTACCTTCCCTTGCAATGGTTTAAGTGGTAGTGTAGAAAATGTAAAGTGTTAGTTGTTAATCCGGCTAGTGAAAAATAGGATCAACTCTCTTCTTTACCCTCTCCCAAGTGCATAAAGAAGCTTAGTTTAATTGGTTTTAATTTCTTAAACCCCAACTTTGCACCCATCAAAGACTATTCCTAACATTTCAATCTCCCTACAAAGTACTTGCACCATACCTATAGATTAATGTGAATAACCTAGTTGTTCTACCATAACTCTCCTAAGTCATTATGGATCACCACACATTTTAACAAATCACTTGGCCAGAATAAAAAAGAAAATGAAATTCAGATAGTTACTCATTATATTCATATTTAAAAACTAATTTTAGAAACACTTTGCACTCCTACACAACCTACTTAACCACTATAAGTAAAAGAGATTTACTCATAAAACATGAAGAGCACACCATA
This sequence comes from Phalaenopsis aphrodite, assembly GCA_003013225.1. Classification (NCBI taxonomy): domain Eukaryota; kingdom Viridiplantae; phylum Streptophyta; class Magnoliopsida; order Asparagales; family Orchidaceae; genus Phalaenopsis; species Phalaenopsis aphrodite. The sequence continues at coordinate 126,096 of NEWO01000323.1, read as the reverse complement.
AAATGTCATTAGAAGAAGAAATCCACTAAACGATTGTGTTTATAGAAATACAATAAGATAAATACACAATACTTAGTTTTTTCCCTCCTTTACAAAGCTCTAAGAATAATCCTCCAAGGATTTCTCAATCCCTTTTTCCTTTCCTGAATCCTATCCTCCCAATACAACTCAAATTCATCATTAAATGATCAATGAAAGCAATCATATCCTTTCCTACAATAAACCTTGCTTTCCCTTCACCAAAAGCCCTTTTCTCTTCACTAACAAGTTCTTTTATATGACTTAATATCTCCCTAAATGTAGATTTGAAATGCTGAAAACTGCCCATACAGTTTTTGGCACCTTGGCGCCAGTCTCTCGGTCTACCTATTTTAGTATAGGCGCTAGTTGCACAAAATTCTGGTGCCAAGGCACTGATAAAGTGGCTCCTAAGCAACCAATGAATGATACTTAAGCACCAGCCTCTCGAGTTCCGAGGGATGGGACCAGTGCCTAGGTGCCAGTACCTCGTAGCCTCATCTGCTCTAAGTCACTTCCCCTTTACTCCATTTTTTCTCAACTTTGCTCTATTTCTAGTACTTATTGTTCCTGAAATAAAAATAGGAAAATATTTTCTTTAAAGAGAAATTTCATCCATAAAAATGTGTAAAATATTAAAGAAACTAAGCATTCTTTTCTGCACATCAAAATCCCTTAAACTTCAACGTTATTTGTCCTCAAGTAACACTAGAATATTTATTCCAATTTTATTTAATTTGAGGGAGTTGTTTTCATTTAAATTATAAACAATTTGGCTTCAGGAAATTGATAGTTTAGGATTAGGATAACTTTAGTAAACAAGTCTACTCTTAGGGTGTAAGAAACCTTTCATCCAACTAAGAAAACATGATTCTCTATTTACTTCAAAAAGAAATGATCACTTGCTAAATAGGATATCTTAAATGGGAGAAAAACACAATTGAAGCACTTATTTTAAAAATATTTACTAATATAAGTCAAATTTTTGGAAGCTTAGGCGTGGAGTGAAGCTTTAAATTTTAAAAAAAGTCTAGTGAAACCAATTTTTTATAAGGCTTCTCCTCTAGCTTCTCCTCACTTTAAATTTTCTTTTTAACCTCTTTTCTTAATTTAGGAAGTAGATTTAAATCCTTAGCAAATTTTATAAGAATTACTATATCTCAATTATCCTTTTAAAAGTTTTGAATTTCACTATTATCTCTCTGAAGTAAAACTCACCACTCTCCTCTTTTTAAGTTTTTCAAAAGTTATGAAGTATTAGTTGAAAATATGATTTTATAGTGGCTCGATTCTTAGTAAGTATATATCAAAGAGTATCTAATTTTAGAAATGTATAACTATTTTACAAATAAATACTCAACTCATTTTTCTACCTATTGAACTACAAGCTAACTTCACACTAATCTAGTCTCATTTATAAAAAATTTAGCATAAAAATACTATGTCTTTCCTTTACCCAACATTGTGACAATTTCAAATGTTAAACTTACATTCCTCAAATTTATTTAAACATATAAATTCAAATATAGGTTACCTAAGACAAATAAATTTAAGCTTTTAAAGGATATTTCTCCTCCAAACTTAATTTTTATCATATTAAACAATTTAAAACATGAATATAATCAGGGAGAGAATAGCTCAAAAATACTTCCTATGACATATGTTTACTATCAAAATGAGCAGGTATATACATGAAAAACATATATGATGCAGAAAGTAAAGCAACACTAAACAAGATTGAAATGAAATTGCACCAAAGAAAGTCAAAATATTACAACATGTAACTAAAATAGGTCCACAATAATAAACATAGAATGATCAAAAGAGTCTAGTAGTATTAGTAAATAACAGATAAGTCTAGTACATCCACATAGTAGAAATAAGAATACTAGACAAAATGTCCATAAAAAGATTAATAAAATTACTCCTCCTCATCATCATTTTCATCATCCTCTTCTTCTTCTACCTCATCTTCCTCTTCTTCTTCCTCTTCATCCTGTTCCATTTGTTGATTGTGCTCATATACCTACTAAAGTGAACATACTGGAAACTACACTGAGTTATCCCCACCAATCCACTGATTCTTTCTATACTTCTTCAAAAGAGCTGCCTTAAAATTGGTGACTTGATCTTATTGGCATTTATTTTGTCAATCTAAATATGCTAAATGGTCAGAAATATCTTAGACTTTAGTCTGAATAATGGTGATTTCAACCTCCACCGTCTTGAATCTCTCTGACATAAAAGCTATGCTAGTGGAGGGATGAGGTTAAAAATATGAAGTGGAAGGCTGAAAAGAGGAAGAAGGTTGAGAAGAACTCGCTCTGTCCCCAAAAGTAGCTTGTTTACTATATAAGTTCACATTGGCCTTGGAAATGGGTTTCAACGAATGAAGTAGCTCTTCCCATCCCTCAAAAGAAACTCCTGAATGCCGACAAAGGGCAAAAATAGTGGAAGGATGGCCTAACCCTAAAGTGTATCTCCCTTATGTAGAATTAAAAATGGAATGATAGATCAGAGCTCCTATATCTATCAATTTCATGGTCTAGATGAAATATTTGAGAGCAACTCTCTCTCTCGTAACCTCACTCAAATTGGTGGAGGGTAGGAGCTTGGCCGAAATGAAGTAGTGCCAATTTTTGGAAGGTTAATTTAGTTTAGATGAAGAAAAGTTCACCTTATGATCTTTCTTCACATTTCAAGCCCCTCCCTCATTAATCAAGATATTGATTATCTCATCTAACTCATAATCAGTAGGGACAGAGCTAGAATATAACTTCCCAAGAACATCTACAAACAAAAATAATGAATTAATTCACAAAGGGGAGATTTCCAAATGCATTTCCCTCATAAATACCAAATTTTCAAAGGCATCAAGAAGGTTGGCGTAGACCACTCCCCCGGGGCTAATGAATCCCCTTTCAACTATCAACTTCTTCGACACTATGAATTTGATGTAATGCTCTTGAACTTTGGAGTTTAAAAACTTTTTTCTTGTCAAATGAAGAGTTAGACTTGCCTCCTTTGGTTTTGGAGGTCATTGGAAACTAAAAACTTTGAAAATCTATGATTTGGATGCAAACTATATGCAAGTTAGGGGCTAAAACATGATTCTCCCCAAAAAATCCCCAATTTCACTGTCTCCACCAAAATCCCAAAAAAATCTCGGATTGAAACTTGAAAAACAAGCATAAGGAGTTGATTTCACCTTTGAAGTGATTTCCCCTCACCAAAGCTTCAAGAATCAAGTGAAAATGAAAGGGAATGTGGAAACCTAGGTTTCGCCTCTTAGTCGCCGAAGAAGAGTAGAGGAGGAAGTTTTGTAAAAATGACCTAAAAAATGCTGGTTTAGACAATTTTATTGAGTAGATGGGAGTGGCACATAGGCACCGCGATAGCAGCGCCTAAGTACTGCTCTGCCTATAAGGGCAACTTGGTACCTGATTTTATTGGTGCCTAGGCTCCAAGTCTACTTATGGAACATTAGAGCTAATGGCACTGATGCCTATGTGCCCATCCCAAATTTAGTTCTAGTTTCCTAATTTACAATTTTTTTCTTCCCCTAGTCCTTAATCACACATATTAATTACACAAACACTATCATATGCTAAAGATAAATGAGGATCACTTATCTCCCTTCTCCTCACATCTCTCTTCTCTATTTATAAATCTCTAATGAAATCTCCTTCTATTAATTGTCGGGAGCTTTTACACATTTTTGTAAAGATATTTAGGTCCATATAATACAGTTATTATTGTCTTATGTTTTGCCAACCTTAAAGTACTATACTATCTAATAAAGTATGCAACTTTGTCAATTCAGTGAAAAGATCATCCACATGCCCTCTAATAGTCAGTATACCAAACCATCATGATAGAGGAATTGGGTCGGAAATAAGAAGTAAAGAATTGAGATGGACCTTTCATATGCCTAAACTCAACATATCTTTTGTAATTTCTTATGTTTGATTGAAAATTAGGGTGTAGAGGACTAGGTTGCTCCAATTACCACAAAAGTCATACTAAAGTCCAGTCATAATGAGAAGGCTAAGGATTTGATTTCCCTCAATTCAAACAATCCTAATAAAATAAAAGCATTCAAAAATCTAAACATTAACACAAAAACACAAACAATCCACACAATAACAAATATAAATCATAAACACAAATACAAACTTGGGTTGCTTCTTAAATGTTCTTAGTTTAACATCCTCAGCCCGACGAATCTAGTTATTTACTCAATTTGACCCAACATTAAAATATCATTTATCATCGGTCTCTCTTCTCCTAAGTAGCATTTATGTCTTTATCCATTCACTTTAAATACCTTTCCACTCTTAATATCTTTAATATCAATTGAACCAAATGGATAAAGTCTTACTACAGTAAATGGTTCTAACCATCTGGACTTAACTTTTTGGGAAACAATTTTAATCATATATTATACAAAAATATCTCATATTCAGGCTCAAACTATTTTCTAAGAATCTTTTGATTGTGTCACTTTTTCATTTTCTCTTTTTAAATTGTTGCATTTTTAGAAGATTCTTATATAATATCGTTGAGTTCATTTAACTGTAGTAATTTTTTCTCACCATCTTCCTTCATATTGTAATTGAACTCTTAAATAGCCCACTAAGATTTATGCTCTAATTTTATTGGTAAGTGACAAGCTTTGCCAAATACATGCTTATATGGAGACTTTCATATAGGTGTTTTATAAGTACTCCTATAAGCTCATAATGTATCATCTAATCTTGAAGACCAATCCTTTCTATTATGATTGACAGATTTTTCTAAAATCTTTTTAATTTCTCTTTTAGATACTTATGCTAAACCACATGTTTGAGGATGATATGTTGTAGTAATCCTATGTTTAATTCTAAACATACTTTGTTTATAATCTCTCAATTTTTCTATTCCTAAAGTAGCTTCCCCCATCACTAATGATTACTATAGGCATACCAAATCTACTAAGATCTTCTTTTTTAAGAATTTTTCTACACTTTGTGCATCAAAATTTGGAAGAACCACTGTCTCAATCCATCTTGAGGCATAGTCAATATCTATCAAAATATATAAATTCCCTAATGTAGGTACAAAGGGACTACAAAAGGACTCATAAAGTCTAAACCCCAAACATAAAAAATTTCATTCTCCAAAGTAAAATTAAGGGCATTTCATCACACTTAGAAATATTTTCTACTCTTTGGCATCTATCATAAGTTTTAATATCATCATTTTCATATCAAAATAAAGTAGGCCAATAAAATTCATATTACAAGATCTTAAAAGTAGTTCTATGAACCCTAAAATGTCCCCCAAGTTCAGAATCACGACATTTATTAATAATTTCAAGGGTTTCTTCTATGGGTGTACATCTCTTAATCACCTGATCCTTAAATTTTCTAGTTGTTCATCAGGAAAATTCTCACTGATCTCATCTTCATAATCACATGAATTCCCCCGATTCAGTTTTTATAAATGGTTTGCTACTTAATTCTTAATATCTTTTCTATCCACCACTTCAATATCAAATTCTAACATTAAAAGTACCCATCTAATTAATCTCATTTTGCGTCTTTTTTGACATCAGATATCGAATAACATAATGGTCAGCATGAACCGTAATATTTGTTCCAATCAAATACGACCAAAATTTATCAAAAACATATACTATAGCTAAAAGCTCCTTTTCAGTAGTGTATAATTAATTTGAGCTTCGTTCAGGATTTTACTGGCATAATATATGGCTCTAAACATCTTATTGTATCGTTGTCTTAATAATGCCCCGATTAAATATCCACTTACATTATCTCAAATGGTTACCCTCAATAAAGTGAGACAATAATAGGAGTCATGATTAACTTTCTTTTTCAGAGTATTAAATGCATTTAGGCATTCATGGTCAAAACTAAATAAGGCGTCCTTTTCTAAGAGATGGCATCAATGTTTGAAAATTTTAGAAAAATCCATAATATATTGCCTATATATTCTAACATGTCCTAAAAACTTCTAACCTCTCTCATAGTAGTAGGTGGAGGCAGTTTTTCAATAACTTGAATTTTTACTGGGTCTACTTTCATACCTTTATTACATATTTTATGTCCTAAAACAATATCTTCAAACACCATGAATTGACTCTTCTATCAATTGAGAAAAAGGTTAGTCTCTTCATAGCATTCAACACCTTCATTAAATGATCCAAACAAAAGTCAAATGAAGGGCTAAACACTAAAAAATCATCCCTAAAATCTTTTATTCTCTTCTCAAATATGTGGTAGAAAATAGACATCATACACCACTGAAACGTAGCAGGTTCGTTATATAACCTAAAGGGAATTCTTTGAAAGAAAAAGTCCCATAAGGACTTGTGAATGTTGTCATATCTTGATTCTTAAGAGCAAAAAGTATCTGATGATACCCAAAATATCCATCTAATAAGTAAAAATATGGATAGTCAACAAGATTATCTAATATCTCATCCAGAAAAAGGTAAAGAAACGTGATCTTTCTTATTCGTAGAATTTAATTTCTTAAAATATATACATATATGCCACCCAATGATATGTCTGGTGGGAATTCATTCATTTTTTTTATCTATGGACACAATCACTTACTTTTTCTTAGAAACACATTGAATATATCCAACCTAAGCACTATCTGATATAGGATAGATAATACCTACATCAAGTCATTTCAATATTTTCTTTTTAACTACTTGTTTCATAATTTGAATTAATCTCACTTGAGGATATGCCCGGGGATTATGATTTCTTTCCATCAGAATCCAATATATACATTTAGAGGGACTAATCACCTTTATATCTGCTAAGGTCCATCTGAATGCTTTCTTAAAATTCCTAAGAATATCCACTAATTTCTTCTCTTGTAAATGAGTCAAATCTGAGGATATAATAACTGACAATGTAGATGACTTTCCCAAGTAAGCATATTTTAGGTATTTGGGAAGTACCTTCATCTCAAGTTCGCTGGGTTCCTTAATATAAGGAATAAGAGGTTTAATATTTTTTGTTAAATTAGATTTTCAAAACTCTTCTAAATTTTTTTAATTCTCTTCTACCAGTAGAGCAAATTCATCTACAAAATCTACTGAGTTTTCTTCAATTAATATTGACTCAACTATTTTGATGTCACATTTCTCTCAAAAATGACCACAACACAAATAATCAATTAAATCCATCCTAAAACATGCTTATGCATTTCCTTCAGAAGGATACTTCCTAGATTTTAATACAATAAATGTAACTTCGTAATCATTTACCCTTATAATTAATTCATCTTTTTGCACATCTATCATGGCTTGGCCATCATTTACCTTTATAATTAGTTCATCTTTTTGCACATCTATCATGGCTTGGCCAGTGTCTAGGAAAGGTCTACTTAATATTATAAGGATTTCATTATCTTCCTCCATATCTAAAATAATAAAATTAACATGAAAGATAAATTTTTCCACATTTACGATAACATCTTCTATACCCTCCTAGGATAAGTGATCAATTGATTGGCTAATTAAAAAGTCATAGTAGCAGGAGACTCCTCTCCTAATCTTAACCTTTTGAAGATAGGCAGTGACATAAGGTTTATATTGGCTCTAAGATCACATAATGCTTTGTCAAAAAAATTTTCTCTAATTGCACAATGGATAGTGAAGCTCTCAGAATCATTAAGCTTCTAAGAAAGCTTCTTTTGAATGATGACACTATACTCCTCACTAAGTTCTAATATCTTATAATATCCAAACTTCCTCTTTTTATTATGAATATCTTTCATGAACATTACATAACTGGACTTTTTCTCCATAGACTCGGCAAATATAATATTAATAGTCAGTTTCCTAAATACTTCGAAAAATCTTGAAAATTCTTGATCTAATTTTTGTTTCTAGAGTATTTGAGGAAAATAAGGTGGTGGTTTTCCTAAATTAATCTTTATTGGTGAAACTTTTTTTCTAAGTCTTTAGAAGTATCTTCATTAGGTTTTTTAGGTTTCATAGTCTTCTTTACAATTTTAACATCTTTTCGAAATACATCCTCCAATTCTCTTCCACACCTTAATTGAACAGTTTTCACATGCTAACTATTCTTCTCCTTAGGATTAATCACAGTGTTACTTGGAAGAGTTCTTTGGGGTATATTTCTAAGTGAGTTAGCAATCTATCCCAATTTATGTTTTATGTTCCTAATTATTGCACCTTGACTTTGCAGTTAATTCCCCATTTGCAATACTACTTCCTCCCAAGACAACTTCTTTTTCTTGAATTATGGGTTAGAGTTAAATCATAGAGGATAAGAAGGTTATAGTTGGTACTACCCTGGTTATTCTAATTTCATAATGGGTTTACTTGACTATTTCCTCATTGTTGGTTTCTTCCACTAGAGTTCCTGTTCCAGTTAAAGTTAGGATGGTTTTTCCAACCTAGGTTATAAAAATTGAAATAAGGGCTATTAGGCTTATTGTTAATCGCATTTACGGTATCCAATGATGAAGTATTAGCATTAAACCAGTGTCCAAAAAATATCATGTTCATACTAAATTGATCTAGCTTCCTAAATATGGCTGCTACCTTAGAAGTTAGAATTGAAAGCACATTTGTGTCATGTTCACTAGCAACCTTCCCAGGGTTTACTCTCTCAAAACACCATTGAAAATTGTTAGTGGACATCACCTCAATCAGAGAATAATCCTCATCAAATGGCTTTAACATGAGCAATCCACCAGCGACGACATCAATAATAGATCTAAGGGAACCTATTAAACCATTCTAAAAAGTCTGAATAATCATCCAATTAGGCAGTGCATGATGTGGTCACTTTCTAAGAAGCTCCTTAAATTGTTCTCAATCCTTGTTTATCGACTCACTTTTGTGTTGGCACAATGAAATAATATCATTTAACTATTTTTGAAAGAAGAAAATACTAAGCTAGGAATTTTTAGGCTAAGTCACCACATGTTTTAATTGGTCCAGGTGATAATGAGTTCAACCACATTTTGGCTTTATCCCTTAAGAAAAAGAGGAAAAACCTAAGCCTAATAGCATTATTTGACATGCAATTCTAGTGAAATATAGTGCAAAGTTCTAAGAAACTTATAAAGTGTAATTTTGAATCCTCAAAAGGGGTTCCCCCCAATTGGTTGTCCTGCACCATTTGGATGACAACAAGCTTAAGTTCAAATGTGTTAGATTTTATGATAGGGAAATGAATACTTACATGAATTTCATTTTTCAAAGGATTAGTGTAGTCCCTTAATAGTTTGTGCGCATTATGATGATCATTTGTTTATTCTTAGGTATCTAAATTAACTTGTTGATTGTTCGACATTTCTTTTATAAGTTCATGAAGAGTCTTCTATTTTCTAATCCTCGTAATATTTCTCTCAAGTTTTGAATCGTAGGGTTCAAGTCCTGTAGGTCTTGAACTATGCATTCACTGACTAAAGACTCAACTAGTAGGTTTCACACAAGCACATTAAGCAAGCACACAAAAATATTTTTAAAATTTTTCTTTTTCAAACAAATAGGTAAATACACACAAAGACTAACAATTTAAATTTCCAACTCTAGGTCTAATTAATTCAACTTAAATTCTCCTAAGTTAACTACACTGTCGTTCTCCGGCATAGCTCCAAAACTTGATACACCCTATTTCCAAATGCAGGGATCTCACAAAAGTGCACGTGTTGTATCATTAATATCAAATTTTGAGTCTGGAATATCAATCCAATAGAAAGTGATGACACTAAACTTATAAGAAGTTCAAGCCTACTAGGTTTAGTTCTTAGCCTGGAATTGAAATTAAGTAAAGGTTCTACAAACTACTCCTACTGCATTACAATCTAGTTTAAAGGTTAAATCATATAGAAATCTTGTTTATCCATATTAGATTGGTGATTATGAAGTTCTAAAGCTACCTTCTCTTGCAATGGTTTAAGTGGTAATGTAGAAATGTAAACTGTCCATTATGAATATGGCTAGTAAAAAATAGAAGCAACTATCTTCTTTACCATCTTTTGAGTGCATAAAGAAGTTTAATTAAATAGGTTTTAATTCATTAAAACCTAACTTGAACCCATCAAATACTATATCTCTAACATTTTCTTCTCCCTACAAAGTACTTGCATCATATCTTATAGATTAATGCAAATAACCTAGTTGTTTTACCAAAGCTTTCCCAAGTCATTATGGATCACAACACATTTCAATGAATTACTTGGCCATAATGAAAATTAAATGAAATTCAGAAGTTTACTCATCAAATTCAAGTTTAAAAATCAATTTTAGAAATACTTGGCACTCATACTTAACTTACTTAACCATTTTAAGGAAAAGTAAAAGAGAACTACTCCGAAAACATGAAGAACACACCACAAAACATCATTTAAAATAAGAAAATCCATTAAATGATTGTGTTTATAGAAATACAATAAGAGAAATTGAATATACTTAGTTTTTTCTCTCCTACTCTGAGAATACTCCTCTATGGATTTCAGATCCCTTGCTGATTTCATGAATACTCTCCTCATAATACAACTCAAATTCCTCACCAAACGATCAATGAAACCTATTCTATTATTTCCTACACCAAACCTTGCCTTCCCTTCACAAAAAAAACCTTTTATCTTCACTCAAGAGCTATTTTATCCAGCTGAATAAATCCTAAAATCATGGATTTGAACATTTGAAAACTACCCAAACAGTTTATGGAGCATAAGCGTCAGTCTCTCAGTCTGTTTATTTTATTATGGGCTCCTAGGCACCCAAATTTCTAGTGCCAAGGCATTGGTTAAGTGGCACCTAAGCGCCTAATGTTTGGTTTTTAAGCAACAATCTCTTAGATTCCTAGGGCTAGGATGGACGCCTAGGTTGCCAAGAATTTTGGCACCAAGGCGCTAGTCCCTTGTAGCCTCATTTGCTCCAAGTCAACACAACTTTGCTCCATTTATTCTCCACTTTGCTCCGCTTCTAATATATGTTGTATCTCTAGGAAAACATAAAAATATCTTTCTTTAAAGTGTAATTTTATCCATAAAAATATGCAAAATAGAAAGAAAACTAAGTATTATTTTCTACAAATCAATTGACATGGTCGAAAAGCCTATGCATTAAGAATTCTCCTCCAACCTTGAATTAACTCAAGAGACTGGTTTTAACTTGACTATGGAACAAACCAATGACACTATTATTTTCTTCAATGCTAGCAAAAATGCTTTCAAACATTTGATGAGAACGTTAAGGCATTTCCAGCTCACATTGGGAATAACCTTTAACATGTCTAAATGTCATCTAGTTTTTCAGTAAGCATGTTAGCACTAACATTACCACCTAGGCTATCAAACATACTTTTTGTCAGATGGCCTCCCTTTCAATTAAATATCTGGGTGTCAACATTTTTCAGGGAGGAAAACGCAATCACAGATGGATGATGTTGTGGAAAAAATTAAAGCAAAGATAAATGATTGGAGGAATACTTTTCTTTCTAATGGCGGTACGCTCACTTTACTTAAGAGTGTTCTTCACACCATTCCCTTATATGCTCTTCAAGTCTTACATCTAAAAAAAGTACAAAAATAACTCTAGAGAGGCTTTTTAATAAATTTGTACGGTCTGGAAGTAATCATAGAAAAATTTAGTCTGCTTGGGATAAATCTAGCAAACCTCTTTTTGCTGGTGGTTTAGTTTTTAATAACCTAAATTATATTACTGAGAACAATATGTGTAAACTTTGGTTTAAATTTTGTATGGGTACGTCGCTATGGGCCCAATTTCTTCATAAAAAATATTGCACTCAAGTTCACCCCACTATCATTGAATGGAAAATGGGTGGCACTAAACTTTGGAAAGCATTGATTAAAGTTTGACCTATTGCACAAAAGTTTATATTTTGGGACATTGGTAATGGGAATTTATCCTTTTGGTTTCATAATTGGGGATTTGAAAACTTTTCTACTATGCCTCATTCTGCTTATGATAACGATGTCCTTGTTTCTGATAGTTGGCACGACGGAGTTTGGGATGTGCCTAAGCTTAGGGCTTTGGTTGGTGATAAGACTGGGTATGTTACAAAAATACCACTTTCTTCATCCACTATTATGGATTCCCCTATGTGGAAATTCACCTCTCATACTTCCATTACTAAACTTTTGTATCAAAATATTCATTCTTTAACCCATTAGCCCTGGACTAAAACTCTTTGGAATTATGTTTTAACCCCATCTATATCTTTTTTCTTATGGAGATATTTCTTAATGCTTTTTCCGTTGGTTGATATTCTTAAATTGAAAGGCTTGTGTATGGCTTCAAGGTGCTACATTTGCAAAAGTGAGGCCAAATCAGCTTCACCCATTTTATTTTATTGTCATTATGCTTGTATTGTTTGGCATGAGGTTGAGCTATATTTCGATATCACTTGGACTAGATTAAATGAATATTTGGAGTTGGACAAATATCTTTTTTTCTTGGAAGGCTGCACCTACATATGATGGTAAGATGGAATCATTTCCTGTGGTTATTTTGTGGTTCCTTTGTGCTGCTAGAAATGCTCATTAATATGAAGCACACCCCCCACACCTGCTAATACCACCTCCTATATTCTTACTTATTTTCTCAATGTCTCTCGGCACCTTTTGATGCATTCTACTTGCCCCCCGAGGGGTAGGAGGGCCTCTTTACTAAGGAGGCAACCTCCCTCCATTGGTTGGGTAAAAGTGAATGTAGATGGGAGTTGGACTGTTAATAGTGCAAGGACGAGTGGTATTTTTTTTTGTGATAATAAGGGCAGTTTCCTAGATTGTTTTACCTCTCCTGTTTGTGCCTCCACACCTTTAGAAGTTGAATGCTTCTCCATTTGGTATGTGTTGACCTTAATTTTGGTTAAGGTTTAGTTTTTCCTCTTTAGTAGCCTAGGGTCTAGCCACAGGACTTTTTCTGTTGACTATTCCTAGAAAACTAGATATGGAACCCTCACCATTAGAAATTCCAAACTCTTCTCCACTCAACTTTAAGTTTCACATATTGCTCTCAACCTCTAGCACTTGGTAGGTGGGGTCACTGTGGGGGAAACTCAAGATGAGTCATCCTTAGGATTGCTAGACCTTGAGGTTGGCCTTAGGTGTTGGTCTGAAGCTAAGGCACTCACTACACTTATCTACACCCACATTCACTCACAACCCTTAACTCAAATTTCTAGCCTGGATCCCTTGATCTTTTCGGACACTCATGTAAATGGTCCCCTGCCCTAGGGCTATGGTTTAGCTAAGACCACTATGTAGAGGACCTAAAATGGGATTTCCATTGGTCCATGGCTTTTTGGTGATGATTGGTACCTCAACTCTACCAAAATACCCATCTTGGCTTTTTACCCCTAAAACACCCCCAAATTACCAAAATACCCCTCTTGGACCCAAAAATTCCAAAATTCCAAATATTCCCAAAAAATCCCAATAAATCACAAATATTTCCAATTTTATTTCTCTCAACTACCACATGACCCAATTTGGCCAATCTGACTATCTTTAACCAAAACCCCCAAATTTGCCTTTAAGTGCCCAAATTTCCCCAAACCCAATTCAAATGTCCATCAATTTGATCTGAATTGACCTCAATTCTAATCCTAAACTCAAATTAACTTTTGATATGACAAAACTAAACCAAATCCAAACTCAATTGATCCATGATTTGAGCTCAATTTTGATTTGGGTCAAAGCCTCAATTTTGACCATATGACCTAATCTCACCAAATTGAACCCATAGCCTAGTCAATTGGCCTCAATTACCACATGACCCAATTTGGCCAATTTGACTATCTTTAACCAAAATCCCCAAATTGCCCTTTAAAGACCCAAATTTCCCCAAATCCAACTCAAATGTCCATCAATTTGATCTTAATTGACCTCAATTTCAATCCTAAACTCAAATTAACTTTTGATATGACAAAACTAAACCAAATCCAAACTCAATTGATCCATGATTTGAGCCCAATTTTGATTTGGGTCAAAACCCCAATTTTGGTCATATGACCTAATCTCACCAAATTAAACCCATAGCCTAGTTAATTGGCCTCAATTAATATTGCAAAATTTTATGACATTCTTATACATCAAAATCAACCATCAATTGGTCTTGGTGAAGTGTCAAATCCATTTCATTTTGACCTAAATCCAAAATGCCCAAATTTAGCCCCAAATTGGCTAAGTCCCCAAATTTCACCCAATTGATTGCCTTAACCTCCAAATTGGCATCAAATTAATGTTGAAAACTCTTCATGAGGTCTCTATTGACCATTTACAACAATCAATTTGGACTTAGCCCAAGGCTAACCCAAGCTAGACCGAAGCCTAGCCCAACATGACAAAATTGATTAAAGTTCAAGATTCCCTCAAATTGACCCTTCAATTGAACTCAAAACCACACCCATTCTTCATCAAAGTTGTTCATTATGATCATATACATCAAATACAACAATCAATTGGGCCAATTGACATGGCTAGCCAAGCCCAAACCCAAGTTTTGGTCATTTGCACCCACTTGGACCCCATGCACTAAATGTGACCTAACCACCCTAAAGTCACAAAATTAACTCCACCACAGCCATTAGTTGGACTTAGTGACCAGTCCAAACACCATGAAATCACCTAAATCAAGCCATGGGCCAAAGGTCCCCCAAATTAAGGGATCTTATTTCCAATAATGCACATGCTTAAGATATCTTTGCCAAATCAAAGCACATTTGCTTTAAATTGTTGTGATGGATTCCTCTGGGTTCCCTGAGCTCCTAGACACCTCCCCCTGGCCGGTTGGCCAGCCTAGTGGCTGAAAAAGCCCAAAACTGAGAGCCACTCCCATGGCACCTCACCCAAATCAAACCTAGAGGCCAGCTCATCCAAATTAAACTATGGAGCTCATCTGCCCTCCACCTAAGCACCACAATGCACCCAAAATTATGCCCTCAGAGTCACCCCATGGCCATTTTTATAAAAACTCACTTCCCACGGCCGTGGGAGGTGTGCTGAAATTTTCTTAGAGAGGCCTCTCCAAACTTCACACAGAGCTTCCCTAAGATCCCCTCAGTGCATTCCAACAATTTTTCCTCACCCATTCCGATCGCCGGAGCACAATTTTGAGCTTGAAACCTTGCTGGAAACCAGAACAGAACCCAACACACCTCCACAGTCCATCAAACAAATTAAATTCACCCACACCTTCAAAATAGTGAAAGAAGCTAAAGCCCCATAAAATCCCCCTTCCACAGAGTCTCTACCATGGCACTAGACCAACACCTGAAATCGAGCTTAGTCGAATTCATATATAGGCCTTACATCAAGACCAGAGACTCAATCCCTAGCATCCTTGGACCCTAACGAACGTGTCGAGCACCTCTGATTGAAGCCTCCCTTCTCAGAGCAAAGGTATAAAACTTCTCCTCCTCTCGAGCTTATTTTGATTTTCCATTTACTTAGGCTTGATTTCATTGTATAATAACCGTATGGATGTGTTCATCTCACTTAGACGAGTCCATAGGATCAAACCCGAAGTGATTTGGTTGAGTCTAAGCTGAGATCTTAAGGTTTTAGTGTGGAAGGGCACGAGATCATTCTATCGGGGACAATGACGGGGAACTGTTCGATCAAGCGTGTATCAAATGGATGGGGGAGATCGAGCTGGACAACGCTTCGGGACATAAACTGCGGGTCGAGTCAGTAGCTACGTGGACGGCGGCGTCCAACCAGAGCGCGCCACGCATGCCTTCGGAGCTGCCTAGGATCTAGTCAACACGTGCGGTTTAAATAGATAAATTGGGCTTTTCTTATTTATTTAAATACCCTTATCTTAGAAAGTTCATAACTTTGTGTAGAAAAATCATAAAAATAGAATAAAAATACCCTCTTGCTCAATGAACAAAGGAAAACAATGTGGAATAAATTTCAAGTCCATTTGATGCATGTTTTATTTTTAATTAATTAAACACTGTTTGGGATCATTTGATTCTCCATGCATATTGGCACATCACCTTGGCTTGAAATTTTGGCATGTTGTAGCCTCTATCAAGAAAAATATTCTCTAATTTTTCCAAAGTCAGAGGAGGTCCTTATACAGAGATCCATATTTTTCAAGTTATTCCACATTATTTCTTTAAAATAATCATGAAAATTAGCATATTGATTATTAAATCCTAAGAAAATTTTGGAAGGTCTACCATGAATAGAGAAACATTTGGAAATAATTTCATGGGTCAAGTCATTTAAAATACCCTTAAATTTCACAAATACTAAATCACTAAAATAATTAATTTTGCAAAATATAAACATTTAATTGACTTGGTTTTTGATCTCCACTATGATCTATGATCTAGAGAACTCATCATAAAAATGTTAAAATATTTTGAGTTTATTTGATAACTTAAGTTGTTTTTTAAAGATAAATACCACTTTTGACACTTAAATGATTTTTAAAAATAAAAATAAAACTCAAAAGATTATGAAACTTTATTTTTTGAATTCTCTGTGATTAGGGGTATTTTATAAAAATAAAATGATATTTAAAATAAAAACTTTATTTTTGACCTATTTTAAATATTTAAATAATTAAAAAATTCATAAAAATCAAAAAAATAATAAAACTCATGGAAATGTTCTAAGTTGCTTCCTAATCACTTAGAAACAATTAGAATATTTTTATTGATTTTCTAAATAAAGATATTCAATTTCAAAGCTTAAAAAATCCTTTAAAGGCTAAAAATGAGTTTTTCACTAAAATAATTCCAGTAAATCAAAGAAAAATAAATATATATATATATAGAATTCGCTCCACTGGGTTCTCTGACCTTAGAGAGATTTTTCAAAAATACAAGACTTAATTTTCATTACCTAAAATATTTTATTTTTATTAAATAACCCAGAACTTGAAATAATTCTAATAAATCAGGGAGAAGTAAAAAATTATGAAATTTGATCCAAAGGCTTATCTGGTTTAGGTCTACCTCCAGTAAAAATTTCAAGGGATTAGAGTTTACCTTGGTCAAGTTAGGAATTTTCTTTGAAAAATCCTATTTTTGCATGAAAATAATTACATAAATTAAATTAAACTTTGAAAAATCACATTTTCGTCTCTGATGTCTCAATTGACCCATGAATGAGGCAGGATAAAAATTTCAAAGTCATTTGAATTAAATTTGACAAATTATGAAGTGTTAGGGCCTTAGGGGCAAATGTGTAGTTTTGAAAATTTTACCTTAATTAACATTTTGGCGTAATTTAAAGAGGGAAATGGGTAACCTCTGATCCTAATTAATTTATTTGATGCTTAAAACACAAGGGGTTTAATTGGTAGAAACCAATCTCACTTTCTTAATTAAGATTAATAAATTTCTAAATTATTAAAATTTGGAAGTTTGTTAAAATTAAATGATCCTCGATTTAGGGGTATGACTTTTGAAGTCAATAATTAATTAATTTAATACCCTTATCTTGATTTTCAAATAAAATCCAAATCATGAATCATGACCGCTTAAAGCTTAACCTTTTCAAAACTAATTAAGACACTCACCTAGATCTTAAGGGCTTAGTGGTGACTTAGGCTAAATCAAAAATTGATTAAACAAGGATTAGAGAAATAAACATAATTATATCAAACATCCTTGAAACACCACTAAGCGCAATTAGGATTAAAAATTTGGCTAAGTGTTCAAATTACATACTAGAAATACTTGGATCCTAACTGGTGTCGCTCTAATCAACTTTAATATGTCCTCATAAAATTTAAAGAACTTCAACCATAGGGCCACCTGATTTGACATTATAACTTGACACACTAGATAACTCAAACTTGTCGCGGCAAGGAGCTTTGAGCTAGCATGGTGGGCAGCACGACCATCTTCAACAGCAAAACCTGTCTTCCACAGCTAAACCAATCTTCCTTAGACTTAAACAACAAAGCCATAGGACTTCGAGGTTGCTTGCTTATGCAACGTAAATCCTCACTTTATCTTTAGGCCTTTGCATAGCCATGTTATACAGTATAAGCCCTAACTCGTCTTAGGATTCCGAGGTTGTCGTTTGTCACCACCTAAATCCTCACATCTTTCAGGCTATTTGTGTGATCATTTCACACGAATGTAATCCCTAACGAATAAAATTGGCAGGATGAAACACCCAATTATTTCTCCTCAAAACTGAATCCAAACATTAGGATAGCTTGGGAAGTCACTGAGGTTCTCTTCTGGATCCATGACATCCTCTAGTTCTTCCCCCTTTGGATTTTATAATAAAATGTTCCAAATTTGAACCAATCCCCTTCCACACCTCTACGTCCGATTTTGTTGAAGAGTCATACCCTTTGAAATTCCTTGAAGATAATATTTCATGATTTTTATCGAGAGTTTTCTTAGGCGGCTTTGGTCATTTAAGATGTAATTAACTATAGGGGCTTGCCCTTATAGCAAGCATGTCCAAACCCAGCTTAATATAAACCATATTTAATGTTTTATATTAAATAGGGGAACTTTTCAGAAAATACGAAGGTTTCGCAGACCAAACGGACGTCATACTTTTCTTAGTTTATTTGATCGAGCCTCACTCTCAAGTCTTATGTTTATCCTTTGAGATAGATACATGATTTTAGGTACAGTGCTCTTTCATTTTAAACTATGAAAAATATAGAGTCAGTTTGATTTCATACTTCAACGTTCTTCCGAAGCGGGCGACGGGATTTCAATTCCGATGACCGACAGCTTCTTACGGCCAGCTCCCCACAAAACAACCCAAAATAACGACGACAGCTTCTGGCGACTTCGCTGAGGACAAGTTTTTTTCTCCATACAAATCAAGTAACATTATCTTCACACATCGAACCAGATTACCCTTCTTCCGTTGGCATACTTTACCCATTTCTGTCTTGGGGAAGTACAACTAACTCCTTGTTCAGGACTAGCTGTTCAACCATCTTTGAACAGAGGGGTTCAGAAGACCATTAAGGACTCTTTAAATTTTCATGTGGGGTTGGACCTCCAATAGGTGTATCGGTGGACTAATTCTACCTGGGCATTTTCTGTCACTAATTGGGTCCCGCACTGGGTCCTATATTATTTTCACATCTCCCTTCCAAATTTGATTTGCTACTTCGTAAATTAAACTAGATCGTGTTGTGCTGTGTGCACTTTGAAATATTAATTAAATTTTACACCTTTTTGAACAAAGATGTTAAAATTACCTGTAAATTAAAACACGCCCGGTCTACAGATTAACCTCTATTTTTAGTGCTTGCACTAAAGATTTTGAGGTTTTTGGCCATATAGCTAACCCTAAAACTTTCTGTTTTAAAGCCCACCGCAATGGCCTACCCAACGCTGACCTTTTCCTGCAACCTACCAACGGACCGCAGCACCCGTAACGTCACTCCCACCATCAAGTTCGAAGCTGGATTTGAAGACCTCAAGGTTATCTTCGGGAAAGCCCCATTCGTGGTAATGAAGATCGCTGCTCCGGAAGTGCAAGATTCGTCTACAGAATTCAGTTTGAACTGCCTTCAGGACTTCTCTGCCTGTAAGAAGACTAAAGCTACTATCATCATACCTGATATCCCTGCTACTGCTAATGGAAAAGAAGTGATGGTCGTTGAAGATTCAACTGAAAGATTAATTGTTCTGCCACCTGTGTTTGAGATTGGGTCAAGCTCAAGGACTGTACCACTGACTCGAACACAAAAAATAAACCGCAATAGAAGAGTTTGGAGGGCCATCAAAGCCCAGACTCCTGAAAACACACCCGTTGAGCGAGAGCCTCATCAAGTTGAAGAGGTGTTACCAGAAATTCATCCACTCCTACGAGGGAGTAGATCCATCCTCTGACATATAATGATGGATATGAGAGTATCCGGAAGATTGCAGCCACATTACCATCACTTCATGGACATGGTGAGGAGGGAAAGAAATTCATCCCCATCACCCGAGTTAGTGCAGTCATCAGAAGGCTTGCTACTAAAGAAGGATGTTCTGTTAGTGAATTACATAAACGAGTGGGACATGCAATATTGGGGGTCCATTTGTTGACCTCAATTTTTGTTGAGGTTTAGCTTTTCCTCTTTAGTAGCCTAGGATCTAGCCATAGGACTTTTTCTGTTGACTATTCCTAGAAAACTAGACATGTAACCCTCACCATTAGAAATTCCAAACTCTTCTCCACTCAACTTGAAGTTCCACATATTGCTCTCAACCACTAGCACTTAGTAGGTGGGGTCACTGTGGGGGAAACGCAAGATAAGTCACCCTTAGGATTGCTAGACCTTGAGTTTGGCCTTGGGTGTTGGTCTGGAGCTAAGGCACTCACTACACTCATCTACACCCACATTCACTCACAACCCTAAACTCAAATTTCTAACCTAGATCC
>NEWO01000323.1:30206-94815 GCA_003013225.1 Phalaenopsis aphrodite | reverse complement strand
ATAAACCCTATTTAATCCTTTATATTAAATAGGGGAACTTGTCGGCAAATACAAAGGTTTCACAGACCAAACAGATGTCATACTTTTCTTAGTTTATTTGATCGAGCCTCACCCTCAAGTCTTGTGTTTATCCTTCGGGATAGATACAGGATTTGAGGTACAGTACTCTTTCATTTTAAACTGTGAAAAATATGGGGTTAGTTTGATTGTATACTTCAACGTCCTTCCGAAGCGGGCGACGTGATTTCAATTCCGATGACCGACAGCTTCTTACGGGCAACTCCCCACAAACCAACATGAAATAACGCCGACAGTATGCTTTACAGATTGCTGTATTCTTTTGTTTCAATATGATATATATTGAATAAGATTCAATTGCTATTGTTAATATGTTCAACAAGGCCTCTCTGATCACTTGATATGTTCTATGTTTGCTTAACATTATTCAAGATTTTATTAAAAATCACAACTTGATTATACATATGCATTTTATTTACAGGGAATTTAATTCCCCTGTCGATTGGCTTGCTAAATAAAGGTTAAGTAAAATTTTGGTGGGCATTTTTCGCCCACCTCAATTACAGTTTATCTTGAATGGTGACCTATTAGATGTACCTTACATCAAAAGTTAATTTATCTTTGGCTCACTAGGCTTGTTGTGATTTTTTGGAGGAGTTTTCCTCCCTTCATTTTTAATTTATTGCTCCACTACCTGTATAGTTTTCAGTTTTAGACTACTCTCGGTTTCAGCTTTGGTATCTAAAAGCATGTGTTTTTTTCAAATTACTCTTCTACTGCCTTCAATCTATCGTGAGATCAATACTACTGTCTCAATATATAATTTTTCTATCATTAATGCTAATTTTCTGCATTGGCTTCTTTTTGCAATTTAGCTAGCTTTGGGTATCTCTTTTCCATAGATTTGTTGGATGCTACAACATACATGTTGTTTAACAGTAACTTTATCTTTAAATTTGGGACTTTGGAAGACCTCATGAGTTATGGAATAGGGAGTTAATGCTGAATATCCCAAACTATATTACGTTTATTATGGTGTGCAAGCCTTTGAAGAATTTTAGTTTTTCAATTTTGGACTCAACTCTTTGATCTTTCTTATTTACGTGGAACACCACTTAAGCTTTAAAGGTGCTCTCAGTGTAATTTCTTCTACTGCACTCTAGCTAAAGGCATCCTCGATTACCTTTTTGGTGGTGTTGTGTGCAACTCTCTTTTTTGGGAATAGTTTAAATGTAAGCTTTACTTTTTTTAATCTGTTGTAACTTTTGGGTATTCTATACCTTTCTATTCTTTCACTTTTTTTGTGTGGAGTTGTATTGTAGATTGGGGAACCCCTAGGACTTATCTTGTATTTCTTTTTGCTTTTAGATGGGGATTCGCTTTCCCTCCCTCATTTTGTAACCACTTTTTATATCAACACATAGGGGGCCATGAGCCACTCTTTTATTATTATTATTATTATTATTATTATTATTATATATATATATATATATATATATATATATATATATATAT
This sequence comes from Phalaenopsis aphrodite, assembly GCA_003013225.1. Lineage (NCBI taxonomy): Eukaryota > Viridiplantae > Streptophyta > Magnoliopsida > Asparagales > Orchidaceae > Phalaenopsis > Phalaenopsis aphrodite. Next base: position 93,282 of record NEWO01000323.1, on the reverse strand, counting down.
ATATATATACACACAAACACACACACACACACATGTAAATTTGATTTTAAAAATATAGTATTTTAATTTTGAAAAATGTGAGACTGAATAAATTCCATACATTTAAATAATTTAAATGACCAAACACAACACTAAAAGCAGTGCATCTCTCCTGAAGAATAAGCACCTTACTTGTTAGCAGGCTCAATTAAATAAATTAAAAGAGTTTATGACATCAGTTTGGTCTCCAAACTATTTTTATATGTTAACCGACATGTTCCCCTATCTAATGAGGATTAAACAGAGTTTATATTATCTGGGTCCTTTAGCTCCGTATAGAGGCTTGCCCCTATAGTTAATTAGATCTTAAGCGACCAAAGTCACTTAAATAACCCTTGGTAATGACCAGAGGTGTTCATCTTCAAGAATATAAAGTTTAGTGTTCAAGGTAAGACATGAAAAACAAATAGGGAGTGGATTAAGTAGGAATAATTATTTTTGAAATCTAAAGGAAAGAGAAGTAGGAGATGTCACAAAGCTTGAAACAAACCACGATGGCTTCTCAAAGTATCCCATTATTTGGCTTTGGTTTCAAAGATGATATTACTTAGGGTCCGTTTGGGGCAGCTAATAAGTGCGGGCAATATTTTGAAAACACTGTTGTATAGTTTGGTTTGCGCGTTTTGTCAGCTTGTCTGAAACTGCATTTGGGTTTTTACATGAAACGCGGGTCGTGGTCGACCCCTGCAGCCGGCCCGCGGACCGCATTTCAGGATAAGCAGCTTATCTTGAAACACACAAGCTACCCTAAATGGACCCTTATTGTTTCATCCTGCCATTTTTTACTCATGGCTTACATTAGCATGATATATGATTATGTAAATAGCATGAAAAATAGAAGGATTTATGTCCGTAGGTCATTAAAATTAGAAGTGTGAGCTTTTAATTTATATATATATATATATATATATATATATAATTTTAATTTTTGAAAATACAAAACCAAACCAATCTCATATATGCATTCGTTTAAATAAACAAGTACAACACCACAAATGACATACATATCCCAGGGAATAGACATATTTCTTGATAATAACTCTTGATTAAATAAGCTAAAGAATTTATGACATCTGTTTTAGTTTGTGAAATCTTTATGTTAACCGACAAATTTTCCTATCTAATATAAAAAATTAGACAGGGTTTATATTATGCTGGGTTCCAAAATTTCTTATAAGGGCAAGCTCTTATATTTAATTACATCTTAGACAATCAAAATTGCCTAAGAAAACTCATATTTAGATCAGAAGATATTATCTTCAAGAATTTTAATATTTAGGGATTTCAAGGGCGGACAAAGGAGTATCAAGTAGGAAAGATCAAACGTGAATGATTATTTTCAAAATCCAAAGAGAGGAAACTAGAGGATGCTTCGTATTCTGAGAAGAACCTCGGTGACTTCCCGAGTTATCATATGGTTTGCCTTCAACTTTGAGAAAATATTATTATATGTTTCATCCTACCAATTATTATTATTTAGGGTTTACACTTGCATGGCAGAGTCGTACAAATAACTTGGAAGGTGAGAGAGTTTATGTCATAAGGAATGACGAACTCAGAGCCTAAAACGAGTTAGGGCTTAAATTGCACAACATGCTTGTACAAGGGCCTAAAGATAACTTGGGATTTAGCTTGTACTAGACGAGCTACCTCTAAGTCCTCTAATTCTAAGGAAAGTTGTTGTCGTAGATCCACTTGCTCTCTCGAAGTTGTTCTTCTATACATTCTTGTCATGATACCCACAAAGTTCACTCCAAGCTTCTTGTTGAAGTGACAGCTCTAAGTAAAACTCATAGTTTTGAAGTCTAAGTGACAAGTTTTTTTGTTACAGTTGTTTATCTTTAAGGGGGAATTTTAATTTAACTAGAGCGACACAAGTTAGGATATTATGGTTCTCTCATTATGACACCACTATTTTCTCTTGAATTTACTTAGTCTAAACAAGTTGTTAAGCTCATTTAAACTATAGAATTCTCGTTAGCAACTGTAGGTTACCTCATTCGATAAACCCTCGTAAACCCAAAATGAGTGTATTATGTTCATTCATTATTATTTTTAAAATGTAAATTTAATTTTGAAAATGTGTTTTTTTTTTGTTTTTTCAGTTTTGATTTGGTTTTGCATGTAAAGTAAATAAATGCAGGTAGGAAAAAAATATTGTAAGGTAAATAACAAAATTGCAATGCATAAAATGTAAATGCGTACCTAAGCATCTACTATCACTGCTTGGTTCGCATCATAAAGCATAATATATTTACAGAAAATTTAAATAAATTGTAGGAAAGTAAACAGGAGCTTCCAGTATAGAAAAAGCCAGAAAACGAGTGATAATAAAACATGTGCAAGTAAAGCAAAATCCGTAGTCACATATAGAAGATTAAAATTAAGTGTAAGACATTGGTAAAGGTGAGGACTCAGAGCTGGATTGTGTGCTTCCCAATCTTGAGTTAGAGTTACCAACCTAATAATCTACAGTGGGCAGCACTAACCTCGATCTAAGTGATTAACCATATACCTTTATAAATTTTCATTTTTAAATTAGTTTTCATAACTGTAGAATTTACTTTAACAAGTAGAAAAAATTTTATTCTTGTAAATACTTTGCAAAGTAGTGTGGTCTACAAGTTAATTACTTTGATTGAGCTAGGAGTACAGACAACCTAAAAGTATCGGATGCCACAATCTCATCAAGAGTCAGTGAATAGTATCATCGGTCCTTATCCTCTCCCCTTATTGAGGGTCTTTGAGGTAGGAGATACTATTATAAATCTCTCTTCATATCCCTTGCTTAGCACACATTAGCATTAATTTCATCACCCTAGCCACCTAAACCTTAGAATTACACAAGCCCGATGACCCATATGTGATAAAAACAAATATCCCTAGTTGCTCACAAGGATTTAAATACCTTAGAGAAGGCTCAAATCCTTGATCATTGGGTTAATTAATATCAGATAAGTAGTGTATGTCATTTCTATTGATTTAAGTGAATTATCGAGTCCCGAAGCATAACTTGGCGGGTCCTTAAAAGTTTTAATGGATATTTTTCTTAAACAAAGAATAATAAGTTCAGTTTTCCTTCAAAATATCCAGAAGATCATAAAAGTTTGAAGAGCATAACCCTAAAAAACTTTTAGAACCTTTTGAATCATTTCAAGTTCATTTGGACTTATCATATTGTTCGATTGATCATCTGAAGTTAAATTTAGATTTAATGGATTAATCTGCCCTGTGCTCAATGAAGCTTATTATTTTAATTATCCCATGAGCGGGGTACTCAGACTTTTACTTGATGTTTTATTTAATAGTTATGTAAGTGGATGCCCCTAAGGGCAAGTTCAAGTCATTAAGGATCCTAGACCTACAATTAAAGTTGGGCTTGCAGTATTTTAAAGATTTTTATGATTAATTATGTTTCTCTTTTCTAAACCTTATTAGAAAAATTCAAATCAAGCCTAGCTCATTTCTATGCCCTTAAATCAAGCTTTCAAGGTAAATTTGCAATAATCAAAATGTTAAATTAAGTGAATTTAGTTCTCGTTAAAAGCTAATTTTTATCATCTAATCACAAATTAAGGGGCTTCGAATAAGTAGGTTATTATCTTCCTAACTCAAGCCCACTACCTTTGGATCATCCAATTTGGTTAAGCTCCAAGTCACAATAATTTATAAAAATTACATTTTTTACCCTTTCCATAGAAAAGTGGTGAGTTGGTTTCTACCTCTTATCCCTTCATGTTTAAATCATCTAAAGAAGTTCATTATGATCAATATTACCCATTTACCCTTTGACTTAACCTAAAGTATAATTAGGGAATCAAAATCTCATAACAACCATTTTGCCCCCTGGGTCATAATTCATTAAATTGAATTCAAATCACTTTGAAATTTTCATGGTACCCCATTCATGGGTTAATTAAAATATTAAATATGAAATTTTAATTTTTTGATTTTTATTTAATTTTTTGTAATTATTTTTACTCAAAAATAAGAATTTTAAATGTTAATTCATTTAATTAATCAAAGTATAATTTCTATCCTTAGAAAAACTATTAGAGGTTCATCTAGTTTAGAGGGCCACTTGGACCAAATTTCATGATTTTTTGAATTATATTTTAATTATTATAATTATTTATTGATTTTAAAAATTAATTAAATAAAAAAAAATATAATTTAATTTCAAAAATAACTTTTTATTTTTTTCTTTAGTCTCTCTGAGTTAAAAAAGCTTTAAGAAATATTTTTTTTATTTTTATGACTTTTATTTTATTTATTGTAATTATTTTAATGCAAAATTAAGAAAAATACATTTTTAGTATTTAAAAATACATAACTTTATTTAGAAAATTACAAAAAATATTTTAAAAGATCTCAATTGATCAGGAAACAATTTTTAACAGTTTGGCAATTTTTTTATTTTTTGTGATTTTTAAATATTTTTTATTTTTTTAAATTAAAAATTAGCTCAAAATTAACTATTTATTTTAACACCAATTTTTGTTTTTAGAGTGCCTTGTGTCAACTTAACTTTGAAAATTGGGGCTTTTATGGTTAGGGGTGTTATCTAACTTTGGAAAAACTAGAGAACACTCCTAATCACATGTGGAACAAACCCTACAAATTTCAAGTCATAGTGATTAATATTTAATTAACAATAATTAAAACAAGTTGTGGAGTATTTAATTACTTAAAAATAAAGTAATTGACAAATAATTTTATTTTTAGTTCATAATTTTTTCATCTGTTCATTGAGAAATAGAGTACTATTATTTTATTTTAATGATTTTTAATCACCAAGTTATGATTTTTCAAAGTTCCACTAGTTAATTAAATAAAAAATGCCCTAATTATCTGCTTGTCCACGCGATAGCAAACTCAACCTTAGCAGCTCCGAAAGTGCATGTTGCGGCTCCTGATTTGTTGCACTTTACACCTTAGTCTGTGGTCACGAACATATCCTTCGTCCAACGTGATCCGAGTCGTTCATCTGATACACGTGTGATCGGACGGTCCTGATCATTGTACCCAACTAACATAACCAAAGAACCGTCCAACTTATAAACCTAATATCTCACTCAATACTTAACCAAATTGCATGAGGTTTGTTTCTACATCTTCATCTAGGTCAGAAGAACCTATCTATACGGTCACATGCATATGAAATACAATTCAACTTCATAATTGATGAAATCGAGCAAAAAATCAGCGATTTGGAGTTATATCTTTGTCCAAGGGGTGTAACCTCAATTGGATGCTTGTAGAAGCTTCTTTGGAGTCCTATGAATGTGCTCTAAGCATCACCTTCCTATGATATGGGGTATAAGTAAGAGTTTGATTGGAGTGTGGTGTGGCCTTGGTCAAAGTCTGGTGCAGAGGGCACAAAGGATGGGGCTTTCAGTGGGAAATTTTCTCTCTTACTTTGGTGAAGCTTAAGAGCATTTCAATTTAGGGATTGGTGTAGTTTAGTGGAATGGCCAAAAAATGGTCCTATTTTTGAGTTCTGGAATTGAGCTCAAGCAGGGGAAATGAGTGGTTGAAGGCAGTGGAATTGAACTTAGGAAGGTTGCAAGGAGCTCTGGATACAAATTATTAGAGTTCTCCCATAGAATTGGATGATCTCTCCACTTTGTTGTGAGGGGTGCTCAATTTATAGAGAGAGTCATAGTTGCCACCAGGGCAAGTCAGAAGGGCAGAGAGGACGCTTATGTGGAGGGATAAACGATGCAATTGGCCAATAGAAGTGATCCAGCTTAGGGAGTCCTAATGTTGGGTTTGAACTATTTGGGACCTCTTGGGCATGGTGTTTTTCAGCCACCAGGACGGCTGGGCAGGGCTGAGTTGGTGGCTAACTGAGTCAGAGAGCTCAGTTGAGTTAATGGTGATAACCTTGATAGCTTGGAAGGTTGGTGGGCAGGATCTCATTAGCTTATCCAATTTTAGGAAGAAATACCCAAATTCAAGGGACCCTCGCTCTATGACACCACTAGGGTGGGCTAGGTCGGTCTAGGCTGGTTCTTAGGGTCCAAATTGTGGCTGTGGTGACCAAGGTTGGGTTGAACCAAGTGGCTTAAGGTGAATTTAGGGTTTGGGTTCAAGACCAAGGTTTAGACTTGAGCTTGAATTTGGGCTTGGCTAGAGCTTGGATTTTGATCAATTGAGGGTTCAATTTGGTGTAAATATTTTCATGAGTGATTGGGAAGTTAATTGGGTAAAAATTGAGAGGTTATGGAGCTTAATTTGGTGTAATTTTAAAATTTGGGTGAAATTGGGGGATTTTGGTTGGATTGGATTGGCTTAGGTTTGAGTTTGGTTCTAGGCCAATTGACGGTTCAAATTGGTCTAGGGGAGTGTTATGAAGATGTTGACCTCAATTTTAGTTGAGGTTTAGTTTTTTTCCCTTTTAGTAGCCTAAGGTCTAGCCATAGGAATTTCCTGTTGACTATTCCTAGAAAACTAGACATGAAACCCTCACCATTAGAAATTCCAAACTCTTCTCCACACAACTTGAAGTTCCACATATTGCTCTCAACCTCTAAATACTTAGTATGTGGGGTCACTGTGGGGGAAACTCAAGATGAGTCACCCTTAGGATTGCTGAACCTTAAGGTTGACCTTGGGTGTTGGTCTGGAGCTAAGGCACTCACTACACTTATTTACACCCACATTCACTCACAATCCTAAACTCAAATTTCTAGCCTACATCCCTTGATCTTTTGGGACACTCATGCACATGGTCCCCTAAACCTACTAGCCATAGGCCTATGGTTTAGCTAAGACCACTATGTAGAGGACCCAAAATGGGGTTTCCATTGGTCCATGGCTTTTTGGTGATGATTGATACCTCAACTCTACCAAAATACCCATCTTGGCCTTTTACCCCTAAAACACCCTCAAATTACCAAAATACCCCTCCATAGCTCAAAATCCCCAAAATTCCAAAAATTCCCAGAAAATATAAATAAATCCTAAATATTCCCAATTTTATTTCTCTTAACTACCACATGATCCAATTTGGCTAATTTGACCATCTTTAACCAAAATCACCAAATTTCCCTTTAAAGGCTCAAATTTCCCCAAATCCAACGCAAATGTCCATCAATTTGATCTCAATTAACCCCAATTCCAATATTAAGCTCAAATTAACTTTATATATGACCAAACTAAACCAAATCCAAGCCTAATTGGCCGATTATTTGAGCCCAATGTTGAGTTAGGTTAAATCCCCAATTTTGACCATATGACCTAATCTCACCAAATTGAACCCATAGCCTAGTCATTTGGCCTCAATTAATGTTAAAAAATATTTATAACATTCATATACATCAAAATCAACCATCAATTGACCTTGGTGAAGTCCCAAATCCATTTGATTTTAACCTAAATCCAAAATTCTCAAATTTAGCCCCAAATTGGCTAAGTCCTCAAATTTCACCCAATTGATTGCCTTAACCTCCAAATTGGCATCCAATTCTTGTTGAAAACTCTTCATAAGGTCCCTATTGACCATTTACAACAATCAATTTGGACTTAGCCCAAGGCTAACCCAAGCTAGACCCAAGCCTAGCCCAACTTGACCAAATTGATTAAAGTTCAAGATTCCTTCAAATTGACCTTTCAATTGAACTCAAAACCACACCCATCCTTCACCAAAGTTGCTCCTTATGATCATCTACACCAAATGCAACAATCAATTGGGCTACTTTACATAGATAGCCTAGCCTAAACCCAAGTCTTGGTCATTTGCACCCACTTGGACCCATGCACTAAATGTGACCTAACCACCCTGAAGCCACAAAATTAACTCCACCACAGCCATTAGTTGGACTCAGTGACCATTACAAACGCCATGAAATCACCTATATTAAGCCATAGACCAAAGGTCCCCCAAATTAAGGGATCTTATTTCCAAAAATGCACATGCTTAAGATATCTTTGCCAAATCAAAGCACATTTGCATTAAATTGTTGTGATGGATTCCTCTGGTTTCCCTGAGCTCCTAGCCACCTCCCCCTGGCCGGCCGGCCGGCGTAGTGGCCAGAAAAGTCCAAAATCGAGAGACGCTCCCATGGCACCTCACCCAAATGAAACCTAGAGGCCAGCTCATCCAAATCAAGTTGAAGAGCTTCTCTGCCCTCCACCTAAGCTCCATAATGCACCCAAACTTATGCCCTGAGAGCCAAACCATGGCCATTTTTATAAAAACTCACCTCCCACAGCCATGGGAGGTGTGCTGAAATTTTATTAGAGAGGCCTCTCCAAACTTCACACACAGCTTCCCTAAGATCCCCTCAGTGCATTCCAGCCATTTTTCCTCACCCATCCCATTGTCGGAGCTCAATTTTGAGCTTGAAACCTTGCCGGAAACCAGGACAGAACTCAATACACCTCCACAGTCCATCAAACACAAATTAACTTCACCCACACCTTCATAATAGTGAAAGAAGCTAAAGCCCCATCAAATCCCCCTTCCATAGAGCATCTACCATAGCTCTAGACCAACACCTGAAATCCAGCTTGGTTGAATTCATACCTAGGCCTTACACCAGGACCAGAGACTCAATCCCTAGCCTCCTTGGACCCCAATGAACATGCCGAGCACCTTTGATTGAAGCCTCCCTTCTCAGAGTAAAGGTATAAAACTTCTCCTCCTCCTGAGCTTATTTTGATTCTCTATTTACTTAGGCTTGATTTCATGGTATATTAACCGTATGGATGTGTTCGTCTCACTTAGACAAATCCATAGGATCAAACCCAAAGTGATTTGATTGAGTCTAGGCTGAGATCTTAAGGTTTTAGTATGGACGGGCACGGGATCATTCTATCATTGACGATGACGGGGAGTCGTTTGATCAAGCGTGTATCAAATGGACGGGGGAGATTAAGTCGGACAGTGCTTCGGGACATAAACAGAGGGCCGAGTCAGCAAGCTACGTGGACTGTGGCGTCCAACCAGAGCGCACCACGCATGCCTTCGGAGCTGCCTAGGATTTAGTCAGCACACGCGGTTTAAATAGATAAATAGGGCTTTTCTTATTTATTTAAATACCCTTAACTTAGAAAATTCATAACTTTGTGTAGAAAAATCACAAAAATAAAATAAAAATATCCACTTGCTCAGTGAATAGAGGAGAACAATGTTGAATAATTTTCAAGTCCATTTGATGCATGTTTTATTTTTAATTAATTAAACACTGTTTGGGATCATTTGATTCTCCATGCATATTGGCACATTACCTTGGCTTGGAATTTTGGCATGTTGTAGCCTCTGTCAGGGGAAACATCTTCTGATTTTTCTAAAGTTAAATGAGGTCCCTATACAGAGATCCATATTTTTCAAGTTATTCCACATTATTTCTTTAAAATATCATGGAAATTAGCATATTGATTAGAAAATCCTAAGGAAATTTTGGACGGTCCACCATGACTAGAGAAACCTTTGGAAATAATTTCATGGGTCAAGTCATTTAAAATACCCTTAAATTTCACAAATACTAAATCACTAAAATAATTAATTTTGAAAAATATAAACATTTAAATGACTTAATTTTCAATCTGCACTGTGATTTATGATCCAGAGAACTCATCATAAAAATTTTAAATTATTTTGAGTTCATTTGACAACTTAAGTTGATTTGTAAAGATAAATACCACTTTTGACACTTAAATGATTTTTAAAAATAAAAATAAAACTCAAAAGATTATGAAACTTTATTTTTTGAGTTCTCTGTGATCAGGGGTATTTTCTAAAAATAAAATGATATTTGAAATAAAAACTTGATTTTTAGCTACTTTAAATATTTAAATAATTAAAAATTCATAAAAATCACAAAAATAATAAAACTCATAGAATTATTCTAAATTGCTTCCTAATTACTTAAGAACAATTAGAATATTTTTCCTGATTTTCTAAATAAAGATATGTAATTTCAAAGCTTAAAAATAATCTTTAAAGGCTAAAAATGAGTTTTTCACTAAAATAATTCCAGTAAATCAAAGAAAAAAATATATAAAATTTGCTCCTCTAGGTTCTCTGACCTTAAAGAGATTTTTCAAAAATACAAAACTTAATTTTCACCACCTAAAATATTTTATTTTAATTAAATAACCCAGAACTTGAAATAATTCTAATAAATCACAGAGAATTCAAAAAATTATGAAATTTGATCCAAAGGCTTATCTGGTCTAGGTCTAACTTCATTAAAAATTTCAAGGGATTAGAATTTACCTTGTTCAAGTTAGGAATTTTCTTTGAAAAATCTTATTTTTGCATGAAAATAATTACATAAATTAAAATTTTGAAAAATCACATTTTTCTCCTTTGATGTCTCAATTGACCCATGAATGAGGAAGGATAAAAATTTTAAAGTCATTTGAATTGAATTTGACAAATTATGAAGTGTTAGAGCCTTAGGGGCAAATGTGTAATTTTGGAAATCTTGCCTTAATTAACATTTAGGCTTAATTCAAAGAGAGGAATGGGTAACCTCTGATCTTAATAAATTTATTTGATGCTTGAAACACAAGGGGTTTAATTGGTAGAAACCAAGCTCACTTTCTTAATTAAGATTAATAAATTTCTAAATTCTTAAAATTTGTAAGTTTATTAAAATTAAATGATCCTAGACTTGGGGTATGACTTTTGAAGTCAATAATTAATCAATTTAATACCTCTATCTTGATTTTCAAATATAATCCAAATCATGAATCATGACCACTTAAAGCTTAACCCTTTTCAAAACTAATTAAGACACTCACCTAGGTCTTAAAGGCTTAGTAGTGACTTAGGCTAAGTCAAAAATTGATTAAACAAGGATTAGAGAAATAAATATAATTAAATCAAACATCCTTGAAACACCACTAAGCCCAATTAGGTTTAAAATTTTGGCTAAGTGTTCAAATTACACTAACTTGCCTCTTTAAGGGTCTTCACCCACATAATTTTCAAATTAAATGATAACTGATAATTACCCTATTCTTAAGGATAATTGAGACATCAATGTTCACTGAGTAATAAGGGTATTTACTGGATGAACCATTAGTTTAAATGGACTCGAGATTTTCACCAGTTGGTGAGAGGGAGGCATGGACCTGCTTCCCCCTCCTAACTTGTTGGATACCTCAGAGGCCTATTAAACTTAATATTCTTCGCTCAATGAAATGATCATTAATTAAACTTTTAAGGACTCACCAAGATATGAAATAGGGTTAGGAAAATTACCAAAATTTTACCTTTCCTGCTCTTCATAAACTGCCTTAACATGCATTTTAAGTTTCAGGCAGTGGAACGAGAAGACTCGTCATGTATACTATACAATTTTCAACGCTGTCTTTCTTGTAGTTTCATACTCTACTTTTATTCCTGAAAATTTGCATGCTAAACAACGATGTCACCCTGCACAAAAACAAAAACCATCAGGATAGCCACATAACCATAACCAAAACCAAAACTAAAATCAACCAAGTTAAAATTCACCATCACAACATTCAAAATATGAAACAACTCAAAATTTAATCACAAACATCACACAAAACCACAACTTCAACTAAATTAAGATGTCTCTATCGGATGATCAGGAACCCTACGGTTGCTAACGAGGTTTCCCACGGTATAAATGAAATTATGGAACTCATTAAGTTGGGTTTAGTAAGTTCATTTGGACTAAGTGAATCCAATAGAAAATAATGATACCGGAACGAGGGAACCGTAGGATCCTAACCGGCGTCACTCTAATCAACTTTAATATGCCCTCATAAAATTTAAGAACTTCAACCATAGAGCCACCTAATTTGATATTATACCTTGACACAATAGATAACTCAAACTTGTCGTGGCAAGGAGCTTGAAGCTAGCATGGTGAGCAGCATGGCCATCTTTAACAGCAAAACCTGTCTTCCCCAGCTAAACCAATCTTCCTTCCTTAGACTTAAACAANATCTTTAACAGCAAAACCTGTCTTCCCCAGCTAAACCAATCTTCCTTCCTTAGACTTAAACAATAAAGCCCTAAGACTTCAAGGTTGCTTGCTTATGCAACGTAAATCCTCTCCTTATCTTTAGGCCTTTGTATAGCCCTGCTATATAATATAAACCCTAACTCGTCTTAGGATTCTGAGGTTGTCGTTTTTTACAATCTAAATCGTCACATTTTTCAGGCTATTTGTGTGATCATTTCACAAGAATGTATGATGTCAGTTTGATTTCATACTTTAACGTTCTTCTGAAGCGAGTGACGAGATTTTGATTCCGGTAGCCGACAGCTTCTTACGGGCAACCCCACAAACCAACTCGAAATAACGCCGATAGAAGAGTTTAGGATTCAAATATTGGGAAATTGGATAATTTATGAGGTTCAATTTGATGGGATTTTGAGAGTATAGTCAAATTGGGGATTTTGGCCTGAAATTGAATTTAGGGTGTTAGAGATTGGTTTAATTGGGCTCCAAATTGGTATAGGTTGGGATTGGAATGTTGAAATTGGGTTTGGAATTGAAATAGGGTGAGATGGAAATGACTTTTGTGGAAATTAAAGTTGATTTGGAGACTTTAAGCATTTAATAGCAAATTGGGAATTTTGGCTAAAATTGGTGGATTTGGGGGACAATTGGGGTCAATGAGTGGTCGGGATAGATTTTAGGGACATTTAGGGTAAATTTGGAAATTTTGGTGATTTTTGGGGCATAAGGGTTATTTTGAGATTTTTGTGGTGTTTTGGGCAATTTGAGTGTCTTGAAATGGTTTAAGATGATTTTTGAAGAGAAATTGAGAATTTGGGCAATTTTGGGAAAATTAAGGTTTATGGGCATTTTGGTAATTATGGAAAAGTTTGGGGCTAAATGCCCAAAGTTGGAAATTTTTAGTAAAATTGGGGTTTAATGAGGAGGCTAAACACAAAATTACCCATATGGTGCCATAAGGCCAAGGAAATCCTCTATTTTTGATCTTCCATGTGTTGGTCATAACCATCCTAGCAAAAGGCTAAAGGTTTGAGGGAACACCCACATGAGTTTTCAAAAGTGTAGGGAATCAGACTAAGCATGCTTGGTTTAGGATTTTATGTTGTGAGTGAATGTGAGTGGTTCAAGTGTGTTTGTGTGAGACTGACCAAGGCCACACAACCCTAGGCTAACCCTAAGGCCAGACAGTCCTATAGGGACACTTCTTGAGCTCCCCCATGTTGGTTTCATCCTGCTAAGTACTAGAGGTCAAACCAAAAACATATGGAACTCCAATAAGAGTAAAGAAGTGTTTATAATTTCTAATAGGGTAGGATTCCATCATTAGTTCTCTAAGAGAGTCAATAGAAAAGTTCTATGGCTAGACTTTAGGCTTCTAAAGAAGAAGGACTAGACCTCAACAAAAGTGAGTTCAACAATGTCATATCGAATGACGACCTCAAAGTCCTAAAAGAGTTAGGGCTTAAATTGCACAACATAGTTATGCAAAGGCCTACAGATAATGTGAGGATTTATGTCATAAGACTAGACCTCAACAAAAGTTAGGCCTTTGTTACTACTGAATGGTTAATATCATAAGACATAATATAGTTATAGGAAATTTAAGTAAATTACAGGAAAAGAGAGTAGGAAAATCTAGTATGAAAAAGTTGAAAAATGGGTCGCAAGAAAGCACGAGCGAGTAAAACACGTAATCACATATGAAAGATTGGGACTAAGTGTAAGACTTTAGTAAAGGTGGTGGCTCAGAACTGGGTTGTGTGCCTTATATTTCCAACTTTGCTAGAAGTCACCATCCTGACAACTCAAAGAAGGGCAATCCTTAACCTCAATTTGAGTGACTAACTAGTGGACCTTTATAGGTTTTCATCCAAATCATTTAATTTTTCATGCTTGTGAAGTTTACTTTGGCAAGCAAAAGCAATGATGTTGTGAAAGAGATTTTGTTTTTTTAAATATATTTTTGTAAAGTAATATAGTCCACATACTAATTACTCTAATCAGGTTAGGACTACCAGCAACATAAGAGTGTCAGGAGTATCTCCTACCAAAAGTTGGTGAATAGTATCATCGGTCCTATCCTCTCTCCTTGTTGAGGATCCTTGAGGTAGGAGATACTATTCCAAAATCCCACTTTGCAACTATCGTTTTGCATACATAAGCAATGTTGTCATCGCCCTTGCCACATAGAACTAATACTTACACAAGCTCGATGATCCATATGTGGTAAAATTATCCTCAGTTGCTCACAAGGGTCCAAATACCTTGTTCAAGACTTAAACCCTTAAGCATTGGGTATAACTGTAAGATAAGTAGTGCAGCGTATTTCATTGGAATTAGTGTATTAATTGGTCTTAAGGTATATCTTGGTGGATCTCTAAAGTTTTTATAGATGATTTTCTTCAACAAAGAATAATAGGTTTGAGTGTCCTTCAAAGTGTTTAGAATGCTATAAAAGTGCTCAAGGATTGACCCTGAAGAACTTTTAGAATCTTCTGAGTTGCATCGGGTTTGTGTAGACTTATTATTTTGTTGAATCAATCCCTCCTAGTTAATTTAGTTGTATTTTTTTAACTTGTGCTCAGTGAACTTTTAATTTTTAATTTTTCCATGAGTGGGGTGACTAGACGTTCATTTAATGTTTCACTTTGAATACCCTTAAGGGCATGTAAAGTTGTTAAGGAATCTTTACTTTTTCAATAGTGATTGCACTTGAAGTGTTTGACAAGTGTTTATGATTGATTTTGTTATCTTTCTTAAACCTCATTGGGCGATGTTGGATCAAACCTAGTTCACTACCAAGCTCTTAAGTCTTTATGAGTAGATTTGTAATTTTATTTTAAAAAAGGTTAAATAAGGTAAACTTAATTATTTTTAAAGGATTGCATTATCATTTAATCATTGACACTAGGCTTCCAATTAGTGAGTTATTATCATCCTAACACAAGCTCTTCACCTTAGGATCATCCAAGTTTCATTAACTTTCATAACACAATAATTTAGGAAATTACATTTTTACCCTTTTATAAAAAGTAGAATGAGTTGGTTTCTATCCATTAACCTTTTATGCTTACATCATTTTAGAGAACTAATAACGATCAAAGTTACCCTTTTACTCTTTGGTTTACCCTAAATTTTGGTTAAGCTTAAAAAATTCTTTAATTATCACTTTGCCCTTACGGGTCTCCACTTCATAATTCCTTAAGTAACTCAAATGACTTTGAAACTTTATTGTTACTCCACTCATGGGTCCATTAAAATATTAGAAGAGGATTTATATTTTTTTTATTTCTATTTAATTTTTTATAATTATTTTAGTTAAAAAATAGAGATTTTCAAATATAATTAATTTAACTAATTAGAATAAGTTTTTTGTCCTTAAGAAAATTATTGGAGATTCACTTGGGTTAGAGGACCACTAGGAATAGTTTTTGTGAATTTTTTAATTTTATTTTAATTTCTTACAATTTTTTATTGATTTTAATGAATAAATAAATAAATAAAATAATAAATTTTAAAAAAGTCTTTTTTATATATTTATTAAATCTATTTGATTCCAAGTAACTTTGAGAAATGAATTTTGTATATTTTGTGATTTTTATTTTATTATTTATAACTATTTTACTCACAAGTTAGGAAAAATACATTTATTTATTTTAAACACCTTTTTACTTTCTATGGTTAGGGTGGCATTCAGGACAATTTGGAGTATTTTTGCATTTTTGGTATTTTTTGGTATTTTTAAAATTAGAAAATAGCTTAAAAATGAATTTTTTATTTTAATCTCAATTTATTTTTTCTTAAGTCCCTTTTGGTCATGAGGAATAGTCCAAATTAAGTTTCATATTTTTATGATTTTTCTTTTATTTATTATAATTATTTTAAAATAAAATTGATTCTTTCTTAGAAAATACACATTTACATTAGAAAAAAATTTTGTGGCTTCTAAATTCTTTATGAGTGGATTTTCTTCTAACACGCATGCACGGTCTAAAGGTTCACTACACTTTCCACATAGCACGCCTCTTCAACCCGCGGTTAGCGTTCATTTGGTCCATCCAACACAATCTGATCTATTCATTCGATACACGTGGGAATGGATGACATCCGTTCATAGTCCCCATCATCCTAACCCGAGAACTGCCCATGTTTTAGACCTAATATCTAACTCGAATCTTAGCCAAATCTCTCTAGATTTGTTCCTACACCTTCATCTAAGTGAGACAAACCTATCTATATAGTTAAATAATTATGAAATAAAAGTTCACTTTATAATCAATGAAATAGAGGAAAATTTTAAAAATTTTGAGTTATACCTTTACCCAAGAGGTGAGACCTCGATTGGATTGGTTGGAGACGATCGCCTTAAGTCCACGAAGCTCCTTAAAGTGTTAGATTGAGCTGAGGTGCAACCTATGTATGATTTCAGTCGAAGGGTGACTCAGACTTGGTTTAGAACTATGTTAGGGTTCTTGAGAGAGGGGGCTTTTGATTGAGGAGGTGTTCATAAAGTGTAGGGAGGCTTATGGAATGGTTAATTTGAAGCTTTGAGAGGTTTGGTGAAATGGTCGAAAAGGTCTTGGATTTTGGTGGTAAATTTGAGCTTGTATAGTAGGAATGGGTGGCTAAGGACAGTTGGATTGCACTTAGGAGGTCTGTGAGAAGCTTTGGAAGCAATTGGGTAGAGTTTCCCTAGGTTTTGGATGATCACCAAATTTGGCCGTGGAGGGGGCTATTTATAATTGAGGTCAATGGGGAGGCCTTGGGTTGCCATTGACCGATGCCAATAAGCTGAGGTGGGGGGTTGAGCGGCGCAATTGTCCAATGGGATTGACCCATAAGGGATGAGCTCAATTTTGGGTCTCAGGCAAGAGGAAAGCTCTCAGTTTTGGGTTTTCTAGCCACTAGGGCTGCCAACCAGGATAAGGGAGGCCACTAGCTAGCTCAGGGAGGTCAAGGGAAAGTTTAATTTTGTGATTAGGCTTGGGGTTTGATGGTTGATGACATGAGTAAGAGAGTTAACCATTTTTAGGTGAGGGGTTTCCATTATTCAAGGGACCCTTGGTCCATGGCTCAAAAGTGGGTTTAGACTGGGATTGAGGTGGCCAAATCACAAGCTTAGGATGGGCTGGGGTAATTAGGGTCTAATTAAATCAAAAAGTTAAAAAAAAACTTGGTTATGGGCTTAAAATGGGGCTTGAGCTTGACTATGGACCTTGGGCTTGGCTTGGGCTTGGATCTAGACCAATTAATGGTTTAATTTGGCTTAGGAAAATGTCATGAAGTATTTGGGAATCAATTAATGTGGAATTGGAATGATTACTTGGCTTAATTTGGTGGAATTTGGAAGTGGGAATAATTTGGGGCATTTGATTTGGGCTTTAAATTTGGTCTAATTGGGTTGGGATTTGGTTCTAATTGGGCTTGAACATGATGAATTTTGGTGTTGATTTGAATTAGTGGAGTTTGAAATGAATTAGAAGGGAATTGGAGGTGATTTGGGGACTTTGGGCATTTTGGGGCAATTTGGTGATTGTGGTCAATTTTGGTGGATTTGGGTATAATTGGGGTTATTGAGTGGTTATGATTGACTTTGAAGATGTTTGGAGTGAATTTGGAGGTTTTGGGAATTTTTTGAACATGAGGGGCATTTTGGTAATTTTCGGTGGTATAAGGATATTTTGGGGATTTTGGGGAAATTGGGGGCACTTTGGGAAATTTTGAGTAGTTTAAAATGGTTTAATATGGTTTTTAGTAAGAATTTGGGAATTTGGAAAATTTTGGAATTTTTAGAGTTTTGAAGGCATTTTGGTAAATTTGGGGAAATTTTGGGTTAAAGGGCCAAAGTTGGTTGTTTTGGTGGAATTGAAGCTAATTGGATATGATGATCATGAAATCACCCTTCTTGTGCCTTGAGACCAATGGGAGAGCCCATTTTAGATCCTCTATATGTTTGTCTTAGCAACCTCAGGCAATAGCTAAGGGCTTCGGACCACCCACATGAATTTTCAAAAGAGTGAGACGATATGTCAAGTGGAATGTGATTTGAGGGGTTTGGGTGTGTGTGAGGTTGTGATAAGCTTACATGTGTGTGAAGTTGTAACCGAGACCAAGTCACCCAGGATTGTCCTAAGGCCTGATTAAACCTATAGAAACTCACTCCTGAGTCTCCACATGTTGGTCTTGACCATCCCAAATGATATTTCGGGTCTTGTAACCACCCAGGTTGGACTTCATAAGAGGAGTAAAGAAGTGTTTGGAATTTTTATCTGGGAGGGCTCCATTTACTAAGTCCATTAGGATAGTCAATAGGAAAGTCATATGGCTAGATCCTAAGCTTCTAAAGAAGAAATTGGATGTCATAAAAAATGAGTTCAACACCACATAAGCTGAAAAATCTATCTGAGAAGGTAGAACCATGGGCATACCATCAATAGGGGAACCCCCACAGCTAGAGCTCTTGCTGTAGTCATCATTGACCTCTCCCCTTGCTTGAAAGTCGGACCAACTATTCTCTATTTCATTATCATCTCGTGCCCTCTATTGCTTTATTTACGTTTTTGATAGAATACGCCTCGTTGTTGTTCCTTGTCTGAATGTTTGTGTCCCACCTAGTAAGATCCATCAAGCTGAATTATGAAGAGCAAGGGGGCTATCAAATTTAGGATACAGTAAGAGGATGCTGGAACATAAATGAGCTCAAAAGATGTCACATCTTCCTATTCATAAGAGCTAGAATCCAAAATTTAAGAAAGTGTCCACATCAAAAGCATTAATTAAATATTATGATTAATTATTACATTTATTTCCCTCATTTGTAACAAAATATAAATTCCTGAGAGATGATAAAATTGAGAAACTAAATATGTACAGCTAGAAGTAGCTACTCCGATTAGCAAGGCACAAATAGCTTTTGGCTTTTCTCGCCCCAATACTGACCCACGGAAGGATGAGTTCAGGAGTAGACGAAGAAGAGAACAAATCAGAGTTTTAGATGTTTGGGCAAAGGTCAAATGAATACTAAAGGCCGAGTAGTGAAGACCAAATATTGAAGGCCAAGTAATGAGAGCCCGGAACGCAAGGTCAAGTTTAAAGAACCATCAAGGTAGAGAATCATAACCGCTTGTCAATCATCACTTGACTTTAAAGAAAAAATTTGTGGCATGATCTTAACTTTTATGATGAAATAATAAATTTTTTTTTTAAAAAAAAGCCTATGCATCCATGAAGTTCTAGGCATAGTAAATGCATATTTCTGTCTTCTTAGACAAATTCACTTCCATAAAAAGGGTATTAAATATAAAATAGGTTTCAACCATTTGGATTAAAGAATATCTTATTATTAAAATCTTTCTCAATTTTTTCCCTCACTCTATCTCTATTTTCTTGGCATGATTTAAGGAAAAAAAGGGTTTCAACATAAATATTTGTTTAATACTAAAGAAACTAAGAATTTTTAGTTAATGAAGTACACCCATAATAATACATTAATCAAACTACCAAATTCAAACCGCGTGATGACTTACACTATTGAAACACAATGGATAATAGTATTGCTAAAAAGGAAAAATATATCCATCTAATACGGTTAGAGGTATAAATGAGCTGAGGAGAGATCGAACCACTCTCAGCTTGAGTTTGAGATTGAACCAGATTAATTAATCTAGTTCGAGTTTAACTATAGGAGTTAGAGCCAGCTCATGAGCTAGCTTGTTTAGTATGAAATAGAGAAAAAATATTAATTTAAACTAGTATTATAATGAAATGTCGAAGAGGTTGAACATTTAGGAGACAACTAATATGAATTAAACTGATATAAAATATAAAATATTATTCCTTAAATATTTTAAATAATTTTAAAAAGTCTTGAAATTAAATATATTTTATGTTTATTTTTATTAATTATTTTTTAAACGAGCCGTTTCATGGGCTAACGAGTCGAGTCGGGATTGAGCTTGACTCATTAGCTCATCAAGCACATTTCACCAACCACTCATCAAGCTGAGCCGCATTTACACACCTTCTCATTGATCCAAGATATACTTTGCCCAATTTATTTCAGGTATAGCCTATAGGGGTTGTTTGGTAGCAGTTTTAAGCGTAGGGGTTATGCAGGATTTAAGCTAAATTTTGCAAAATGGCAAAAATGCCTCCGTAAATCCCAAAATGACGATGATTCATGATAAATCCGAGATTTATTAAATCCTATGAGTTGATGGATTTAGTAAATCTGGAATGAGTGATGAGTATGAATGACACGAACAAACTTACCTTTTTCAATAGTTACTGGTAGGAGTGGAGTAGAAGGATGAGAAAGATGGGAGTTTCAGTGGTTTCTGTAAGGCATGATCTAGTCGTTGCCTTCCAACTAGCTCTAATGATGACTGTAATACAAAGTTTCACTCATGTAGGCCATGGTTTTGGGAGAAATTATGAGGGGGAGTACAAGTGAGGGTTTTGGGTAAAGATGAGAAGTTTGAGCGAAACTGAGGGAGAGGAGAGGATGTAGACAAGAGTTTTGATAGAGGGGATAATGGAGATAGGCTTGTGGGTTTAATTTATTTTATTTGAGTTAATTTTATTCATTTAATTGATTAACAATTAATAACTAAATTATGTATTATTAAATTAATTATACTTAGATAAATCTATATGTAATTATTTAATAGTTAATTAAAGATAAAAAGTATATTTTAAATTTTAAATTATTTAACAAAATTCTAAGAATTATTAATTTATATAATTAATAATTGATTAATGATAAATTATTAATTTGTAAGTAATTAGTTTTAAAATTATTAAGTATTAAGATGTTGAAATATGGGAAGTTTAACTCTCCCCGTAATTCAAATGTTAAGCATATGTTACTTAAATTTAACATTGAATTACCTAGAAATTCTAAAGATAATGTTATTTTAGTTCATTGGACTGTTCTTGTTGGTGGGTGTATTAAGATCAATATGGATGGTAGTTGGACTTCTTCTACTGCAGGTATTGGTGGTATTTGTAGAGACTCTTCTGGTAAGACTAGTATGTTGTTTTCTGCTCCTGTTTTAGCTATAAGTGTTATTGAAGCTGAAGCAGAGGCTGTGATTATGGGGCTAGAAGTGGCCCTAAAATGTTGTTGGAATTTTTTATAAATTGAAATGAATTAATTTGATCTATGGGCTTTTTGTTGCAGGAATATAGACTATCCTTGGAATCTTATTATTCATTTCAAAAGAATCATTGCTCTGACTATTGGTATTCAGGTTTGCTGGCTTTTCATTCATTGGGAAGGGAATAAGTGTGCGGATTAGGCTGCTAAGCAAGGGATGAAGACTTAAAAAACCATTTTTTCTAATAAGTTCCCTGAAATTCTTAATTGTTTTATTAGGGGTGATTTGATGGATTCCCCATATTCGTACTTCTTTGTGATTGTGTTTTTGGATAGGTTTGGGTGTGGTGTGAGTTGTATTTTTTTTTTGGAATTGGAACCCTTTTTCTTTTTTGTGTGAGTTGTATAGGGTTTAGGTTGGGTTTCTTTTCCTTGGTGTGAGTTGTAATTTTTCCTTTTGTTAATAAAATGGAGTCTTAGTGCTCTTTATTAAATAAAAAAAACTAATTATTAATTAATGTAAATACTCCTTTTTTATATACTTCAACATTTTAGATATTCATTTATATTTTTTATTTAATTTTTATTTTGGATGCATAATAAATCTTAATAAATTTTATTAAAATCTTCAAAAACTTACACAATTTTTCAAATGTATCACAATTTATTCATTAACCTACCAAAAAAATATTCAGAATTTAATCAAATAAAACTCTGATAAATCTGAATTGACAGGATTTAGGATTTACTGAATCCTATTTAGCCCAAAGTTTACCTGCGACCAAACAGCCGCTTAGAGTCGAATGGCGGCATTGATCGGGGATTCCAGACATCGTCCACTGTACTCGTACTATTCCGCTTCCCACCGGTCCAGCCTCACTCCATTCAGATAAGAGAGGATTGCATTTCCAATTTAGGCCAGAGGTCAAAAAACCGAGCAGGGCGGGAGCTAGAGAGGAGAATTTCTATAATGGGAACCATTTCTTGCCCAGTCTCTTTGTGTTCTCCGTCCAAGTTTTTGAAAGGAGGATTTCGCTCCCGTTCTTCCTTGAGGATGCTTGATGTGCGTTGCACCGTCGGAGGTATTCCTCTCTGCATTGGATCCGTTTTTTTTCAATTTGAACATTTCGAGGTTATAAGTCGTATGAATTTTCTCGGCCCATTTTTTGCCTTAGGGTTCTGGGAAAGAATGTAACGCCGAGGATTGCCCCGATACAAGTTTATTCCAGGACTACGTTAATATGATAACGTAGCTAGAGATGTTTAAGTTCGATTCCTATTCTCTCCTTTTTTCTTCTCAATATACATGTTTAAAAGATGTCTATGCTGGCTTAGTTTGGCAATGAGTTTTATGTTAGGTTCTCACTTACAATGCGGAATAAGCTGCATTCTAGGGATAAATTTGGGCTTGGGCAACCATTTGTGCTAGAAAATAAAATCGGTTGGGGGTAAGTAAGAATATTAAGGTATGTAAAACAATAGATGGTGGATTATGATACATAGTTATACTTAAGACAAGGTAATTAAAAATAGGTGTTTTGAAGCAAATAAGGGTAGAAACAAAAAAAAAAAAACATGCACGACATTATGCTGTGGAAGATTTAAAATAAAGAAGGGGTAGACCCCAAGCCAAAGGTGAGAAAAAAATTTATGCAAAATATAATTAAAACCTCACACACAACGCTCAATAAAAGTGAATGAAGAATGATGATTCATAAATCCAATCCTTGTAGTTGTGATTATGCGAATGATGATGGCGTTGTATTCAAGCTTCTTTCTTTTTATACACAGTGCAATTTTATTAAAGTTTGATATTAATGCTTTTACGCAGAGGCTGTGGTAGAATCGAATGTTTCCACTGCTATTGAACCCCTTCTGATAAATGCCATTCGAGGAGAAAAAGTTGAACGACCTCCTGTCTGGCTAATGAGGCAAGCAGGGAGGTACATGAAGGCATGTTCAATGATAATTTTTTTCAAGTTCAATGGTCTATTTCATATATTTCGAACAATATAATATATATATATATATATATATATATATATATATATACATCTCATCATTTTTTTGTCCCAACATATTTTTGTCTTTTTTTTTTGTAAATTTTGAAAGAACTTCTGTGTCAATTTTTTGAGATAGTAATTGAAGTTTGCCACACCACACCAATAAAAAATTGCAGTGTATGAGACACCAAAACTCATCGAATTTAGCGTACTGTGCCAATAAAGGTGCTTAGTAAATTTGTGTGGGGAGTTTTGTTTGCGACATGAATTAAATATTCTCGAAAGTGTGCTTACAATTGCTTAAAATTACATAAGTATCTTGCACACAAGTGGCTTGGACATAGTCTTCCTCTTGTTTCTTTACCATCATTGTGAGATGTTCATGAGTGAGTGAAACCAAGGGAGATAATGAGCTAGGAGGAAAAAAAAAGAGTAGGAAGGTTGGATAGAGGTGAACTTATGCGGGTGGTGAGAGAAGAAAATCATATACTGGAGATTGAAGCATTTAAGGCAAGATTTTAATTTTTATTTTTTCTACTATGATTATGGAGATAGTAGACACCCATTTTAAGGTACCGATGAATTCTTACTTTTATTAGGTGAATAAGATGGATAATTCCACATGTGGTCATCGCTTCATTAAAAAAAAGAAAATTTGAGCCAAATGACTCATATTTTTGTCTAAGAAGTTGCTTCTTTGGGATACATTTTAAAAAACACATAGGGGCCTCTTTACTTTTAAGCGAGGCTTGGATAATGGTTGGGGGTGGCATTTGCTGTCCCTAAACATAAAAAATATGTACTTGTGTGTGTGTGTATTTTTTTATATTTAATAAAAATTTTAATATTCCTTTTTTTTTGTTTTAAGCCCATTTTCTTTTAAAGTTTGTGTATAATAATAAATATTTTTATGTACAATCATTTTATTATTTATAAATATATATTTGGAATATATGGTTCATGTTTGTCTCCCTCACCTTTGCATGTTTGTGCAGACCATTTCCTTATGTCACAGTTCAAACAGCAAGGGCCCTATCTAGATCTTTTCTGCATTCTGGGGATGAACCATAACTGTCCATTCAATGGGTTTTGTGTCATATAAGGATTCTTTTAAATAAAGTGGGCATTCTAAGTTGATTTTTCGCTGAATTGCAGTCGTCTTTTGCCATTGTCAGCACATTTCATTAGGTGATTTTTGGGTCACATATGAAAATCATCAGACACGTTATAAACGGCAATAATTCATTTTCCTACTGGTAGGAATTAAGCTATGTTGGTCATGAATTCGAACTATACCTCCACATTAATTTTTTTTTTTGTAATTTTGAGTAGCTAGACATCAGTCAATGGGGCCTAATATGGTGCTTGAAAATGTTGACGAGCTTTTAGGCTGGTCCTTAGCTCTTATATGGTTAGACCATTTAGGCCAACACTTATTAAAGCTAGCCCATCAAATATTTGGAGGGTTTGTTTCATAGGTTTGTGGGCTAGTTCAACTCAAGTAATGTCTCTAATGATAAAATTCTAATTGTGGTTAATTTTGTTTCATAAATTTGGTTTTTCTTACAGTACAAGTTAAACATTTTCTTTCTCACTCTTGCTTGGGCACTCTTCAGGAGTATTGTCGTTCAAAACTAATGATGTAGTTTTTTTTTGGCTATTTAACACTTTAATGCTTGGCAGAGCTACCAAATGATATGTGAAAAGCACCCTTCATTTCGCGAGAGATCAGAAAATGTTGATCTTGTTGTTGAAATTTCTTTACAGCCATGGAAGGTTTTCAAGCCTGACGGGGTATGTATCTTGTTTTTTTTTCAAAGCATCTTGTTCTGCAGTTTTATTTTCTCTCTCCTAAATCTTTTTCATAACTTAACTGATACCTGAACTTTTCTGCCCTTTTACGAGGATAATGGCTGAACACAAAAATGTTATAAATTCATTACTTTATGCAGCCTCATATGTTGAGAATACTTCCATAAGCAAACTCATCCTGCTTTCCTCTGAAGTTTAATTGCCTCATTATTTAAATGGTTATCAGACAATCGCATTGGAAATAAGTTTTTAACTTGCTATGGGTACCTTTTCATTTAAAATTGCATTTAAGATGATGACTTCTCCGTGGGTAGACTTGCTGTTTTACTGATTATCATGCCCACTTTTGATGAGATCTTGCGGCAGAGCATTTTAAATTTATAGTTACAATTTATGGTTTATGGTGTGAGTGACTTGGTATCATTTTTCAACCACAAACGCCACACTGCTTGTCTTATGAACGCTTAACTAGCTTGAGGATTTGATCAATGCAGTTCATGGATATCTCAGCCCCTATGCGAGTGAACATGTAGCATCCTGTTATTCGTGATCTTTTACACCTCTCACTTCTGCAAGAAGAGGCATAATGAATTCTTTTTGAGGAGTATGGTGCTTGAACTTGCCAATACCTAGGGATGAGTTGGTTGTACTTAACAAATTGAAACCGTAAGAGTAGCACTAACATCCCTCTAGTATTCACGCTATGAAATATATGTGGAAAGTAATTTATTGAGAAGGTAAAATTTTTCCATGAGACATGAGGGAGATTGCATAGGTTGCAGAAAATGATACATGCATTTGATTGTGAATTTGTGATTTTGCTCAATCTTACATTTATGCCCCAAGCTTGTATTTATGATTTCTCTTTTACGCAATATTTTAAATTATAGTAAACTCAATGCCATTTACAATCCTTGAATTTGTAATTCTTTTGGCAGGAGGCCACTGGCACCAATCTAGGGTTATTAGATAGTGTCTAAGGATTGGTAAAAGGGTTAGGATTGTTTGTAATTTATTAAAGAAGGCACAAACATGAGATTCAACAAGGGTTTGGAGGGAAAAATAGGCTACAACTGCTCTTCTAGAGAAAGGAACAGCAGATGAGAGGCATTGGAGGCAACGGAGGAAAAGTCCGGCCATCGAGGAAATTCAAACACTTGTCATCGTCAAGATACAACTACAACACTTGAGGGAGAATAGGGTACAACACCTCAAAAGGAGGAAAATTAAAGAGGAAAGTCTCAAATAACATGAACTAAACTGAAAAAATCAAAATCAGGTTTTAAATATTGTAGTTATACTAGTGAAACAAAGAACAACTATGATAATAGCCTAAGTAGGTAAATAAAGGCCATAAAGGGTCAAGTATGCACTTAGGGAATGAAAATTTTGAATTGGTCTTACCGGTCACCATTCTTACGTCCTGTATGCAAACGTCCATGTCATTCTCCTCGGGTAAGAGGGGCTTCATTTTCATCATTGGAAGCCTTTGGATTCTCATACGGTGACAATTCTGTGATGTTGAACGTAGTAGAAATATTATAGTCATTCGATAAATTAATCTTGTACGCGTTGTCTTTGATTCTCTTAACAGCCTTGAGAGGTCATCAGCTCTAGTTTGAGCTTACCAAATGTTCCGGTTGAAAATCTCTCATTCTATAATCTGATCCACACTAAGTCACTTTATTTGAAAACCATATTATTCATAGGCTTGTTAGCCTGTTTTTGATAGTTGATACTTTGCTTGGCAATTTCTACTCTCACATGTTCATTCAACATCTAAATTTTTTTGACTAGCATTTGGATTAGTGTGAAATCCCTTAAGTAGAATGAAGTTGAACTCTTAAAGATTGAATCGCCTTTTGGTGTAACGATTGAAATTTTATCAGGAACTCTAAAGTTAAATGTGCTCGTGTGGGAGCATTCTTATGATGTGTGGCCTCTTGGAAGTTACACTAATTGGACAAAATCGTGATGTCATTAGGTCAAGGCAGACAATATTTATATGAGTGAGATTTTGGGCTTTTACAAATGTCACGGTTGAAAATGAGAATTAAGTGTCTATCTTCTTGTGATAGGGAATGGAATGCTCCATGTTTGAGAAGTAGTTCACTATCCACATAATATAATCATTGCTTCGTTGCATTCGTGGGGAGGCTCACATGTCACAACCCAATTCAGGAGCTCGAAATTACCAAGGTGGGAAGTGTCGCTGGGCGGAGGAAAATTATCTAACAGTTTCGAAAAGCCAAACCATAAAAGAGAAATTATATTTCATAAAATTTAAAGTTGCAACCAATTCATAGATATATTTAAATATTTACAAATGACAAAGGAAAATCTATCATATAATATCTATCATTACGTTCCACGACGCCTGTATTCGTACTCTCTAAGATCTATCTAAACTATAACTGATTTTTTTATAAAATGTTAGCAACTAAAGTTTGAGTTAAGGCAAATCAGCAGGCTAATGTTTCTAAATGACAATAATTCTCATTTTAAAATAATTTGCAAAAATGCGGTAAAAATTAAAAGACTGTGCGGTAAAAGAGAACAATAAATAAATTAGTTTCATTTACTTTCATTTATTTATGTTATACTTTTCATTATTGGGAGTCACCATTGAAAATATACTTTATAAAAATATACGTTTAATCTTTTCTAACCCAACATAAATGTTGGAAACCATTTTCATTTATATTTTCATTTTTGTGTAGTGGTGCATTGCATTCCCCTGCCATTGCCATCAAGGGGTGACTCTCATATGCATGCATATATCATTTTTAATTCTTTTTCTTGTATTTAACATCTAGAAGAATAATATTGATTTTTTGCATTTAAAAAAGACTACTGAAAAATAGTAAAAGTATGAGTAATTAGTAGAACTATTGTAAAATAAAAATATTTACCCACCTCTATAATTTTGTTCACTATCCTTTTTATTGGATGAAACTAGTCCTTTGGTGCAACCATAATTAAAATTTAAATAATTTTACTTATATCTTACATTAAGATATCATTATTTCGTCAATGAACTTTCATAACTTTATTTTAGAGGGCATTTTTATTTTTTCATTTGGTATGTTTCATTTAAGAGTAACATTATTATGCCTTAAACTTAGGTTTTAGTGTTCTTAAAGTTTTAATTTAGCTTAACACTAATTGATTAGGAAAATAACATTTAATTATAAAATTAGTCGTCATACTTTAATTTCCTTCCCATAGCAAAACCCTCTTTTTCTGATGTAGCCTTTTCACCAATTACCTTAAACAATTGTTAACAAACATTGCAATCAATTTAATATAATAAGTTTTTGAAATTTCATTTTAATTAATTACAATTGATAACTTAAATAATTTAGTTTAATTTATAATCTTTTTTTTTATAATGTCGTTGCCTTGCCATAGAAAATTCGAACGAAGCAGCAGAGGCTCGGTTGAACTCTTCAACCTACGCACGCAAGATCCCGCGAGCCTCCCTTCCTCTTCAATCACTCGAAACCAGCAACACGAGCATGCCTTCCTCTTTGGCTCAACACACACCCTTCCTGTATGGCTCGGTCGCGGAAGGCTTCGCATGACTGAAGAATTGTCGATGGCACGAAAAGGAGAGTTCAGATGAGCAGTTCGATCTTTCCAGGTACCCAATCAAGCTTCCCTTTCTTCTTCCTTCTTTTCTTGGTTGCTCATGACATTCAACAGAGCCGCTCGAGCTCTTCCTCCCTTTGGTTCAATCGTGAAAATGTAAGGAAACGATCACAGGTGAGCCGCTTGTCCCTTCCTCCCTTCTTTTTCTTCCTCTGTTTCTCATACTTCTTAGATTTTCCTCGCTCTCTTGATCTTTCTCGTTCTCTCTGTCTCTCTCGACTCCTATATAGAGTTTGAATGAGAGGAAAAGAGAGGATAGCCTCAACTTATTCTCCCCGTGGCGGTGGACGAAACAATCAAACAATGTCTGAAAACAACTTTTGTTTCTCAAGTGTCGTAACAAATAAATAAATTCATTTTCATTTTTTTAAGATTAATTAAGATTTTTAATTGGTTATTATTAAAATCTTCTAAAATTTTCGTCATCGAAATTTAAAGTATAAGAATATAGTTCATACCTTAATTGAACAGGTGTGAATATATTTCTTTCATTTTTGATTCCTTCTCCCATTTGGATTCTTTTTCAGTCCCGTGCTTTCATAATACACGAACAAAAGAAAATTTTCTCCTTCTGAGCTGTTTCACATCATAATTTATGATTATTTTTGGCTTATCCACAAATGTCAGGTCAGGTTGAACATCTTTGAGGTATGTCTGCAATATACTTCCACATCAAGGAAATATGAAACACATTATGTAACATATGTATCGGTAATGCAAGCTTGTATGCTACTTTCCCAATCTTTTACACGATTTCATAGAGACCAAGCTATCGTTGACTCAACTTCCTAGACTTTCCAAACCGCTTAACACTCTTATAGGAGTGACCTTTAGAAAGTAAATTCCCTCACTTCAAATTTTTCTTGTCGATGCTTAAGATCATAATATTTTCTTTATCTATCTTGGACCGCTCTCAGTAGTCACGAATCATCCAAATCTTCTCAGTTATTTCATCAACTGAATCAACATAGATTAATTTTCTTTTACCAGTTTCTACCCAACAAAAAGGCGTAATGCATTTTCTTTCCATAAAGGGCTTCATAAGGAGTCGTGCCAGTACTGGTATGAAAACTGTTATTATAGGCAATTCTATATGAGGTATGTGTATTTTCCAATTTTAACAAAATTTAACACAAAGCTGAAGTAAGTCTTCCAATAATCTGATCATTCTCTCCGATTGATCGTCTGTTTGGGGATGAAAAGATGTACTGAATGTGAATTGAGGACCCAAAGCCTCTTGAATTTTCTTCCACAGTCTGGATGTGAATCTATCATCTCGATCTGAAATAATAAACTTTGGGATTCTATGTAGTTGCACAATTTCATCAGCATAATTTCTAGCCAACTTGTCCACAGAATCTATTTGTCTAATAGACAAGAAATTTACAAATTTGGTCAGACAATTAAATAATCTCCCATACAAATTTATGAATTTGCTTTGATTTTTGTAGCCTCGTTACAAACTCCATATCAATGTCCTCCCATTTTCACCTTGGTATGGTATTGACAACGGTTGCAACAACTCACTAGATTTTTGCTGTTTCGCTTTATCCATTTGACATGTAGGACACTTTGCTACAAACTCTGCTACATTGCACTCCAACCCTGGCCACCAGAATAAGCTGTTAAGCTCTTGATAAATCTTGTTGCTTCCTGGATTTATCGTGTATCCTGAATATTACGCCTAATGCAAGAATTTTTTTGCTTAAAGCATTCACATAAGGAATACAAATTCCTTTCTTATACCTCAATAACTTTTCCTCATCAATCTCAAATTTCTATCTGACCTGTATTCGCGCGGTGTAATATTTTTTAAAACTCTACATCATATAACAATGCATCACGCCTTCTATCTTTCAAAGCTGATTAAATTAACATCTGATTCAATAGAGAAAATCTTTCATCATTTGACATTACTGCTGATAACTATAATTGCTCCATATCTTTAATCAATTATTCTTTATGTGTAATTTACCAGTTAGAACTGCCACTTATCTTCCTGCTTAGAGCATTGCCACAACATTTGCATTCCCCGGGTGATTTTGGATATTCAAATCATAATCCTTAGTTAGCTCAAGCTATCTCCTTTGCCTCAAATTCAACTCATTCTGGGTGTAAATATACTTTAAACTTTGGTGATCAGTAAATACTTCACGCCTGTCACCATATGAATAATGCATCCATATTTTCAAAGAAAATACAACTGTTGTTAGCTCCAGATCGTGTCATATAATTCTTCTCATGAGTTTTCAGTTGTCTAGAGGCATAACCAATTACCTTGTCATGTTGCATAAGCAAACACCCAAGTCCCCTTAAAGATGCATTACTATAGATCTAAAAGCCTCATGCCCTTAAGGGAATAGTCAATACTGGAGCTGTCATCAAACACATCTTCAACTTTTGAAATGCATCCTCATAGCGGTCTGTTCGCTCAAATTTCACTGTTTTTTGAGTCAATCTAAATAATGACATTGCAATATGCGAGAACCTCTCAACAAATTTTCTGTAATTATCTGTCAGAGCTAGGAAGCTTCGAACTTTTGTAACGGTGGTTGGTCTGGGCCAATCAACTATCGTTTTGAACTTGTTCTAGTTCACTAAAATACCTTCACTGCTAATGATATGTTCCAAAAATGTTATGCTTCTCAACCAAAATTCAAACTTTGACAACTTAGCATACAACTGGTTCTCCTTCAGTGTTTGCAAAACAGTGTGAAGATGATCTATGTGATAAATCTCATAACTGTAATAGATTAGAATATTGTCGATGAGGACTATCACAAGCCTATTCAGAAATGGTTTATTCAGAAATGGTTTAAAGATTTTGTTCATTAGGTCCATAGTGGCTGCATACATATTTGACAAACCAATTGACATTACCATATACTCATAAAGCCCGTATCTGGTGCGGAAAGCTGCCTTTGCTATATGATTTTTCTTGATTCTCAATTGGTGAATAATTCCAATAATTCCTGCAACTGACTCTTTTTTAATTCTTGCAACTCCTTAATTGCCATCCTATAAGGTGCTTTTGCCACTAGTTTTGCTCTTGATATTAAATTGATAGAGAAATATATCTCTTCTTTGAGGCAAATCTGACAAATCATCGACGAATACTTCTGGATTCTTTTTTACGGCCAATATGTCTTCAACTTGTTTGATTCCTTCGCAATATCTATGATTTGAGCTAAAAGCTTTGACCCCTTTTTGCTAATGATTTGCTTGCCTTTAAACTGGATATCATCATAAACATGACTCCTATATCTTCTCCAAACTAGAATTTTTCTTCTCTAGGGATATTGAATTTGATTATTTTTTTAGAGAAATCAATAGTTGTGAATTAATTAGATAGTCAATCCATTTCTAGGATCACTTCGAACTCGGTTAGTGGTAGAACTACCAAATTCTCTTTGAAGCTTCTATCACAGATGATTTGATTCACACAACTGCTTCTATAAACAATCATGTGAGGCCCATTAATCAGAAGTGTTGGTAAGGCATCATACATTGTGAATGATTCTCGCAATATAAATAAAGATTTGACAGATCTATTGAAATAAGGAAATATCTGTAATCTCGTCAGGTGATCCTTTGCTTCGTGTCAAATTGGTGCATATACTCCTGGCTGTACACCCTTGTGGGTCTGACTCGGAGATGAAGCTGATCCTGACGACTTAGCTGGTTTTTGTCTACGAAGTTCCTCTGAGTAGGTGGAGCGCTAACTCTGACATCAACTTGGGGCCTCTGGCCTATGGTAGTGCACATCCTCGCGACGTGTCCAGGCTGATGGAACTAAAAATAGGTGTTGGTGCCTGACAAACATTCTCTTCTTTGTGGCCCTTCACACTTGGCACAGGTGGTTATACTGCTGTTACTGTCAGTGCTAATACTAATACCACTGCTGTTGGGTTGAGGCTTCTTCATGCCTAGACTTCACAGACTGGGTGGCTTGTCCCAATCTGGACCTATCATCTCGTCTTATCTTCTGAAAATATCTACGCCTTTTCGTAGCCAGTAAGTCGATCTCTATTCTCCTCACCCTCTTCACAAGGACTAAGTAATCCTTAACTTTAAGAGAGATTAAAAGCTGTCAGGTGACATCCTTAAATCTATAAAAAAACGATGACACTTTTCCTCGGCACTGGGGACTAATTGAGGTGCATACCTGGACAACATCGTGAACTCAATCTCGGACTGTATAATGGAATGGTCGACCTGCATGAGCATGATGAACCGTACTGCATCTGCCTCTTAGCAGAAAGGGGAACAAACCAATCACGAAAAGTCCTCACAAAATCCTTCCAATCCTGATGTTGTCCTTGCTACTTCCTCTTTGTTTCCTTCTCGAAAGCAAAAGTAACCAATGTAAGGACAAACTATCAATGATTTTCTCTACCATCAACAACCGGTACTCTATCTCAACTAGCTCTTCTGCTCTTAAAAATAGTGGTGATCGCATGCCGTGAAACAACTTCATATTTATCCATCAATGTTGTTCCACAATCATTGGCCTGGTTCTGAGAACTTTGAATAAGTTGTGTAACTACGGCCAGTGTTTGAATAAAAGTTTCGATGGGGATGTTAGCACCACTAGATGAAGGATCAGTACGTGTTGGAGGCACAAGTTCTTGATGATCATCACCTCTAACTTCTCCATTATTTCCATGTATAACCTCTAGATCGGAATCAATTGCCCTTAGATAACAGAAGTTTACAATTATTAACATAAACATTATACTTACTATTTAATTGCCTTAATAATTATTAATGATTTTTCTAATGACTCTTTCATGATCACTTTCTGCTGCCCTTAACTGGGCTCTGATACCCGTCTTGTCATGACTCTACCTGAGAATTTGAAATTACCAAGGCGGTAACTGTTGGTTGGACGGAGGAAAATTATCTTACATTTTTGAAAAACCAAATAAAAAAGAGCCATTCTATTTCATACAATTTATAATTACAACAAGTTCATACATATTTCTAAATATTTACAAATGACAAAATAAAAACTATAACACAATACCCATCGGTCTTCGCTCTATTTCTCGTGTAAACGTACTCTCAGGGATCTATCAAATCTACAATTTGTTTTCCCATAAAATATTAGCTACTAAAATTTGAATTAAAATAACTCGGTGGGCAAATTTTTTTAAATTTCAATAAATCTCATGTTAAAATATTTATAAGTAGTAAAAAGTAAAAAACCGCAATAAAAGAGAATAATAAAGAAACTTATTTTATTTGCTTTCATTTATTTTTATTTTACTTTTCATTATTGTGAGTCATCGTCTAAACATATACTTTATAAAAATATATTTTTATCATTTTCCAATTCATCATAAAGGCAAACAACTAGTTTCATTTTCATTTTTATTTTTATACACGAGTGCATCGCAATCCCTTGCAAGTACTAATCGGGGCTGACTCTCATATGCATGCATATATCATCTTTTAATTCTTTCTCTTGCATTTAACTTATAAAAGAAAAACTTGTATTTTTGTATTTTAAAAGAAACACTGAACAATAGTAAAAACATGTGTAAATGACATACTATTGTAAAATAAAAATTTTTATCCACCTATACAGTGTCGTTCGCTTTACTTTTTCTCTGATGAAACCAATCCTTAGGTGCACTTATAATTGCAAGTTAAATGATATTAGTTATATCCTACCTTAAGATATCCATATTTCATCAATTAACCTTCATAATTCTATTTTAGAGGGACTTCTTAATTTCCTTTTGGTATGTTTCATTTAAGAACAACTTTATTATGCTTTAAACTTAAGTTTCAGTGTTCTTAAAGTTTTAATTTAGCTTAACACTAATATATTAGGAATATAACATTTAGTTATTAAAATTAATCATCATGCCTGAATTTCTTTTCAACAACAAAGCCCTCTTTTCCTGATGTAGACTTTTCATCAATTACCTTAAACAATTGTTAACAAACATTGAAATCAATTCAACATAATAAGTTTCTCAAATTTCATTTTAAATAATTATAATTAATAGCTTAAATAATTTAATTTATTACCCCGTTGCCTTTCCCTGGAAAGTTCGAACTGAGCAACAGAGGCTCGGTCGAATCCCCCTCCCCCTTGCATAAGCTCTCGATCGAACTTCAAACAAGCAACACGAGAACTCTTTCCTCTTCGTCAGCTCAACACACGTCGTCGCCTTCGACTCAATCACAGAAGGCTTCACACAACTGAAAGATTGTTGACGACATGAAACAGAGAACTTGGGTGAGCCATTTGAGCCTTCCAGGTACCCAATCAAGCTTCCTTTTTTTCTTCCTCCTTTTCTGTGCTGCTCGTGACACTCGACAAAGCCACTCGAGCATTTTTCCCTTCGGTTTGATCGTGAAAATCGAAGCACATGATCGTAGGTGAGCAGTTCATATCTTCCTTCCCCTTTTTTCTTTTTCCTCTTTTTCGCACGTTTCCTGGATTTTCATCTCTCTCTATAGCTCTTTCTCGCTCTCTCTCTCTATCACTTTCGACTCCTCTTACGAGTTTGAATGGGAGGAGAAAAGAAATGATAGCCTCAACTTTTCTCCTAGGGGCGGTTGGCGAAACGATCCAATGATGCCTTTGAAACTACATTTGTTTCGTAGGTGTTGTAACAGATAAAATAAATTCATTTTCATTTTCTTAAGGTTAATTAAAATTTTTAATTGATTATTATTACACCATAACGAAGTCCATACTCATATCCACCCACAAGACTCGAGAATGGAAAGTAGATTTTAGAGTTCCATGTTCTGCTTTCGGGTTTTGGCAAGTTACAAACCTTGCACTGCCTATCCACATCTTGTGTCATTCTTGGTTAAAAGTTTTCTTTCACTAAGGAAAGAGTTGTCACTACCAAAAAATCCTATCATCATATAGTTATGGCACTCTTGCAAGTTTACCTTCCCGAGTATGCTCCGAGGAATGAACAATATGTTATAATAAAACAAATCTCTGTATGATTTGTCGAATTGCTCCTGCATTTTATCTTGACAATTAGGTTTGTCAAGAATGCTCATCACTCACGAATAACTCGTGTTCGGCTTATTAAGTAGTATAAGTGATATTTGTTTTTTAATCAAACGAGTTAAACACAAACAATTTTTTTCGAATTTGATTTATAAACGATCCGAACACGACTATACATTTGTTCAATCATGTTTGACTCGTTTTGATTCGAATTAATTAAATGAGTAAAGAAAAATATTTATTATAACTCTTTATATTGATTTTAATGTTGTATTTTAAAAATGTTGTTTTTTATTTCTTAAATCATTCATTGTAAATTGAAGCCTAACACCAGTTGAAATGAACAAACAAATTTGAATTGAGCCCAACATGAACATCTTATTAATGAAACATTTTGAACATAAGCTTATTTCAAAAAAAAAAAATAATAATAATAAAAAAAAAGACGAGCCGAACATTAACAAGCCCTACACTCACTCAAGCTTAACCCAAATCTCTCGAAAATCTTCGTCAGTGGCATATGTGTCCTTCAACACTTCAAACTCCAATATCTTTTGATTGCACTGTAGTGATCAATAAATGTCAATGACTCAGACCATGAACCATCTCATTCTAACTTTCAGATTTGTGTTTGAGCATTTACATGCATAACCCACAATATTTATATAAGCAAATGTTACATAACACATAAAAGATAACACTATTACCACTTTTAAAAGTGAAATACACTCATGCATAGGTTTAAAGCACCAAAGTGCTACGTATGTAAATATGAATGTTTAGGCATCATATATGTAAAACGCATAAGTATTGTGCGCTAAGTATGCAAATTTTTGTAAAACTAAGTCTGACAGCAATAATACTTCTTCATTTTATGGGAAATGGTTTTCCGTATTACCTTAACTTCTCGTTTGTTTATGTTCTTTTACTGTTTCTTAAACCCAGTTCTTCCTGGTATTGCAGGTTATATTGTTCTCAGACATCCTAACCCCCTTGCCAGGCATGAACATTCCATTTGACATTCTCAAAGGAAAAGGTCCGGTCATACACGATCCACTAAGAACAGCTAATGATGTTGCCGGAGTAAAGGAGTTTGTTCCAGAAGAATCAGTTCCCTATGTAGGGGAAGCATTGTCAATTTTAAGGGAGGAGGTAAAGCATCTTATCAGTTATGCCCTATTCCTGAATTAGGTTTGTTGGTAGTTTTTGAGAGGAAAAACAAAATCATTATATGGCTTGTTGACTTTTAAGAGGGCCTATGAATAAGAATATACGTGATTACAATAGATCAATAACTAATTAAAATTATATCCTCAATTATGAGGATATTTTCTGCCATAATATCTTTCCATTTCTAGGCGTTTCTTTAACATCTACTAAATACTCCAACACTAACAATGTCACCTCCACCTTCAAGCTGAAATATTTGTCTGTGAGCTCTAGTTTGTTTCTTAAACAAGAAAAAAAATAGGTTTTCCACTGCCTTGATAAAAATCTTTGCACTTGTTTAGAACGGGAGATATGAGGAGTAACAATTTTCTTGAACAGGACAATTTCTTATATGAAATGACTATCTACTTCAATTTATTTGATGTATTCATAGATACTATGATTGCTAGCAATATGGATGGCGATGTAATTTTTGCAATGTAGTCAGTCTGCGTAACAAGGGAACAATTCTTCTGAAAGTGTTTTTTTTCCTACATTATTTCAAATGCAAATGAGCCTTATGTATTTTACATCAACACTAGGTTTTGCAACAATCGGTTATTTCTTGCTATTCTAGGCGACCAAGATTCCTTCAACAAAGATGCAATATTTATTGGTTGATCCTTGTCTTTGATAAAGCTAGCATAATCAATATTTTGGAATGTTTCAACTTTCAATTGATTAGTTTTTTATAAAGCATATTTTTTTAGAAGGTTTTTTTGTATATTTGAGGATGTTTAGAATAGCTTCCTAATGTTTCTTCTTTCAATGTTGCATTTGCTAACTTACCAGTTCAATGTAGAAGGAGATGTTGAGTCTCGTAACATTTAGATAAACAAGCTCACCTACTAACTTGTAATGTTGAGATGAATCATGAAGAGATGCATTAAATCATCAATTGTAGTTTTGAGTATCGAAAGGTTTTTTAATAGGCTTGAAATTAAGTAGGACCCCCTTTTTTCGAGGAGGTTATTGGCTTTTTTTCTTTTGAAATAAATTTTTTTTTCTCGCTTAACTTAATCTTAAGGAAATATTTAGGCTGTCCTAGTGATACTGTTCTAAGGGAAAGTTAAGTTGTTGGATAGGTAAAGAAAAGCGGAAGGCGGATGTCGGCTCAAAGCAGGCGTGAACAATGTAATAGCAAATCAGAAGTGGAAAACAACTGTTTTTTTCTGTTGTCAAACAATAATAGGTAGCAAATTGGGTGATGGAGGCCTTCGAACGTCCGGGAGAGATCAGTACTTTGATCCTATCAGATTACAAACACACCACCTGAAAGAAATTCAAAGATCTGACACTCCTAATAGGAAAAATCATGAGAAAACATCTCCAAATAACATAAATACAACTAAAAGTCTCATAAACAACGAAAAGCCACATATAAATAGGTCTATAATAGCAAGAATCCTAATTAGAAATAACAAAATAGGAAAACCCATAAAAAGAAATAAAAATAAAAGGAAAATAATTAAATAATTTGCCGAAACGTGAAGTGAAACTCCCCCTCCCATTCCGTCATCACGGGACCTTCTCGCGATCCCATTGAATCGAGAGATTTTGCAGCTTTGCGGAACCAACCAACCCTCGCATCATTCTCCTGAGCTAAGAGAGGCTTCTCTTCTTCCTTGAAAACCTTTGGAATCGATCTACTACAACTATAATAAAGTCATT
The DNA here is from genome assembly GCA_003013225.1 of Phalaenopsis aphrodite. Lineage (NCBI taxonomy): Eukaryota > Viridiplantae > Streptophyta > Magnoliopsida > Asparagales > Orchidaceae > Phalaenopsis > Phalaenopsis aphrodite. Next base: position 54,861 of record NEWO01000323.1, on the reverse strand, counting down.
ACCTTGTTGTGTCTTAGGTTCATTGCAAAATCTTTCACTTCAATTACAAACAATTCTATAACACATACGTTCTTCCAGAGTCAGGTCTAATAGAATAAATAACTATTTTTTTTGGCACAACTAAAGCTGAAATTATATATAGATGAGTATTCTTACGAACCAAGTGTTGAGCCATTAACTTGAAACATGTTTTTCTCACTCTTTGTACTCCGCAGAGCCGCTCGATAAACAAATCTGTTTGGAGGAACCGATCATGAAATGAAATATATGACATGCTAAATCTCCCTCAGTGGTAGCATCCAAGAGATAATCTGTCAGTCACAACTTCTGACAACTCCTTCAGCAAGGTCTATCCATTTTCTAGTATTGGCTTTTCAGACTCATTTTCTTTTAGGACAACTAATGTCTATGTTGGAGTCTCTTTCATGGGCTCAGCTTACATCACTAGTATTTCTCCCTTATATGCGGGGAGCTGGTACTCTTCTTTCTCCTGTGGTCCTTAACTCTCTGTGTCCTCCATTATACATTGCTTAATGTAAGATGTCCTTCTCTTTAGGGAAGTCAAAAATTGACCCGACGCGCCACCTCAACACGAGCCCAACTCGATATATTCGGGTTCCAGTTGACTCTAATAATTTTTGGGTCAGGTTCGGGTTTGGATTCTTACCTGTTTAATTTTTCAGTTTAGATTTGGGTTGACCTTCCAACTCCAAAAATGACCTGCTAACGTGAAATTTACTCGAATTTGACCCACCTTCTTGAAATAAATTTGATAATGACTTAAAATCGACTCAATTTTTGCTAATTTTGATCCTTATAGCTCTTATCCCTTATATTAAATGGGTTATGAGGTTCGAGTTCAACTTAACCGTTTAATATTAGTGTCTAGTTTGGGTCAAGCAGTTTTGGACGGGTCAATTTCGGGTTGTACTTGAACCCGACCTTAGGATTAAATTTTACATCCACAATTCTCTTGTTTGAGCAATCTAATGCAGTGTGCCTAAAATCATGACATTTGAAGTACTTCCTGGCTGGGATAAATTTGAGAGTATCAGAGATCTCTATCCTTTCTTCCCTCTGTATTGATTTCTCTTATGGCTGGGTCGGCTTGAGTGCTTTACTAGGGGTACTCTTGTTGCCTGATTCGATGAATTAATTCTGTTTGAAGATTAGTGTGGATCTGATACTACTGTGTTATCTCTTCATCTTCAAAACTAGGGTATGAACATTTTGTAATATCCAATGTGGTTGCAACTGTACCATATTGTCAATAGATGGTCTCAATCCCCTCAGATATCTAGTTATGATATTCTCCTCGGTCTCCACTAGCTCACAATTAAACCTAGTTACTCGAATTCAATTATCTGCTTCTCCACTGAGAGATCTTGCTATTGTAATTGTTGAAATCTTAATAACATGTCATGTTTGTAATGTGTTGAGAGGCACTTGTGCGGCATCTCCTTTTCTATCTTGGACTGGGTTGTGATTTTAATTTTTCTCTATTGCTGGTGTAAGCGTTTTAAATTTTTTCACTATAGAGATTAACTCTTTTTTAACTTAATGACGACTAGCTTTAGCATTTTGTCAAGTGGAATATCCTTGTTTTCAAAGTCCCGTTCCGTTGTTTGGAGCCACTCAATAAACTAATCTTGATTCATGCAACAATCAAATTCTCACAAGTCAAGTTTCACTTCAAAATCCCGTCTTCTTTGATAATTCATGTCATATCGATAGGATATCAGTTCTTTATCTCTAGAAAATTGCCTGGTGGAAGGCACTCATTTTCTCCAATCGATTTGATGAGTCATCGTTGTGGCTATGGGTGACCTCACTGGATTGTCTCCTCTTAAAGGTGTTGTAGTTGGAGGATTTCCCTCTGCATGTCCTCCATAGTGAGCTCTTGAACACATGATTTTCTCATTGGCGGCATGACGTTTCGTTCTTCCAATAAAAGTTTTGACAGAATAGAAAGATATTGATTAGGTAAAGGGTTAGGTTTACTTTAGGGCCAAGTGGATAATGTTAGAATTTTTTTTTCTTGGTGTGGGTGTTAGTTTAGGCTGTATAGATTCTTGTTTTAGGCATAGGAAGGACAAATCCCTAAAATATTAGGGTTTATAGGGCTTTGATACTAGATGATACTTCTCTAGGAATCCTAGAAGGTGTGAAAGAGCACAAAAAAGGCGTAGGTAAGTTGTTTGATAGGTAAGGAAAGCGGGAGGACGGATTTAGGTTGAAATCCGGTGTGAACGGCTGGATGACAGAATCAGAAGCGGAAAATGGAGTTTTCTGCTGTTAAATAACAGTAGACAGCAAATAGGATGATGTCTGGGAAAAAGATCGTTACTTCGATCCTTTTATGAAAATATTTTGTACCATAATCTCTCTCTTTTTTAGTTTATTTAATGCCTACTAAATACTTGACACTAAATACATTAACAAGATCCACATTTAAATATGTACCATTTGAGATGCTTTTGTGGGAAAAGTCACATTTTTAAATGAGCAAATCAATACCCATCTGTGTTCATCCTTCATGCAGCTTTACGTGGTATGCATACTAAAGAAATGTTTTTTACCCCTATTTTATGTATTTTGCCCATAATTAATATTTTATCTAAAAGAGTGTATTCGGTTGAAGTTCCTAATAATTGGGTGGAAGAGCTTACTTTTGTGTTAAATGCCTAAAATTTGTTGAAGTTTTTTTAAATTTTTGATTTTGTGTAAGATTAGAGGTTTGCCTGTTGAATAAGAATCAAACCTAATTTGCTCACTAATAAGTCACATCAGATACTATATAAGCTGCTTTCTAAGCACCAATTTAAATTTTAATCTATTTGACGAGATGAGTATTTTCCATTCTGTCTTATTTTTGTTACCTAAATGGAAAACTTTTATGCCATGTGCTTTTGCTTTTTTTGTTCTTTTTTTTTTTATTTTTTTGGCTTCTTTCCTTGCTTGCATAATGTTCCCAACTTATTGAAGTTTGTCGAGTCATAGACGTTGAAATTCTTGAATAAAAGTACTCTGATGCTCTAAATATGCTGTTAAGTTCTCGTTCAAAATGATGAAGCTATTTTGATTGACGCTATAAAATTTTCTGCCCTCCACTTCCTTGTCTTTCTACTCTGCATACAGTTTCTCTTCATTTATCAAATTCATTAAAGTGATTACAGTCAAATAAGCGGATTAATCATGCTTTGTTAGACTCTCGCAACTCAAATTCTGAAAAAAAAACTTATTCTTGGAATATCAAAAAACACCATTAGACTTGTGTCATACATTTTCGAATTACAATTTTTATAATGCAACCATATATTGTCCGTAAATTATTTAATTACTTCATTATATTAAAACTTAGCAAAATGGTAGTTTGCTTTTTAGCATTATTTAATATTACTTCTGATGATCAGCTTTCCAGTTCGACAAGACAACTTCCTTGTAATAGTGATTGACGCTGTTTTGAGCATATACTCTAATCGAGTGTTTTACACGCCCATGTAGGTGTGTGTTTGATGTGAATGAGATGAACCAAACAAACTTTGGGATTGTTTTGTCCATCATTAACAGCAAAAAATTATTGATTGGCTGACAGACGATTAACGATGCAATTGTATATTCTGGTCTTTGGAATGTTACATCACCTGGCTGCCAGAAAGGAACATGAAACCTCGTAACACTTTTATGTCCTTGAAGGTGGAAGATTTACATAAATACCACTCAATTCCTACGTATTTAAATATCTAAAACTTAAACTTCAATTTTTACTTACATGTCATCTCACCTATGCATGGAAAGGTGTATTTTTCTTTTTAAAAGTTAAAATGGTGGTATTTTTGATGTGATATGAAAGATTTGGGCTTCATAAATTTAGAAAGTAAAGTTAGGCGTTAAGAGATGCAAATACATAGGAATTAGGCGGTATGTATGTAAATGCCCTTTTTTTTTAACCTCTAATGTTACTTCCTTCGTGTATTTAATCTTGTAGATACTGTTTGACATGTGTTGATGTTATTTGTTAGAAACCAATGTCTTAATTGATTCAGGTAAAAGGCAAAGCTGCTGTATTAGGCTTTGTTGGGGCTCCTTTCACTCTGGCTTCTTACGTTGTGGAAGGTGGTTCATCAAAGCATTTCTCAAAAATTAAAAAGTTGGCCTTCTCACAACCCAAGGTATCCTTCTGCTTAGCTTTGTCAACAACTTGGCTGAAAGTTTGAAGTTTTCTGCGTTATTGCTATTTCTCGTGCATATTGCATTTCTGTTTTCAAATGGCGAAGTTAGTCATTCTGGAGTAAATTCACCAACTACATGACGGGCCAAGAAAGTAACAGGACTACTATATGCCAAAAAATGTTAGTTTGTGTATTTGTATGCGTGCGCGCGAAATTATTAAGGATTGCCAGACAAAAAAGCAAACAAAACAAAACGCAGATATAATGAAAGTCCATGATGCTAAATCCTTACAACTATGAAAGTTATAAAATGGTGCATTTGGATCTTTGCTTGGGGCTTTGTGAAAATAGGGGAGTGACAATCTATATATATGTACACACACATATACGTTTGGTAAATAGAATTTAAAACCACTTACTCACCAAAGTCAACTCTAAGTGCCTCATCTAAATCATCAAGCTGCAGAGCATCCTGATCATTGATGTGCTCACAAATTAGTGAGAGTCCGAGAGACGAGGTGTTGCAATAATAGGTGAATCAAGAGGTGTTGCATCAATAGGTGAATCAAGATCAATGATGATGCTTTTAGGTGTCGATGAAACCACCATAATAAGGCGAGCAGGTGCAGTCACAAGAGCCTCTAATCTTTAAGGAAATTAAATAAAAATGGTTCCAATTTCTTAATGTGGTTCTAATATAATGTATGAGATGTCTCCAAAGTAGTAAATAGTTGGGTTTGATCTGTTGATTGTAATTCTTGTGTGCTGAAGTGCTCAAAAAAATTAATGCTCAAATAGTTTTATGTTGACTAATATGTTAGATTTCATGTAAATTTAACCCTCTGCCAATGTTCATAAGTTGTGTTAATTCACACCTCATTTTCTAACTAAAAAGTAACTTTAGTTCAACTAGGACCACGGCCACAAAAGACGGTTAAAAATATTATCTACTGCCAATGATTTGTCAAATATAGAACCCAAGGAGTATAAATTGTATTTGTTGAAATAATATAAATGAAGTCAAGTGAATGCAATCTAGACTGGAGTGATTAATGGTCACTCGGAGATGTCAAAATGAGGTGATCATTTTAGCATGCATATTGGGAAATTACTGATATAGTACTACGGTCGAGAGAAAGTTCGGTGTACTTGTTTTTAAAGATGATAATAACACAACTAGAGTTAATAAAATCAACAAAAATGATCGCCAACCAAATAGAAATCCAATAAAAGTTTGTGAATAATCTATATTTTTGGGCAACTCAATCACAATTTGATAACAATAGAAAATGCATAGACGTCTAATAATTTCTTAAATCTCTTCACTGAAATGAGTGCAAGTGTGTCTTGATAAGTGGTTGGATTTTTATGAGGAGTTGATATTCAATATTGATGAAAAAATTAGAGGGAAATGTTTTTTTGAAGCGAGGAATGATTTGGCGAATCATTAAGCCCACCAACAATATTTGTAAAGAAGTGAGGGGGTTCGGCAGCTAGAGGCGCAGGTTTCCTTGGAAAGGAAGCGGGAGGAGTCTTCATGAAGGAGCCATCAAGAGAGAAGGTGGCAAGCTAATTGGGGTTCTTCAAGCGCTAAGAGCAGCCATGACATGGACGTCCTCCCCCTTACAGGATGGGAGAAGGAATTTTGCAGAGAATTGGTTCTGACTGGTTGTGCCTAGGCCAGTTCAAGGAATTCTTATTCTTCGGATCTGGACGGTCTTTTATAGGGCCTATTTACCTCTTTATTTATGCTATTATTAAGGTGTTTTGTCTGCTACATATAAATATATTGTTAAATCTGGGTTGAACTTTTTTTTTTTTGGATCCGGTTTAAGCACTAGAGATTGCTTCTCTAGTTTTCCTTTGCCGGAAGGCTTAATGCATCATTTGTTCACTCTCGGATGGTGTGCCTGTAATTTAATTGGATCTAGGTGGTGAGCTCTTCCGGACACCCGAAAATCTTCTGCGCCAGCAAATCTTGCTGTCGGCCTGCAGTTTTTGCTTTTAACCTGCTGTCCAGCTGTTGGATGTGCCATAATTTCAGCAGCCGCCATCATTTCCCCATTTGTTTCTCATTCTGCAACTCTCCTAATTCACCCTTTGATTTTCTTATACCGTCTAGAAATCCTAGATCAGTGCCAAACCACTGTGGGAGAAAGAGAAGGTGAGATCCATCGAGAAACCGTTAACAAGGGAGAAGGATTCAAAACAAAGGCAATGGCAGCTATAGAACCATCAGGAGTCAAAGAAAGGTAACAAGCATTATATCTAAGGCTAGATGAAGCGCAGAAATCCATGGAAGGCGGGAAAGCAAATTGAGAAGGCAGCACAATGCCTTAGGTGCAGGGGGAATTAAGAACATCTTTACTCCTTGACGAGTGTGAGAAGAGCTGGATGGCATGAGGTGTTGATACATGAGTTGAGAGAAGCATACCACATGTGATTGCGAATCTTGACAGAGATGCATGGTTGAGCAGTATGATGCCAAGATGGATCTTGGTGGAAACTGTTGAGCTGGCTCTCCTGAGGAAGAGGAGACCATGCGCGTGGACACGAGGCTGAGCAGAGAATCACACAACAAGGGTTCATTGAGTGGAGTGGAGATGGATGTGTAAATGAACACTTTGGACTATTTCTCAATTTATATGTATCATCTTTACGTAGGGTCCACGTTATTTATTTATTTACTTTTTTAACTCATTCCAATTTTATTTGATGTAAGTGGTGCTGTGAAGTAGTGTGTTTGGGATTTGGGGTAAGAAGTGGCAAGGTTTTGCATTGTGGCAATGGGGTAATGGCTTGTGGTAGACAATACAAAGGGTAGTTGTGAGTGGAATAAAATTGTGATTGAAGAGAAAAAAGTGGTAACAAGCTTTTGAGGAAGAAGGGTGATGGCCTTACAAGGGGTGGTAAAGACATTGGTGGCAATGTTGTTCCAACGGGAGTCATTGTGATGGTCGGTATCTAGCCTAGAGACAATTTAGTTTATTATTATTTATTATTGTTTAGTATTAATAGGACTAATATGCTTAGGGCTAGGGTTATGCTTGTTCTTGTTGTATGGAGTTCTAGGTTAGGGTTGGGGAGAGATTTCCTACCCCTCGAAATTGTAGGAATTTGAGGAGATCGCCTACATTTCGAATTGTAGGTTCTTATCTTTGTATTCATGTTGTTTTGGATTATTAAAAAAGAGAAATTTACTTTGTCCTAATTTATGTATAAAAATCAGTGGAGTTTCCTATCAAATTGGTATTAGAACTTTTCATTCTCAGGATATCAACTAGATTGCTCAATAAAGGAGTCTATAGCATTTGACACCGAACCTTGTGATACAGTCACAATAAGAGCATGTGGAGAAGGCAACGACAGGATTGTAGCTTATAGAGACCTGATTTTTTTTTTTTTTTTTTTTTGCGGAGAAGGCAACGAAGAGATTGCAACATACAAAGACCCCCCCCCCTCCCTCTTCTGATAGTCACAATCAGAGCTTGTTGGGAATGCACTAACTGGGTTGCATCATACAGAGGACCAAAACACTATCTTTTATCTTCTGCTCTGTCTTTACGAAACAGTTTATTTGCACTAGCTGGGAAAACGACGAAGGTATATCATTCAAGACGACCTCCAACACTATCATGGGAAGAACTATTTGGAACACAAACATGGGGATTTTTTTTTGGTTCACAAGCTAACAGTGCAATCGCGGGGTATAGACCGTAGGAAAGTCGAGGCATAGTGGAATATAAAAGTTCCACTCTTGATTAAATCTGGGGATTAGGATTGCGGCATAAAGGAGTTCCGCGTCGCTAGTGATAGAAACTCGTGATCGGAATCTATGACATACATGAATTCGGATTGCGGCTATAGAGTTCCATACGACTTCCAATTGTTCCAATGAATTTCGCAGAGGCTTAACTCGCATTCATAAATTTTGAACCTTGTGATTTCAGAGTAAAGAATTTCCTAAATTGTGTAGGGACTAAGGACAACCAGAAATGTGGATGTTTTGGAAGAATCAATTAGTGAAAGAGGTTAGTTAATTAGATTAGGAATAGAGGAGCGTTTCTTGGCTATGGAGGGGAGGTTCACAACCTTAGAAGAAATGATAAAAAAGATGTGGAATCTCATACAAACCCTCTACCACCTATAGCTGGATTTAGCGACGGCATCTAGAACGGATGCGAGCGACAAAAATCAGAAGAATTCGTGTGACATCCTACCTCATGTAGATCTAGAGTTGTGAGATCGGGTGAGTGAATGTGAAGTGGACTCGGGCGTCAGTAATTGGAAAGAGTGAGATAACATTTAGACGACTGGAGCGAGATGTAGCAGACAGAATGTGGCGGTGGGCGATTTGAGAATGAGAGGATCAATTTGAAGTCTTTTGATCTCGATCTAGAAACTATGGTTGGTGGGACTCTGATAGAGGGCTACATCCAACAACACTAGTGGCTCTCACTTAAGGCAGAAGAAGATTATGGAGCTTATGGGGACATGCAAGTTGATTATGAGGTGCCCCAGACTTATGGAAGAAGGGAAATTAATATGGGTCGGAGAAAAGAAACTCACCCCTGTGTCATGCAAGGGAATTCAGGAGGAGACTCACACAAGGAAATTGAAAATGCTGGTTTTTGAAGGTTGCCTACGGTTGAGTTTATCGTGCGGAGAATTTTTTTGCGGTTAATGGGTTTGAGAATGAAAGAGAAATTTATGGCGATGGTTCTGTGTTTGGAAGGTAAGGCTCAAGCTTGGTATCAATGGAGATAATAACATGAACCATTCAAAATCTCAGAAGAATTCAAGGGTTGATTATTGGTGCATTTTAGAACCAATCGAGAAGTTAAATTACATGAGTTGTTTTTGCTTTTGTCCAGGAAGGGTATGTAATGGAATATCAGGAGAAATTGAGATGATATCTTGTCGATTAAGGGGTTGTCGGATGAAGTGTTGGAAGGTAACTTCATGAAATGGTGAAAATCAGATATTTGATCATCACTTCGTCTATTGAGACCGTGGAGATTCAGAGAAACTATGGAATTAGAGCAGTGGGTTCAAGATAAAAGTCCACTGGAATGTGCTAATAGGAGCAGCATAAGTGGAGCGCCACACCTCCATGTTACAACCACGACGATACAAAAAGCTAAAATAGTGGAAGTTTAGAGGGAGCTCCATAGGATTGGAATAAGGGGCTATACGACCATGAGCGACACTCAAACATCTTACATAGATATAGATCCAGGAAAAACGGATAGAGGTTAAGTTTGCCTTGCAATGAGAAATTTTTCCCAAGACACCATTGCAATGATCAGACATTATAGATTTTCATACTGTGTGACTAGGAGATAGGGGATGCGGAAATAGAGTAGGCTGTGGTGGAGAATGGGGAAGAAACGACAATACTCTCACTTAAGGTCTTCATTTTTGAAAATGCCCCCTCACTATTTGTTTCGCAAGTTTCGGGTGATTATCCTAAAGCTGCGCTTCGTACGGCGTTCGCGACCCGCGTTCGCTTCAACTCTTACCTCCCTGCCCTCACTCGCCGAAATCTTCGCTCCCAGCTTTTACCTCCCCGTCGAAAGCCAAGCGAAGACCTCCGTCGCTCTTCTGCCGAAATCCATGCTAAGCCCCTTCCTCCGTCGCTCCTCTGCCCTACGTCTGTCGCTCCTCTGCCGAAAGCCAGACAATGTCCGTTCCTCCGTTGCTCCTCTGTCGAAAGCCAAGCGAAGCCCCTTCCTCCGTCACTCCTTTGCCCTACGTCCGTCGCTCCTCTGTCGAGAGCCAGGTGATGTCCCTTCCTCCGTCGCTCCTCTGCCCTACGTCCGTCGCTCCTCTGTCGAGAGCTAGGTGATGTCCCTTCTTCCGTCGCTCCTCTGCCGAAAGCCAGGCGAAGCCCCTTCCTCCTTCGCTCCTTTGCCCTACGTCCGTAGCTCCTCTGCCGAAAGCCAGGCAAAGCTCCTACCTCAAAAGCAACAGCTGAAGCGGAGGAGAGCAAGGAGAATAGGTAAGGATGGTCTTCTCAAATTGCCTTTCTCATATTGAGTATTTGGTAATGTAGATGATAAAATAACTTTTAATGTACCAATCCTCAACCATAATTAGAAAATCAAACAATTTCAGGAGCGCTTTACCCATATAATTTTACATATAGATCGGGCCATAACTTTGCATTCACCCATCACTTAAATCTGTNATTAGAAAATCAAACAATTTCAGGAGCGCTTTACCCATATAATTTTACATATAGATCGGGCCATAACTTTGCATTCACCCATCACTTAAATCTGTGCCTGCTTGTTTCTATTTTATTTTTTAGTATACAATATCCAGAAATTGACTTATCGTCTCTTTTGAGCCAATGTTAGTGGCAAATAATTTTTCTTTACATACTCAATGATTCAAATAATTTATTGATCTTTGGCTTGATAATGATGAAAAGTATAGCAAAAATTGAAGTTTAGACTTTACATAGGTTTCTGATTTTCCTATCTTTCCCTTTATCACTGTAAGCACTGCAACCGCTGTAAGCAGAAGTCTTCAACAATTCTTGTCCATATAAATCAATGTTATGTTGGAATTTTTGGGTGGTCTGTATGTGTCAAATGAGTCTGAAGATGGTTAATTGGTTCTAAAATACCTAGCACGTATATATTGTCATTTTGTTGTGAAAAATATAACTTCTGCGTGACTGATTGTTCATTTAACTAAAGAAAATCTGTAAATCAGTTGTTTACAAAACGTACAAATCAAACATCTAAACAACTTATCCAAAACAGTGACAGAATTGTCATTTATCCAGAATCAGTTGTTTTTCAAATGCACATACCAAACAGCCAACCAGCTTATTTAGATTAGCTGCTCATCATCAGATTATCATGATAAGTTGCTTATCAGCATAAGCTGGATAAGCTGCAGCTGCCCCAAACAAACCCTTAGATGTGGCAGATGTCTTATTGAACTTGGTGGTGAGATCAACACTGAATCACGCTATGAAACCTCAAGGGTAGATCAAAGAAAAGGACGCAGTTGTGTTGATAGATAGCGGGGCACCCAAAACTTCATCTTTACTCAAATTGCGAAGTAATTGGGGTTTGAGATGTTGAAGACATGAATTTTTGGAGTCATGATGGGGACGGGACATGTGGAGGAGAGCTAAGTAGTTCATAAAGGAGTGATTTTAACACTGCTAGATATTTAGGTGATGGAAGAGTTTCTTTCCTTGGATTTAGGGAGCACTGACATGATATTGGCTATGAAATGTTGCAATCCATAGGGGAGACTAAGATTGGATTGGAAACTTTTGACAATGGAGTTTTAGGAGGGAGATAATATGGTGGTGTTTTACACCGAACCTAGTTTATGCAAGACCTTGATGTTAGTGAATCCATTGAAGGTGGAAAATAGGTTGGTGGGGCCATATCCTATGATGTGGAATGAGTTGAGAAGGCTTAGGGGACTTACAGATACTATCGAAAGTGTGTGAGGGGTTATAATTCAATTGTGTGGCTGTTGATGAAGAAAGTGAAAAATGATAACTTTTATTAGGAGAAAGTCACGACCTAGACATTTGAGAATTGAAGAAAACCATGACGAGTGGGTTAGAACTGACGATTATAACCAGTCTCAAGCTAGTTTATGAGCTGGGGGGCCCACAATTTGATTCGGCCGTAGTTGTTCCCACATTGACGACAATGTATCTTTTTGGGAGGGGAGTATTATTATGCCGTAACCTAGCCCTAATTTTTGTGTGAAATTTTGTGGAGTTTCTCATTAGGGTGAGATGGATTATGCGTAAAGAGATGGCTAGGGTGGAGCTCCAGAAGATGGTGGTGGTGGTGGTGATGGTGTTTTTTATTGTGGCAGGCTATGCATTGTTGTTAGTGGTGTAGATTCATTAGCAAAGTGGTGGATTTGAGTAAGATAGAGGTTAATAGGATTGCAAAGTTGGTTAGGGGTTTCATGGGGGATGTTGCTGCTGAAATCTTAGTGTTACCTGGGATTAAGCTCGGGCATGAGAACTATGGGAGTGATTTGTCTAAGAATGGCATTAGTAATTGTTTTATTGTGGGGATGTATAAGTTGGTAAACGCATCCTTCTGTCCAATGTACCGCAAATAAAGTTGGAGATTTTGTATCAGGTTTGAGTTGGCTCAGGTAGCCAAAGGTGCTAGGTCTGCTCATGCTAGAAGGGGTTTTGATTTTATGGTGTGGATACCAATGGTAGAGCTGCTCATATATCTTTAGATATGGGTTACGTTTGGCTCAAGAAGTGGTGGTGTTGTGTATCTTTCCATTATGGAAATCTATGAGGTGAAGTTGTGGAATTTTTCTTTAATTGGCTTTTTGTAGGGATGACTGCTTGAAATTGTGTGTCAAGAGGTTTAATAAAGCTGCAAAACTAAGAATTATTTGCGGTGCTACCTCTAGGTGATGGTTACTTTGATTTTTGCTTTAAAGGGCCTTATGGTCACGATTTTATTTGGGTGGTGGTATTATGGACAATTGTGGGATTAGTCTCTTTCATCGAAATGTTGGCACCTAAAATTTAATTGTCCTCTTCATTTGTGTTTGAATTGTTTTTTGGGTATGATTTCCAGGACTTATTTTGTAATAGGACGTCCAAATATTATATTGATGCTACCACATTGGTATTTCTCTAAACCTTAATGCTTTTACGTTAGGATGAACATAAATATTATGCTTGAGTTTGTTTATGGGTGGATATATCAAACCCTTTTGTTAAAAAAATTATCATTGAGATCAAGAATGTTCAAGAGTTGGTCCAAGTGTTTATGCACGAAAGAATTCATACTTTATGTGGGATTTTTCTTTTTCAACCAGCCGCACAGATGAACTCGACTTCATGTTCAACTTCACAAACTGCGGTGCAGTAAAATGATTTAATGTAAAACCTTGCGGTGATGTTGGCGGTGGGTAGTGGCGGGTGGTGGAGGTAGAAGTCGGTGATGATGTAATGGCCATTGGAAGAAGGCAGAAGCTGCCCATAATCATAGCAGTTGACGGCATTGTCGATGGGGGGCAGCAAGAGTAGATGGTGGCGATTGACAGCGCCGGTGATGATGGATGATAGAAACAACAGATTGTGGTGTGTTAAAAAATCATCCAAATCAACTAATTTTGAACTAAAATGTCCCAAGTGAGTTTCAATTTCTTCTAAAATTTTTTATGAATTTATTTCTCATCAAATCAAACGCCTACCTTTCTGATACCTCTACATTTGGAATACTCTACAGTTTACACCTAAAACAGATCTTACTTATACCCCGTACAACTTGAACTGTGTACTTTCTTATACGAGATTTATTGTTGTATTGTTTCCATTGGCTTCCCTGGTTTCTTTGAGATTTTTTTCCTTGTCTCATCCTTAGCAGCATGGTAGCTAGTATCAAACGGTATTTTACTGATTATTTCAAAATTCCGTTCGTAGAAGAGAAAATTGCCGCACAAGAAAATTAGACATTTGCCAAATGCAGCCATACAAGGATTTCATTCATACGAAAATTCAATGAATAGATTTTATTTTTTTGCACAAAGAAAAATTGAAGTTAACCAAAGTAGACTAAAGCAGTTCATACATATACTTAATCAATGAATAGTTTCTTTTATTTTTCGTTTTTGCAAGATGCTACAATCATTGTCTGATTTCTTCTCTTCAGATTCTACACGCATTACTGCAAAAATTCACCAACTCCATGTCAAGATACATCAAATACCAAGCAGACAATGGAGCTCAAGCTGTTCAGATTTTTGATTCCTGGGCAACAGAATTGAGTCCAGTAGATTTTGACGAATTTAGCCTTCCTTACTTGAAACAAATGGTAGCCTCTGTTAAGAACACACATCCACATCTTCCATTGATCTTATATGCCAGTGGATGTGGAGGATTGCTCGAGAGACTCCGCCTATCAGGCGTTGACGTTGTTAGCTTGGACTGGACAGTCGACATAGGCGAAGGACGAAGAAGATTGGGTTTAGACATAGCGGTTCAAGGAAATATCGACCCAGGTGTTTTATTTGGATCGAAAGACTTCATAACGAAACGGATTCATGACACAGTCGAAAAGGCTGGTACGAACAAGCATGTCTTGAATTTGGGACACGGTATTGTTGTAGGAACACCGGAAGAAAATGTTGCCCACTTCTTTGAAGTGGCGAAGGAAATCAGGTATGGTAATATATCTGATTGATTCAATAATTTATGAACTAAGCATGTGTGTATGTGAGAGAACCATGAATCGAAGCTTAACCATCATCGTTATCAAATGAGGTGAAATTTTTTGTAAATTTTGATTTTGTTAAAACTCAAATTAATACCAATTTATTCTTTTTGTATTTGGTTAAATAATCACCAACCGTGAGTAGGTCCAACAATGATAGCCTTAAGCTTTAGGAGGCCAATTCTATGGTCTCTTGAGGAACAATGGAGTCTAGTTTTACTAGGGAAAGTAATCATGTAAGAATATACACCTAAACATACTCAATGTGCTACCTTTTTTAGATTATTATTGCTTGAGGTTAGGAAGTAACTCAATACAACCTCATAGGGGAACTCATATATATATATATAATTTAATTTTTTTATGATACATTTTAAATTCATTAAAATGAGAATGAAGATGGGAACATGTGATAAAAAGGTGGAGGGAAATTATGGGCTAAGGTTATAGGTGGTGATTAAAAATTAATGGTGATTGTTGTTGAAGGGGGACGATGAGTGTAGGCGGTGGGCTTCGAATGTATGAAACATAAGAACTTTTGTCATATTACTCAATTTTATTTTGTATATTTATTTGCTTCATATAAAAGCAAAAAAAAAAAAGTAATATACTGCTAATATAGCCGAAAAATTTGTTATTTAGCCTCTAAAGAAGTAATTCAGTTATTTCTATTATGACAATTTTTTGCTATTCTGGAATTACATTTTTTCTATATATTATGTATAATTTTTTTTTTGGGAATTTACATACACACCACCAAATTCTTATGAACATAATACCTATTTGATTTTCACAGTTATAGCGCATAAAAATATTACTATTTTATTTTTTTAAAATTAAAATATTTAATTTCATTCGTGAGTAAGGAGTCATATATGCATGTAAATTAATTAAAGTTTGGATGTTATGCATGTAAATGTCCCAATTTTCTGCTCTCCGTTCAAATCATTTTCTACCGACTTAATCAGCTTTTGATCAATCGTTTTTTTCCAATAGCATAAAATGCTTTTAGGGGCATGTTGGCATGCATTGACTTTCAACTTCAATGGTTTAATTGACAAAATTCTGCTAATTTTTGACAAAATTATTTTAATTAATATGAAATAATATTAAAATTTTCATATTTTCCATGTGCTACTTCGCTTTGATTTCAAGAGAATCTAAAATAGGAAAAGGTCTAACCTAATATTCAACGGCTCTAGTGGTTCAACCTTTCTCATGGCTAATGGGTTCAGTTAATATAGCACTAGTTTGACATAATATTATAGCTTACTTAATTTTAAGAACTCTTCCTCCCCGAAAAAAAAAAGCATTTACCACAATTCCTATATATTTTTTATATGCGAGGCCTAACTTTTATATTTGCATGCATACAACTCAAATCCTTAATATTATATAAAAAGGCCAATATTATTTACTTTCTAAAAGTGAAATGGATACTTTCATGCATAGTTTATAGTTGCACGAGTGTTATAAAACTAAATATCAAACTTTAAGTGTTAGATATGTAAATAGAAAAGGATTCCTCTCTCTCTCTCTCTCTCTCTCTCTCTCTCTCTCTCTCTCTCTCTCTATCTCTCTCTACACACACACATACATGTACATAAAAAAATGTGCCAGTGTTAGTCATGAGGAGATCTGACGGTTTATAAGGAAAGAATACGATAAAAGAGGACCTATCGACAAAAGATAATAAAACCTATTTGTCTGACCTGGTGAAGCTGTTAGAGCCAAAGTCAACAAGGCCAAAGTCGATCAAGCCATAAGGAGGATAAAATACAACCAAATGATTCGAGCCCAAACTAATCAATCAGAAACAAGACAAATAGACATCTGAGCCAACCACCATGAAACAACCAGACTAGATCAGTCGATCGACTCATGCCAACTAGGTTCAGCCGACCAAGCTGATGCTATTGATCAAGTCGGTTGAGTTAATCTTGCTGACCGAAAGTCAATTAAGCTTAGCCGATCAAACTGAAGAACAACCAGACAATTAGCTCATACTTGTTAAATACTAGAAATATCCCAATATTGACCCTTAAAGCAAGACCAAAAATATATTATCATTATATTGTACTATCACTCTTATAAATAGAGAGATCATTTGATGAATAAGACGCGACATATTACTGTTCACTCCTCTCTCTGTCTCGGTTTCTCTCGCCTTTTTTATGCTTTATTATTTGGGTGTGATTCACAAAAAAATCAGGATTCAACAACCTAAAAGGTGCGGTACATATGAATCATGCCACAAATAAGAAGATAAGTAGCCCTAGGAGAACAAATCTACAACAAAGACACTGAGAACGTTGTGTACAATAGAGAGTTAGTAACTCAACAGATCTTGTAGTTGAAGCATCATATTTTGGACATTATCTGAGTTGCGTTGGCTTATGGAAGAGAGCAAAACCTTGGAGAACAAGGGTTGTCACCCAACGTTTGAATAGTCCCGTCGACCCTGAAAAGAGAAGTGAATCCCAGTACTTCAATAGTGCTCTGTTGATACTAATTGACTAACATCAATTCAGGTGTATTGAGGTGTCCCAATAGCATGAGAAAGCATTAGCTTCACAAATATCTGAGGCGAAGCCCCCAGAGAGATTCAAGATCCTGAAATTGGAGGCCTACAAGGGGCATACCGATCTGACCAACCTCATAAACTAGTTTGAGCCGGTTGCTTGCTTCTTGAGGATCATCGATGCATTGAAATGCCATATCTTCTTTACAATGCCAAGGGATTCAACCCTCAGGTAGTTTAATGGATTACTGTTAGGAGTAATAGCATCATTCACTACTTTAAAGTAGATGTTGTGACATAGTTTGCCTACTCCCATAAGCCTCAGTAAAACTCATAGACCCTCTCTGAAATCCATCAAGGATAGAGCGAGAGTCTTCACTCATTATTCACATGCTTCAAGAAGAAGATGTTGGATGTACGAGACCTGAAACACAAGGTTGTACTTGCTGCCCTAACTCAAGGGCTGAAGGAACTATTTTTTAAATATTTGTTGGGTTTTCAGCGACTGAAGATGCTAGCCAAGTTGTTGGAGTTGAGAAACAACCACATGTCGGTCGAGTAGTATAACTCCAATCTCATTTCCTCTATGTAGAATCTCTCACTTATCACTTGTGTAAACCCTTCAACTCCTAACATGGTGAAGGGTGGAGACCAAAACATTATTCACGTCCTTATGCCCTTCCTTGATATGAAGATGCTTGACTGCCCTAGGGTTATAGGGTGACTGATAAAACATACCGCTGGGGGAGTCTGGCTCAACAACATAACCAACGAAAAACAAGATATAATAAGCACCTGTTTCCTAACAAAGATGTATCTAAAATAACTCATTTGAGGATATCAATGATCGAGATAGTAGGGCCATATAAAATAAAGAACACTTCAAGAGAACACCTCTAATGAAAATAAAAGCTTATCTTTAGGGCCCCAAGAAGTATTCCACCTATCATCGAGAACATGGGAGACATGGAAGAGTGCTGATACCTCTGAGGCCTGATCGAAGAGCTGTAAGGCCAAAAAACTAAAAGAGTTTGTAGCTCTAGAAGCAAGGGCTCAGTATTAGGGGAAAGCTTTAGTGGAGGAAATATCAGATGAGCCAGGCCAAGCCCATAAAATACACAACACTTATATAGTTCTTTCTATCTTTATAGAAGGAGAAGCTCATCATGTCGAGTGATACACCTAAAGTATATAATCTTTATGTACACATTTTTATATATATTTTTTGAGATCTTGAGCTTTAATGAAATGTATTTGTGCATTTTTCTATCAGGTATAATCAAATGGATGAAAAATGGTGAAATGAGTGAAAAAGGATCAAATTTGGAGCAAAAATGAAGAATGTGTGAAATTGAACTGAGGCACCTAAGAGCCCGAGACTGGTGCTTATGCACTAGTGAAATAGAGAAAACTACGTCTAAGCTCCCAGTACCCCAGACTTAAGCGCCAGAAGTAGTTACTTGATGATTGAATGAATTTGGACGAATTTTTGAAGAAGTGTTTAAAGCAACCCTTGGTGAAAATGTAAGAAATAATTAATGGACACAAAAATTCATTTAATTGGCTTTTGAAAAGAGACAACTTCTAGAAGATTCATTGAATGCAGACACATTTTGAAGAGACACCAATACACCTTTTGGAAAATTATAATAGAAGACTTGGATTGAGGGGAAGGAGAGCCATCATCCATCATCACCAATTCCATTTCAAACGCCGTCGCCGCCGCAACATTTCTTTTTATTTTAAGTTCTAGTTTGTATTGTAAGTGAATGAAAAGATTCAAAGGAACTTCAAGACTTTGGTGGAGAGGATTTGAGAAAAGTTTTTATCTTTGTGACTACATTTATTTTTAATTTAGACTTCTTGTTTGTTTGCATGATTTCTACTTACAAAATTAAGTGTGGTTGTGTTTTCTCCATAAATTCTGAGTAGTTTTCTTTAACTTTTTCCTTAAAATGATATGTGATTAAGTATTGGATAGAAGTTGTATGAAGTATTAGTCTTTAATTTTGGAAGAATTTGTGATGATTTTAAACCTTGTACTTGATTTACTTCTTGATTTGGCTAATTAAGAGGTTAAAACCTATTGTGAAAACATGTAAGATCCGAGATGACATTGTCTCAGTCAACAAATGGTAAGAATCACATGAAATTATATGAATGATAATGTATTTCATATGATTAAGTGCAAATAAATAAGGAAATAAACTTTGAAGAGTGTAGAATGAGAGGACTTTAGAGTTATAGGCTAAAGCCCTCAATTTGATTTATAGTTTTAGGTTTTGATATGAGATGTTAGCCCTCATGTGGAGGGAGAAGATGAAACTCTAGAGTGAGAAGTTAGCCTCTTCCTTACCTAACGTGTCTTTAAAGACCATTAAAACTTTAAATTAACCGATGTTCTTTATATCATCTCTAATAAGGGTAAAGAATATTATTGCTCATATTTGACACAACCCAATTTGGATACTTCCACGATAGAATTCCTATACTTGTTACTGATTCATGATATAGAAAAATATACTTTATTTATATTGCCTTCATCTTACAAATATTTAGTTAAAATTAGTTAATTGTTTACTTTTTGTCAATTATCAAAAAGAAAAAAAACAAAAAGAATCGAGCTTTCATTCCTATTATAACATCTAAAGTTTGAGTATGAATAATTTGCTAAGTATAAATTGTTATCTAATTTCTTTTGTTTTTTAGTTGAATATTGTTGTTGTCCATGAGGGCTCGATATTCAGGGTTTAATAAAAAAGTCCTATATTACTTGATAACGATATGCATACTTGCATAGTATCCCATATTTAAATATAATAATTGTATTCTTATTTGCTTCGAAGTCATGTTTTAGCTTAGCTGTTGCTAGTGATCAAGTTTTTGCGTCGTTGCAAAGTAAGAAGTATAAGTAAGGAAAAATTAAGACATAATCACATACATCACATTGACATATAAAAGTCGGGGTCACTGGGCCAATCTAAAGAGGCTTCAATTAGGAGAATTATGCATATCCAACTTAATGGCCAAACATAGCTCACATCCCCCATAACTTTCACCAATAAAGATTTGGCCTTTAAGGATAACTCTTGCAATGATGTTATCGTCTTCACTGCATTGATTGGTACCTACCAGATTAGTAGCACCCTTTAAGTTAGCGCTCGACAAAATAGGTCTCGATAATAATCGATTGAATGTTGTGGCCAACCACTCTATAAATTTTTTGATGAAAAGAAGGAAGCCTTAAGAGTCTTTGCCTTACCTGTCACTTTGGGAGAAAGAACGAGCAGTTCAATGACATGGCAAAATTTTTAGTGGTTGGCCTGCTACCCACTTAGAATCCTATATTCGGTCATTCTCTACTCAACTCCTTCAAGGACATCACCTCACCCTACCATGCGGTTGTGAAGTTCATGGATGATAAAGAGTTAATTGTTGCAGAGGTGGTTTGGAGCAGTCTTGCCCTGTTATCTCTTGGAATAGAATCATCCATTAGGAGCTTCTCAAGCTTAAAAATCTAATGAATGAAGACCTTGACACCAGTAATGCCACCCATTAGATCTTGGCCATTGAAGTTGAAACTGGTAAATTTTTTCCACTAAGTGAAGCTTTTGATGCAGGATACAAGGAGGTGCTAATCGATATCCTATAGTGCCACCAAGATGTTTTTGGCTAGTTTACTACCAAAATTCACGAGATACTGATCGATGTCGCATGCCGTAACCTGAACATCAACCCAACAACCTGACCAATGAAGCAAAAGATGAGGACATCATCCCTTAGTCTAGTTGAGCTGATCTGGGAGGAGGTTTAAAAGCTGCTGGATGGCAACTGCATTTGATATTTTCAATACCTAACATGAGTGTCAAATGTTGTTGCGATAAAAAAAGTAAAATGGAAAACGGAGGTTGTGCATGGGCATCACTAATCTGATCACTATTTACTCGAAGGATAGGTACGTCCAACCACAGATCAATGTACTTGTGGACGCAACTATTGACCATTACATGATGAACTTTCTCAATGCCTTCTCTTACTATCACCAAAATAAGATGCATCCGACCGAGGTAGAAAGTATCACATTCATTACCAGCAAGGAGGTGTACTGTTACAATGTAATGTCCTATGAGCTTAAATAAGCTAGTTTTACTTCATAACGAATGAAAGATGTAATCTTTTAAAAAATAGAAAGAAAAAAATATTGAAGAGAATGTGGTTGATATCCTGATAAAAAAAAATACACTCAAGTAACATATGAAAGACCTAAAAGACATTTGAAACCTTAATAAAATGTAATATAAAGCTCAATTCACTTAAGTTCACCTTTGGGACATCCACAGATAAATTATTAGGTTATCTCTTAACCTCAATGAGAATAAAACCTAACCTAGAGAAGGTTCAGGCTCAAATATTTATGTTACAAAATTTTTGATTAAGCCTTTGAAACACCAAGGATTTCATCATGATGTTTCCTCCTTCATATGGTTAGGTTTTTCAGTCCTTATTGTGCTGAAAATGTCATGAAACACTAAGGAATGAGCTTGAACTGTCAAGGTCTCCATTCAAGGAAGCTCTAAAAATGTCTGTTCAGATCATAGGTTTGAGCTGGTTCATCTCAAAATTGGGTGACAAGTGCACTGCTTTTCTTAAAATCATGTGTTGACCTCGCTTTTTGTTGAGGTCTAGTCTTTCCTCTTTAGAAGCCTAGGATCTAGCCATAGGATGACTAAAACCAACACATGGTGGATCCAAAATGAGGTTCCCTTTGTCTCATGACACCATAAAGGTAGTTTTGTGATTGAATTTCATATTAAACCCCAATTTAACCTAAATTCCCTATTTAGGCCTTTTTGCTCCAAACTTTTCCATAATTACAAAAATACCCCTAAAACCCTAATTTTCTCAAAGTTTCCCAAATCCTCAAATTTTATCCAAAAATCATCCCAAACCATTTCAAACCACTCAAATTGCCCAAAACATATCAAAATTTCTACAATTCCCAAAATACACACAAAATTGTCAAAATTATTAAAATGCCCCTCATGACCCAAAAATTCCCAAAACATTCCAAACATCCCCAAAACCAATCCTAGCCACCCAATGGGTCCAATTTGACCAAATTGACCAATATCCCAATTTTACCCCTAAATGCCTAAAGCCTCCAAATCACTCCTAATTTTCACCAAATTGATTTCAAACTTCCTCAATTTCAAATCTAAAGCAAATTTCATCATGTACCAACCCAATTGAAACCAAATTCTAGCCCAATTGAACTGAATTTCAAGCCCAAATTCCAAGCTTAATCCAAATGCCTTAAATTGCCCATAAGCCAAAACTCCATCAAATTGAACTCCCTAACCTATTCAAATCCACTTCCTAAACTCTCATGACATCCCCTAGACCAAATTGAGCCATCAATTGGCCTATGCCTAAACCTAAATCTAGCCCAAATCCAATTCAAACTAAAATCCCCATTTTTACCTCCAAAATCTAAATCTTATCAAATTGAACTCCATAGTCTTTCAATTTTCATCAAATTGACTTCCAAATGCCTCATGACAATCTTATACATCAAATTGGATTTCCAATTGACACAAATCCAAGCTCTAGCCAAGCCCAAACTCAAGTCCAAGCCAATTCCAAGATTTTGATCCCAAACCCTAAACCCACCTAGAACCATTTGGTCTAGCCCAACTTGGACCACCACGGCTGCCATTTGGACCATAAGAACGAACCTGGATCCACCTAGCCCACCCTAAAGATGCCATGGACCAAGGGTACCTCAAATTAGGGTATTTCTTCCAAAATTTGACTATAAGAAGTGGATTCTTCCCACCAGCCCTAGTTAGCCGGCTTAATGGAAAAAAAACACCATGTCCGAGAGGTCCCAAATGGATCATTGAGACTCTCTGAAATGGCTTAACCCCATTGGCCACTTGCGCTGTTTATCCCTCCACATAAGCGTCCTCTCTGCCCCTTTAGAATGCCCTGGTGGCAGCCATGGCTCTCTCTATAAATAGGACCCCTCTCACGGCCAAAAAGAGAGATCATCCAATTCCTTTGGGAGAATGTGCCAAAACCCTTCCAGAGCCTCTTCAAGCTTTCCTAAGTCAAATCCCACAGTCATCAACCCTCCATTTCCACTACTAAAGCGTAATTTCTCACTTGAAATCTAGGGCAGTTTTTTCTCACTTTACAAACCTTCACCAAACTTCAAATTAAACCTTCTTTAGAAAACAAGAGAATGTTCCCCATCAAAACCCCTCTCTTCCTAGCACTCTAACCCACTTCTAGACTAAGGCCGCATCACCCTTTGGTCGAAATCCTTCTTAGATCTTAATACCAGAGTAAGGTGACACTTTGAGGAAGTTTGTAGGACTACAAGGAAGCTTCCACAAGCACCCAATTGAGGCCTCACCTCTTAGGAAATTGTGTATTTAAAAATCTTTAAATTTAGCCTCAGTTTCATTAATTGTGAAGTAGACTTATATTTCATATGTATGTAACCACATAGATAGGTTTGCCTTGACAAAATGCAGCTATAGGAACAAACCGCATGAGATTTGGTTGAATATCAAGCGAGATCTTAGGGTTTTAGTGTGGACGATTCTCAATTTAGAGTATATGGGGACGATGAAGAAATGTCGTCCATTCGTGTATTGATCAAACGACGGAGAAGGCATCAAAAAAAGAAAGTTTCATAAAGTGTCGTTAAGTCAGCATTGAAGCGGAAGGCGACTTATAATGGGAGTGCGTCGCATGGAGCTTCGGAGCCGTCGTAGGATTGCATGGTGAAATGTGGATAAGTAAAAAAATATGGCATTTTTTGTTTATTTAAATTGAGAAACGTTAAAAATTCATAACTTAGTGTAAAAATATCATAAAAATTAAATAAAAATACCTTGTTACTCAGTGAATAGAGAAGAATATTATGGATTAAAAATAAAAATTATTTTTCATGTATTTTATTTTTAATTAATTAAATACTCCAGAGAGTATTTTAATTATATTTAATTAAATATTAATTACATTTTCTTTAAATTTGGAGGGCTTATATTGCATGTGGTTAGAGATGTTTTCTAATTTTTCCAAAGTTCGAGAGCATCTATAACCTTAAAAGCCTAATTTTCAAGATGAGTTTCTTATTTTTGTTTAAAAAAACTATAAATTAAAATATAAATAAAAAAATATGGGATGTGTTTTGGTAGGTTCCCTATGGTCAGTAGATTCTAGAAAAAAATTAAAATGAGTTTAAATAATTATGTACATTACTATAGCTAATTAAGTCAGTTTAAATAAGTATGTACATTACTATAACTAATTAAGTCATTAAGAATCATAAAAAAACAAAATAAATAAAATATAATCTAAAAAATTGTATAAAGGGTCCCACAATGTAAATAATGAGTATTTTAACTCACTTTAAAAATTTAAAATCCATTTGAATTGACTTAGTCATTAACGTCAATTTTTCAAGTGAAATGAGATTTTTTGCATTAAAATAATTAAAATAAATAAAATATAATTAGGAAAATTATGAAAAGAGGTTTTAAGTGTCCCTTGTGATCATGGGCATCTAGGAAAAATAAAATTTATATTAAAATAAATAGTACATTTTTAAGTCTTTTTTGAATTAAAAATAATTAAAAATTACAAAAATATAAAATTCAAAAAATATTCCTATTTGTTCTTTAATCACTTGGGACTCTTTAAAATATTTTTTTAAA
>NEWO01000322.1:758262-771428 GCA_003013225.1 Phalaenopsis aphrodite | reverse complement strand
TATATATATATATATATATATATATATATATATATATATATATATATATATATATATATATATATATATATATATATATATATATATATCGAAAGCATTCCTTAAGATTAGTTTTCCTGCTAAAGAGACGATCATGGAAAGTAAGCATGCGACAAGATTGTTTTAACCTTTTCCCAGCCCTTTAGATTGATAATTAGGGTTCTTATGATAGCTTTCCAATGAGTGAGGTGATAGCATTCCTGTTGCAAGAAATTTTGATTTCCTTGAGGGTTAGAAAGGTAGGACTTCCGTTTTCATGAAAAAGAACAAGCAGTGCATACATTGTATTTTTAACTTTTTGAGTTATAGTAGTTTATGATATGTAAATTTAAGTCAAGTTGTACTTATTGTAATTTGTTTCACTAAACTATGATTTCAAATTTATAATTCGTCAAAGTTCTATAGACTTTCATGGCTCTATTTTTAATCAATATCATATTTTTTGTTGTTGCAAGTTTTCCTGATATTAATCCCTCGAGTGAGCCCCTTGAGCTTAGAATTATTGCATGTTATCCAAGCAAAATCTTTGGGAAAAGTTCCACAAATTAAATTTGAATGTTGTGTCTCTGGTAAGTTATTATTTCTTTGACTAATTCTCACTTCCAATACATGAAATACGAATAAAAAAAAGATAAGCATCTTACTATTGGATTTTATTCTTATGAACAATCGATAAATTTTTTAAGAATGTTTACTTAAAAAATAAAGTTCAACATAAGTTACTACATTTCTGAAAAAAACAAGGAAACTTGAGGGATTTTTACTCTTCTTTAGGAAATAATTACTTGGGGGCTCGGAAGCTACTTCTGTAGGGCTTTCATTGTTGTCTACAAGACTCTAAATTTTAACCAATATAGTAAATTTTCCCTTAACAAAACATTTTTTAGAGTATGATAGCTTACTAAAGACTAATTCTGTAAGAAAATTTAAAAAGTATATTATACTTTTTATGTATGCTTATGCTTTTACAGAAGTAAAAGTGAGCCATTGGAGTACAAAGTTTTCTTTTTTTTATTTATACATAAATTATTATTCATAATAATGTTGTCACATGTAAATATATTAAAGTTAAAAGCTATAGACATCATCCCCACTCCATATCTGATGTAATTCTTTACCGATACATGTAATTAGCATTACCTGAGCTTATTTGCTCGTTGATAATATAAGGAAGGTTCAAGTTTGCCAAATACTTGATTGTGAGCTACAGTTTCAAATTTTCTTCCAAGTCACCTGATTTTAATCAACATTCCCTAAATCGTAATTTGTAATGTTTTGAGCTCCTTCTTTTGTCTTCTTCTTGTCATAATGTAGATTTACTGCGAAGCTCTTATAGGAGATCCAATGGGTTGTGCAAGCTCACATTTTGAGCAATATCCATTTGCTTAGCTCTTACTCGTATAAGCTAGAGGTGGTTAGGATAATTTTTTTGAAACTTTTTTAGGGTTGGAATTAACATCCTTGTTGTAGGATATGGTGGCTAAAATCTTTACTTCTGAATGTCTTCCACATCATTTTAAGTGACTTTATTGGAGGACTATTATTGTTTCATCTTCCTTAACACACCTTAAAGAATTAGTAGTTGTTGTCTTTCTGAACAATTCATCACTAATAATTAGTATTTGGTTACTTCTGATATGAATTTTTGACGATTTATTACTCTAGTGGAACTAAGTTGTGGTCAGATGTACTTTTAAAGGGTCAATCAAAATTGTATTGGACTTCATCTTAATGTTTAATACTTCAAGTGCCTTAATAATAAGCTACTCTAGAATCATGTGGCACTTAGAACCCTAATAATCACCCTTAAAGAGAAGGTTATTGAACTAGTTTTTTTTAAAAGCAATGTTCTTGATTCAAATATATTCAAGATTTTAGATTTTATGCTCAGGATTATATTTTTGCATGATCTTACCGCATACATAGAATAATCTATGCTTTTAATTAACTACCAATTGTGAGTCTATATTAATAATAAGGTATTTTAATCTAATTTTTAGAGAAAGGGGAAGTCCTGTAATTACTGTTTGTACGCAGCTTCATTAATAAGTAAAGAAACAAAGTAAGATCAAATTATGACATAAGAGTCTTTATAATCTTTGTAGAACCATACCTGCTCCATTTATTAGGGTTTTCAACACTCAATCCATGTAACAAATCCAGAGTTTGTATACGATGTCGGTTTCATCTTGGATTAGCTTCTTTGAGAACCAACTATAAAGTCATTGACTTCCTAGGCTTTTATAACTTTCCTTTTTTATGTCAAAAATGTAAAACTCATTCAATTCTACTGACTATTTAAGCAATTTTTCAAAAAGAAGAAGAAGTGATAACACTGATTTGAGTGGATGATATGAGATCACATTCACATTGTGTTCTTGAAAGTTGGGTGCAGTTTCCATATTGAAAAGATAAGAGCCAATGTGCGTTTTTCCACGATTATGTATCTCAGCTCTGTAACCCATAAAAATTTTGTCACATAATAGATTGGAAACTACTTCTTGTTCTGCTATGAACACAAAAAAAAATTAATTGATTCTTTCACGGCTCTAAGGCAAATGAATAAGTCTCCCTTAATTTTTAACTTTGTAAGTAGTACATTAAATTGTCAGAATTCTTCCTTCCAAGTAAATTATGTAGACTTCTTCATGATTGTAATGAAGGATGAACAGTCACCCAACTATGAGAGGATCTAGCTCAAGCCCGCAATGCAGCTAGTCAACATTTGTAACTCTTTCAAACTCTTAAAGGAAGACATCTCTAAGATAGCTTAAAATTTTTTTAGGATTTGCACTGATCTATATGGGCATAGGTAATTATCCAAAAAGTTTTATCTAAACTTACTCCATAAATATTTTTGAAATATTTTTTATTATTGTTTTTGAAATATAATATCCATAAGTGGTTGGTAGGGTGCCCTAGTATTTTTCAAGACCGAAAAGCAATACATTATAGAAAAAGATTCCCTCGATTTTTAAAATAGTGGTTTTTTTAGTGTCTGCGTGATTAATTTATATTTGATAATTTCTCTAGAAAGTAGAAAGAAAACTTAAAACTTTTGGGTTTACAACAAAATATAATAAGGTGTTGATTTATGGTTGGGGATGGTTGTTCTTAGAGCATGTCACATTCAAATTGGTAAAGCCCACACATATTCTCCACATGCTATTTGCTTTATGGAATATCACCACATGTGCTAGAAGATTTAGATATTGAACTTGTTGGATGAGTCTAGGTTCCAAGACCTTTTGAACCACCTATTAGATAGTTTAAGCCAAGGGAGCGTTCATGGCTTACTCTTTTATCTGATAGATCTTATGTGGGGGTTGAGGTTGAGCTGATGACAAGCAACATTGATATCAACTCAATGAAACTCATCAATAGTTCATGTTAGCACATTGTGGTGATCCCTCAAAGTTGAGATTAACTACTCCTTTTGATTATTGTTTAAGTTGGAGTTGATTTGAAATGTTTGCTCACAATCATCCTTAAAGATAAATACGTGCTTAGTGGCTTTAACGGTTTCAAATTGATTCCCTTATGCCTCTCTAGCACAAGGAAATTCTTTTTTACATTCCTAACTACTCGTAGATAGTATGTTATGTCCTCAAAAAGTAATGTTATGTCCTATTGGAGAAAAATCGATAGTTACATGACAAGTGGAAGTTACCGCCTTGAATAAATTGATCAAAGCGTCCGTCATAATGAAATCTATCATGAAAGTATATTGATCTCTATAAGTTATTTGCGTGGAGATGACTCAATAAGTCCCTTTTCTTTCTTGGGATAAACTATAGTGATGTCTCAAAATAAGAGTGATCTGTGTGTTTTTAATGTTCATCTTTTGGAATACTTTCTTGAGAAATATGTTGAACGAACTCCTCTTATCAACCAAATTACTCCTGAGAAGATTAATTTTTATTACTAAAGTAATACGACAACATTGTTAAAAGAGCACCCGCTCTTGAGAAAGTCGTCCCTAGTGAAAGTGATGGATGGGCGAACAAAAGTGATAGCTCTAATCAAGCTGGTGAAATGAATGTCTCCTACTTTCATCCACTTCAAACTCGAATGTCTTTTCACTTTAGGTCCATCCCTACCAAAGATGGCAGGTATGATGCCGGTAATATGCATAATTATTAGAACTAGTGCCTTAGAAGTAGTTTCAATGGGTGCCCTTCCTTGCATCTGAGCATAGGTTCTTAGGGAAATTAATTCTTTTTTATCAGATTTTAGATATTGTACCATTCCTCATTACAATGCCCATGGTTATGATGATAGGCTTAATACCTTTTGCGATTTTGGTGGATATCCTGTTCTTCATCATTGGAGCCCTCTTGGTCAATTCTTTGTTTCGGATGGTCTTTGTGACTTTGGCCATCGATAATTACAAAGTAATGATTTCCATTACAGAGGGAAGAGGTACCTCGTATCTCCTTTTTGTCTTCATTATAAAAAGCCTTCTACCGGACTGCTCTAGTTGCTGTAGTTAAAAATATGTCTTAGGAACATCTCATCATTTTGCTTGCATGAATCTGTGTTGAGATCACAGATTTCTCTCCCAATCTTTCCGTGTCAAAGGGATTGATGAAAAAAAGTATTCTTCAAGCAAGTTAGGATAATTGCTTAAATTTAGGAGTTCACGTAGGCTCTATTTGAGCGCTGCATGAGCAAAAAAAGCCTCAAAATTTCTTACGTTGAGCATCTCTTGTTGGAATCTGTTAATAGAGCTCTATAGGCTTTCAAATGGAGCTTTCTAGATCTTGAATGTTGATGAATTGAGCTATTAATATCTATTTTAATTATTTGAAAGAGTTAAGAACACTTAATAACAAGTTTTGAACCAGTAAAAAGTTGATTCTTTTAGTATTATAAGGAATAAATGACACTTAAGGGTGTCATTTTCTCATAATAGGCCACAGATATGTGATTCGAAAGAAGCTAGGTGATCAGTGGGATTAATTCTTCTTTCGTAAAAGTCTAGGAAGGGAATTTTGAACCTCCTTTGCTGCTCTACGACAATATTTTCTTGAGAGAACACATTCTCAAGCAACCTTATCCTTCTTCTTCTTCTTCTTCTTCTTCTTCTTCTTCTTCTTCTTCTTCTTCTTCTTCTTCTTCTTCTTCTTCTTCATTTTCTACTTTCCTCATATTTGGAGGATTCTAGCTTCTCTTTCTTAGGAATGGGCAGCCCATCATCTTTCTCTTTCTCTACTCTTAATGTTGGAGTTAGTGCTCTCATTCTGACTCAATATTCCTCTTCTCTGGGCACCTAGTCCTTTTATTGTTCATACCATTATACTACCAATCTTGACGATCCTATATGACTTTTGAAATGGTTATAGAAAAGGTTCTAAACACCTCTTACCTCACTTTTCTCTCATCTTATTCATTTGTTATCAAATTTTATTCATCCAATGTGCCAGGAATTCTGTGCAATCCATCTTTTTCATCATTCCTTGTTCAAATAAAAGATCTCTTGTTGGATTTTTATAATGAGTTCCATGCTCACTATAACTTTTAGAATGTTTAATTCCTTTGGAAAGTGAGGTCCTGTCCATATCAGGGACCACCTTTCCAAATAAGTTTACCCCTGTCCATCTCAGGATACACATAAAGCTTCTTGGAAAAATTTTTGGCAATGGAGCAACTTTGAGCCCCCTTAATGATAACTTTTTCTTTCATCGAAGATAAGATGAAAATATTCCCAATGTAATTAGCTATATGACCTGGAACCGAAGCAATTTGTTCATCATCCATTCACCACCAACCAAAAGGCCTCAAACCAGCAACAAATTGTCACTAGGATAATGAGGAACATATAAAGCAATGGGGCCATCGAAACACCAACTATCCCACCATACACTCACTGTACTCCCACATAACATATCTCCAGCTTCACTTCTAGCTTTTAACACACCTTTCCATACTGCAGAATTACCACCTTCAAAAGAAATAAGGAGTGATGATTGGAAGCACTGTACTTTTCCCTCATGAAGACAGCCCAAAGATAACCTTGAGATCTGAATTTAATCCACAGTTTGGTATAATATGAGATGCATCACTGAGATATTGAAAATCGAACCCCCATCCACCACTTCTTTGCCAAGTTTCTTCCAACTTGCCTAATGCACATTATTAGATTTACCTGACCAAAAGAATATGTTAATGAGTTTCTCAAGTTGAGGTTGATTTTTTTATTCATCTTAAGCACTTGATGGAGTTGAGAATGCTTTTGATTTACTTGATTTTGCCACCAAATTATAGGAAGGAATTAGCCCAACAGTTGATGTCTATATAATTTTATCCACTATCTCCTGAAAATAATTAAGCTTTTTTGTGCCTTTTAACAATTTGATGCCGAGGTAGTGTAAAGGTAATTCTGCATAACTGAAGCCAGTGAATTCAAAAATCCAGTTCTTTAAACTCAAAGAAATCTCCTTAACCATATAGAAGCTGTAATTTGATTTATTGAACTCCATACCCGAACTGCTTTCAAACTTCAGCAATGTGTTCCAATTCTTCTCAAAAGATTGTTTGCTAGCATTTGAAAATGAAATCATGTCATCTGCATAGCTGGATCAGAGACAATTGATTTATCTTTATGTGCGTGTCTATTATAAGGTAGCATTTGTTCTATCCTATTTATTAGTCTTGAAAGGTAATCAGTGGCTAAAATAAAAATCGTTGGTGACATTCGATCTCTTTGATTTTTAAAATAGCCACGACAGCTATCAGCCGCCTACTAATTAGAGAGCAAAACTCTTTTTTGAACCCTATAACCTGGAAAATTTCGAAGATGAAGATCAATTAAATGGTGTCATAAGACTTCTTAATATCAAGCTTGATTATCATATTCCCTCCCCTAAAATTTTTTGTCAAGTTAAGTAATTAATTCTTGACAAAGCAATAATTTGTCAATGAAGTTTATCCCTTTAATTGTTATTTTGAACCCCAATTATTGAACTAAGGTAAAAGGGCACTTTGGTAATGTGGTACCGCTCACCTACCACATCACACGTACCGCTCACCTACCGCCCACCTACCTCTCTCTTGCTTCTATAAATAGAGATGGTGTGAGGCTTAGGAGTGCAAGGGAAGAGATCTTAAGCTACCCCAAAGGAGGAGAAAATAGCTAGAGAGCTAGAGAGGATGAGAGCATCTTGAGGCCTTGTATCAAAGTGTCGCTTGAGAGGGAGGCCATAGAGGGAAGATGATGGCTCATCTCTATATATAAGCTATGTATTATGCATTTCTTTTGCCTTAATGAACTATTTGATTGATTCCCTCCCGTGAACGTAGATCCAGTTGGATCGAACCACGTAAACGATTTGTGTTTGCTTGTGTTTTTACTTTTCATTTCTTTGCCAGGAAGTACATATCTCACAACAATTGACGTCGTCTGTGGGAAGATCCATACTTCTAGGCTAGAGGTATCCGCGTAAACGTGTTCGTGGCCAGCAACGAAGAAAAGGAGTTTTGCATTCACGAACAGAGGAGCAAGCGGATCGCGTCGTAGGAAGCCGAATCGCGACAGATTCGGCGAGCAGTGGAAACTTTGATTGACTAGATTCGCATCACAGGTTGAGCGGTTCGGCGAGACGGAGGAGGAACAGTCTGCGAGCGAGGGCCCAAAATTTGCGACAGGGCTGCCAGCAGAGGATTTTGGAGCAAGAGTTCGGTCTTGCGAGCAGCTCGACCAGAGGGAAGAGGTGAAGATCGCGTAGAGAAGGGTTCGGGAAGTTCCCTGTTCGGGAGTTCCCAAAGCAGGAGGATCTGAGCAGTTTGGTGAGGCTCGACGGCTCTGGAGAGGCAGTTATTCTCGTGCGAGAGGCAGAGGAGGAATTCCTGATTTGTTCCGCTGGACGCAGAGGAGTGCCTGCAGGAAGGAGGCACGAGCACAAAAGGAAGTTTTCACCGGTGAACAGGTGTGATCTCTNAACCCAGGACAGGCTCACTGGGAAGCACTAAAATGGATCTTGAGGTACCTGAGAGGCACTACAGACCTGGGTCTACTCTTTAAAAGGCAGGAAGACAAAGAAGAAAAGATAGTTGGTTACGTGTACTCGGATTATGCAGGAAGCATTGACACCAGGAAGTCACTGACCGGATTCATTTTCACTGCCTTCGGTACCGCAGTCAGTTTGAAGTCTAACCTCCAATCCGTTGTGGCCCTCTCAACAACAGAGGCCGAATACATCGTTGTGACTGAAGCAATCAAAAAAGCTATGTGGCTAAAGGACATGACTGAAGAGCTTGGGATACATCAGAAGGTGATAACTGTATTTTGCGACAACCAAAACACCATTCACCTAACCAGAAATCATATATTTCATGAAAGATCCAAACATTTAGATATAAAGCTTCATTTTGTGAGGGATGTCGTCGCTAAGGGTTCAATAGTAGTGGAGAAGATACCTACTGAGAAAATCCTGCTGATATGCTCACCAAGGTGCTACCGACAACTAAGTTCAGACACTGTCTGGACTTAGTAAACTTCACCAAGGGCTGAGGCCCTCTCAGAGACCAGGTGGAGGGAATCTTTACTTCAAAGCTTCTCAATTGAGGGTTAAGGTGGAGAATTGTTATTTTTTGACCCCCAATTAATGAACTAAAGTAAAAGAGCAATTTTGTAATGTGGCACCGCCACCTATCACATCTCACCTACCGCTCACCTACCACCCACCTACCTCACACCTACCTCCCACATACTACCCTCTTGCTTCTATAAATAGAGAGGGTGTGAGGACTAGGAGAGCAAGGGAAGACATATTAAGCTACCACAAAGGAGGAGAGAATAGCTAGAGAGCTAGAGAGGAGGAGAGCATCTTGAGGCCTTGTATCAAGGTGTCACCTGAGAGGGAGGCCACAGAAGGAAGATGAGGGCTCATCTCTATGTATAAGCTATGTATTCTCCATTTCTTTTACCTTAGTAAAATATTTGATTGATTCCCTCCAGTGGACGTAGATCCAATTGGATCGAACCACGTAAACGATCTGTGTTTGTTTGTGTTCCCTTTTTCGTCTCTTTTCTATGCCAGGAAGTATATATCTCACAACAGTTGCCTTAATAATGATCCATATTGAACAGGGGTAGCAAGAATCAATTTGTCGTCTTTTAGTTGTATGCATTGGATTTGAATTTGGAATTCGAACTTTCATGGCATGTTTGGCAACTTAATCTGATTTTTTGTCTTTTGAGTACTAGTGGGAATCACAACATTTTATTTATAGACCATCAGTTTAAAAAAAATTAATCACTTCATGCCCTCATTGTCAAAAAAGATAACAATTCAAAACTATCTCTCATTTCATAACTTTTTCTGATTCCCCAAACATTCATGTTTGCATAATCACAAAGTCATTCCAAATGGTATAATTATTCAACAAAAAAAAAAAAAAAAAAAAAAATACTATGCTCAAATTTCTCTATGTACTCGACTAAGGGCAGTGGTGATGGTTGACTATGGTGAAAATATGCCAGAGCTACAAGATCATCTCAGTGATTTATCGAGTTCTTTGCACAAGGAGTGCACCTGCTACT
The DNA here is from genome assembly GCA_003013225.1 of Phalaenopsis aphrodite. Classification (NCBI taxonomy): domain Eukaryota; kingdom Viridiplantae; phylum Streptophyta; class Magnoliopsida; order Asparagales; family Orchidaceae; genus Phalaenopsis; species Phalaenopsis aphrodite. The sequence continues at coordinate 761,845 of NEWO01000322.1, read as the reverse complement.
TCCATTGAGTATAATGATAATAGAAGATATGATTTACATGGTACATGTTGAAGGAAGGGCCGAGTTGTCAAATCTCTGCTTACAACAACAACTACATTTTGAAAACCTCGAAGTTGTCCTCAGTTTATTTTACAAACAAATCTAACCATGTCCATGTCCAAATTTGTATCATTTCAAAAGATATTTTCTTACATATTTCCATGTAATTTTGTTGTCAATACCATACATGGAGCTATGCTCTCATCCAAGGATCAAAGGGTAGAGCTAATTGAACGCAATATTAATATGGCTTCCATCGTTGATCTGGCTGTTTCTCAACAATGTGAGATCTTTGATTTGACCAGTTTCCAAAAAGAGATGAAGATTACCATACCAACTCTGAATGGTTGGCTTCTTGGTTATCTCGCAGTATATTCGTTCTAGAAAAAGCACGCTGCTGATGCTGTGTATAATCTCTCCAGAAAGTATCTCCTTATCTACAAGATAGTTATTTACAGATGTCAGCAACCAGTAGAAAAGCTTGCAAAGAAAAGCTGCAGAGTTTCTCCGTACCATATGAACGAAGCATGGAGCAGTAAAAAGAAGCATGGGCTGAAGCATGTTTTGCACACTTTCTGGCAAAGTTTGAGACATTCAAGCAGGTTTGGTCGAGAACTTGCTTAGAGGTCACTCAATGCTTTCTTCAAGCAATTGTTCTTTAATTATACAAGAATTTTTTTGTAATACTTAGAAGCCTACATCAATTTTATTGAATTTTAATGTTATTAGTTTGATAATAAACTTGAGACATATAAATATGGCACAATAGTAAACTTCATTAATTATACCCAAAAAAATTCAATGGGCCCTTCGTTACCACCAAACATAGGGCTTCCGATGAGATACCTCATTCAAAAAAACTTTCAAAAACAGTGGAGGATGCTTATTAACAATTAGATTGCCAGTGGAGTCATTCATCACTAACCAATCTGCAAATCTATTGCCTTCCCTATACACATGAGTCCAGACCACCTTAATCTGACGGAGGAGCTTAACATTTCTCTGCCAATTAATAGTAATTGACCATGGAGAAGTAGAGCCACCATTGAATACATTCACCAAAAGAAGAGAATCCGTCGCGCATATAATGAAGTATCACTGCATTTTCACCGCAATCATAAGAGAGAATAATACAGCCCATGCTTTTGCCTCTACACAATCCACAGTTTTACAAGAAACCTGAAAGAACAAGTTACAGAAGCCTTCATGGTCTCTAAATACTCTCCTTGCACCTACCATGTTATGACTCCAACTACCATTCCTGTTGACTTTAGTCCAACGATAGGTAGGCATCTTCCAATCATTTACACAGTTATGCATGTGAAAAAAAGATGATTAGGAGTCTCTTTCTCCATTCTACATAAGTAACACCTTGAGGGAAACATCAAGCCATTTAATTTCAGGATGTCATCAAGAAGCAAAAGCTTATATAATGGTCTCCAATAAAAGAGTGCCATAGAAGGAAAGGGACCACCTTCCAAAAAGTTTACCCCTGTCCATCTCAGGATACACCTAAAGCTTCTTGGAAAAAAATTTGGCAATGGAGCAACTTCGAGCCCCCTTAATGATAACTTTTTCTTTCATCAAAGATAAGATGAAAATATTCCCAATGTAATTAGCTATATGACCTGGAACCGAAGCAAGTTGTCCATCATCCATTCACCACCAACCAAAAGGCCTCAAACCAGCAACAAATTGTCACTAGGATAATGAGGAACATATAAAGCAATGGGGCCATCGAAACACCAACTATCCCACCAAAAGTTGACATTACACTCACTGAACTCCCACATAACATATCCCCAGCATCACTTCTAGCTTTTAACACACCTTTCCATACTGCAGAATTACCACCTTTAAAAGAAATAAGGAGTGATGATTGGAAGCACTGTACTTTTCCCTCATGAAGACAGCCCAAAGATAACCTTGAGATCTGAATTTAATCCACAGTTTGGTATAATATGAGATGCATCACTGAGATATTGAAAATCGAACCCCCATCCACCACTTCTTTGCCAAGTTTCTTCCAACTTGCCTAATGCACATTATTAGATTTACCTGACCAAAAGAATATGTTAATGAGTTCCTCAAGTTGAGCTTGATTTTTTTATTCATCTTAAGCACTTGATGGAGTTGAGAATGCTTTTGATTTACTTGATTTTGCCACCAAATTATAGGAAGGAATTAGCCCAACAGTTGATGTCTATATAATTTTATCCACTATCTCCTGAAAATAATTAAGCTTTTTTGTGCCTTTTAACAATTTGATGCCAAGGTAGTGTAAAGGTAATTCAGCATAATTGAAGCCAGTGAATTCAAAATTCCAGTTCTTTAAACTCGAAGAAATCTCCTTAACCGTATGGAAGCTGTAATTTGATTTATTGAACTCCATACCCGAACTGCTTTCAAACTTCAGCAATGTGTTCCAATTCTTCTCAAAAGCTTGTTTGCTAGCATTTGAAAATGAAATCATGTCATCTGCATAGCTGGATCAGAGACAATTGATTTATCTTTATGTGCGTGTCTATTATAAGGTAGCATTTGTTCTATCCTATTTATTAGGCTTGAAAGGTAATCGGTGGCTAAAATTAAAATCGTTGGTGACATTGGATCTCTTTGATTAATGCCCCTTTGATTTTTAAAATAGCCACAACAGCTATCAGCCGCCTACTAATTAGAGAGCAAAACTCTTTTTTGAACCCTATAACCTGGAAAATTTCGAATATGAAGATCAATTAAATGGTGTCATAAGACTTCTTAATATCAAGCTTGATTATCATATTCCCTCCCCTAAAATTTTTTGTCAAGTTAAGTAATTAATTCTTGACAAAGCAATAATTTGTCAATGAAGTTTATCCCTTTAATTGTTATTTTGAACCCCAATTATTCAACTAAGGTAAAAGGGCACTTTGGTAATGTGGTACCGCTCACCTACCACATCACACGTACCGCTCATCTACCGCCCACCTACCTCTCTCTTGCTTCTATAAATAGAGAGGGTGTGAGGCTTAGGAGTGCAAGGGAAGAGATCTTAAGCTACCCCAAAGGAGTAGAAAATAGCTAGAGAGCTAGAGAGGATGAGAGCATCTTGAGGCCTTGTATCAAAGTGTCGCTTGAGAGGGAGGCCATAAAGGGAAGATGATGGCTCATCTCTATGTATAAGCTATGTATTCTGCATTTCTTTTGCCTTAATGAACTATTTGATTGATTCCCTCCCGTGAACGTAGATCCAGTTGGATCGAACCACGTAAACGATCTGTGTTTGCTTGTGTTTTTTGCTTTTCATTTCTTTGCCAGGAAGTACATATCTCACAACAATTGACGCCGTCTGTGGGAAGATCCATACTTCTAGGCTAGAGGTATCCGCGTAAACGTGTTCGTGGCCAGCAACGAAGAAGAGGAGTTTGACATTCACGAACAGAGGAGCAAGCGAATCGCGTCGCAGGCAGCTGAATCGCGACAGATTCGGTGAGCAATGGAAGCTTTGATTGACTGGATTCGCATCACAGGTTGTGCGGTTCGGCGAGACAGAGGAGGAACAGTC
>NEWO01000322.1:706459-734936 GCA_003013225.1 Phalaenopsis aphrodite | reverse complement strand
ATGAGTGTAGTGAATGCCTTAGCTCCAGACCAAGACCCAATCAACCCTAAGGCTCAGCAATCCTAAGGGTGACTCATCTTGAGTTTCCTCACACTGACCCCACCTGCTAAGTATTTAGAGGTTGAGAGCAATATGTGGAACTCCAAATTGAGTAAAGAAGAGGGTAGAACTTCTAATGGTGAGGGTTCCAAGTCTAGTCTTCTAGGAATATTCAATAGGAAAAGTCCTATGGCTAGACCCTAGGCTATTAAAGAGGAGAGATTAAACCTCAACCAAAATTGAGGTCAACAATTCTAAAAGAAACTCATTATATAGTCTACTTATTTTAGTTTCAAAAGATTAGAGTGTCACTTGAGGACAAGTAACATTTTAAGTTTGAGGGATTTTGATACACCTAAAGTATATAGTCTTTATGTATACATTTTTATATCTATTTTTGAGATATTACACTTTAATGGAAGGTATATGTGTGTTTTTCTTTTAGGTACAACCAAATGGATGAAAAATGATGAAAGGAGTGAAAAAAGATCAAATTTGGAGCAAAAATGAAGAAGGTGTGCAAGAGAACTATGACACCCAAGTGCCCAAAACTGGCACTTAAGTGCTAGTAAAACCGAGAAGGTCGTGTTGAAGAGCCAAGTACCTCACGCTTAAGCACCAAAAGTAGTTACTTGGTGATTCAATGCATTTAGATGAATTTTTGAAGACGTGTTTGAAGCAACCTTTAGTGAAAATGTGGGAAATAGTTAATGGACACAAATTACATTCAATTGGCTTTTGAAAGGAGGCAACTCTTGGAAGATTCATTAAATATGGACACATTTTGAAGAGTCACCAAGGAACCTTTTGAAAAATTAAAAAAGAAGGACATGGATTGAATGGAAGAGGAGCTGCCACTCCCCTTTAGACACTGTCGATGACTCTCTCTCTTAGATTCATTAGGATACTTTTAGAGAGAAGAAAGAGAGGAGTTGTGGTGAGTGAGTAGGGAGTATTGTAAGAGAAAGAAAGAGAAGAGATTCAAAGGAACTTCAAGAGTTTAGTGGAGAGGATTTGAGATAAGATTTTATCTTTGTGGCTACATTTGGTTTTAATTTAAATTTCTTGTTTGTTTGTTTGATTTATACCTTTAAACTTAAATGTGGTTGTGTTTTCCCCCATGAATTTTGAGTAATTTTCTCTATCTTTTTCCTTAAAATGATAAGTGATTTAGTATTGGATGGAAGTTGTGTGTAGTATTAATCTTTAATGTTGAATATGTTGTGATGATTTTTAACCTTGTACTTCATTTACTTCTTAATTTGACCAATTAAGATGTAGATATTTGTTGTGAGAGCATGTAAAATCTGAGATGGTATTGTCTCAGTCAACTAATGGTAAAAATCACATGAGATTGTATGATGAGACTACAATGATTGAGTGAAAATAAAAAGGGAAATAAACTTTGAAAGGTGTAGAATTAGAGGACTTTAGGGTGACAGGATAAAGCCCCAAATTTGTTTTATAGTTTTAGGTTTTGATTGGAGATGCTGTCCCCCATGTGGAGGGAGAAGAAGAAACTCTAGAGTGGGAGCTAGTAGCTTCCCTACAACCCGTCTTTCAAGTCTATTCAAATTTTAAATTAGCTGATGTTTTTTATAGCATCTCTAGTAAGAGTAAAGAATACTATTGCTCCTATTTGAAACAACACAATTTGAGTACTTCCACTACAAAATTCCTATGCTTGTTACTGATTCATGATAAAGAAAAGAATGTTTTATTTTTATTAACATCATCTTACAAATATCTAGTTAAATTTATTAGTTGTTGACTTTACTTTCAATTATCAAAAATTACTAAAAAAATTGAACTTTCATTTTTATTATAGCATCTATAGTTTCAGTAAGAATATTTTGCAAAGTAGAATTTTTTTTTCTAATTACTTCTAATTTAGCTACATATTGTATTTCTCCCTGTGGGTTTGATATTCTGGGCTTAATAAAAAAGTCCTATTATATTTGATAACGATATGTATACTTGCATATTTTTCCATAATTAAACATAATAATTACATTCTTATTTGTTTTGAAGTTAAGTTTTTGGAAGCTATTGCAAAATAAAAAATTTAAGTAAGAAAAAATTAAGATTATAATTGTATACATCGTACTGGCATATAAAATCAGGATCAAGTTTTCGGCGCCATTTTCATGGAATTAAAATCTTCAAGTAGTGGCGTCAACTTAATAAATTCTTACATATAAAAATTTTAGGGATCACACTCCCATTTGACGCCGCCATCAGAGTCAACTGCCAAGCATCCCGCCTTTACCGCTTCATCTCTTCATCCAACTCCTGCTCTGCTGTCTAATGGATACACACGCAAATGAACGATATTCTTTCATGGTCCCGCCTAACGTAAACTGAGAACCGTCGACACTAAAATGATTCGATCTCACTCGATACTTAACCAAATCACCCACAGTTTGTTCCTACATGTGCATCTAACTGAGAGAAATATATCTATGTGATTGATCATGTATGTTGTTAATTTTTTCCTTATAAAAGCCCAAACCGAACTCAGATTTGAGGGAAATGATTCAGACCTTAGTCTAAGAGGTGTAGCCTCAATTAGAATGATTCTAAGAATTTTTTGTGACCTAAAAAAGCTCCTCTAAGTTTCAATTTGAGCTGGTGTTGGGTCTCTGTGTGAATTCAATCAAGAAGTGATTCAGGTTTGGTCTAATAGTGAGATAGAGTGCTCAGAATAAAGGGCTTTATTGGAGAACTTTCTCATTTCATTTAGCGAAGCTTTTGCGACAATCAATTTCAAGTTTGGTGGAGTCTTATGGAATGAAAAATAATGCCCTTGATTTTAAGCTTGAAATTTAGCTTAGACAATGGGGAGGGGGGATAGCTAAAAGTTGGTTGGGATGAGCTTAGGAACATCTAGGGAGGCTCTGGAGGCAATTTGGCAGGGTTTCACAAGGGAATTGAACAACCTCCTCCAAAAGTAGGGGATTTTATAGCCATGGCCAAGAGGTGAGATCTTTCTCTGATTAGATTGTCTCTAAAAGCTGAGGTGGAGGGTTGAGAAACATAAGAATCCAATAGGGAAGTGCCACAAGGGATTGGCTCAATTTTAGGTTTAAAGTTTAGGTGACCATCTCAGTTTTGAGCTCTTCGATGAATAATGTGGTTGGACAGGGCTGAGATGGTGGCTAGATGGGTTAGGGAGTCCAAAGAAGCTTAATGGTGATTGGCTTAGGGCTTGGGAAGGCTGGTGGCAAGGATCCCTTTGATTTTGACACTTTTGGGAAAAAATCCCCAAAATTGAGGTTCCCTTGGTCTATGGCTTCACTAGGGTGGGCTAGGTAGATCTAAGTTGGGTCTTAGGTTCCAAATGTTGGTAGTGGTGACGAAGGTTGGGCTAGACTATGTGGCTCAAGGTGAGTTTAGGGATTGGGTTCAAAACTTGGGCTTTGGCTTGCACTTAGGTTTAGGTTTTCCAAGATTTAAAATTTGGATGGGAAGGCCAATTTGGTTTAGAAGATTGTTATGAGTGATTGAGAGGTCAATTGGTTGGAAATTAAGAGGTCATAGAGTTTAATATGAAGTGATTTGTATTTTGTTGGTGGTCTTGGTTGGTTCAAATTGATTTTGGAGTCATCCGGAGTGAATTTGGAGATTTTGGCAGAATTGGGATTCATTGAGGCGGCTAATCACAAATTACCCTTTTTGAGCCATAAGACCATGAGAATCCTCCTTTTAGATCCTCCATGTTCTAGTCTTAGCTAACCTAGCCTAAGGCTGAGGATTTGGGGAACCACCCACATAAGTTTGCAAAAGAGTGGGGAACCGGGTTAATCATGATTGGTTTAAGGTTTTAGGTCATGAGTGAAAGTTAGGGGTTCAAGTGTGTGTCTGCAAGACTGACTAAGATTGGACTACCAAGGGCTAACCATAGGGCTAGACAATCCTATGGGGAATCCTCTTGAGCTCCCTCATTCTTAATTTCATCTTATAAAGTGCTAGAGGTCAAAACCACACTTGTGTAACTCCAAGAAGAGTAAAGTGATGTTTAGAATTTCTAATGGGATAAGGTTCTCATCACTAGTCCTCTAGGATAGTCAATAGGATAGTCCTATGGCTAGATCCTAGGCTTTTAAGGAGGAAAAACTAGACCTTAACAATAGTGAGGTCAAATAATGGACCTCCAATAGGTGTGATGTGTCGAGTGAGCTCACCACACATATTGGCATTTACCGAAGAGATTAAAAAAAGCAACATAGACTTTCTAAGGCCAACACACTCAGAACACGACATAGAAAGTGTGAAGATGGTTTCCGTTGGGGAGTGTCAGGTGATCCTTCGATCGAAACCAAAGAATCTAGAATTCTCGCTAGGGACTAGTAGGTGTGTTTTCAAAATATTGTTGTGAATCCAAATTTCCAAATTTTAGAGTGATATACATATTTTCATGTCACAATTTATCATCCCTTTATCTTTATGTTGGGGAGTTTTACGAATTTGTGGAGGCAACCATCCGAATTTCTTATCAAAGAGCTGACAATCAAGGAGAGTTTGATTTGCTTTGATATGATTTTTTTTTGGATTTTGATGTTGATTTCAATTTTAATTTTGAATTAAATTTTTTGATTTTGTGGAATTGTTAGGAAAATTTTCTTTGTCGATGATTTGATTTGCTTGGGACCATAACAATATGAAGGGATCTTAAAGCAATGTGAAATCGTAAGCCTTGATTTAATCAAAGGGTTTTCTCATTCAACCTTTATGAATTTATCGGAGTCATTACAATAGGAAGGAATTCTAAAGTAAGGTAGAATTGAATGTTAGAATCCTCATCTTTTGAAGTTTTATTTGAACCATTACAATAGGAAGAAATCCTAAAGCAATGCAATATCGGATGTTGTGATCCTCATCCTCTAAAATTTGATGTGAACCATTACAATAGGAAGGACTCCTAAAGAAATATAGTATTAGATGTTGTGATCCTCAACATCTAAAATTTGATAAGAACCATTACAAATGGAAGGAATCATACAGCAATGTGGTATCAGATGTTGTGATCCTGGACCTCTAAAATTTAACTTGAACCATTGCGATAGGAAGAAATCTTAAAGCAATGCGGTATCAGATGCTATGATTCTCAACTTCTAAAATTTGATGTGAACCATTGTAATAGGAAGGAGTTCTAAAGTAATGCAATATCAGATGATTTAATTCTCAATCTCTAAAATTTGATGTGAACCATTACAGTAGGAAGGACACATAAAGCAATGTTGCAATTGGATGTTGTGATCCACAACCTCTAAAATTTAATTTGAACCATTGCAATAGAAAGAATCCTACAACAATGTGGAATCATAGGCTATGATCCTCAACCTTTAAATTTTGATTTTAACCATTGTGAAAGGAAAATATTGTTGTTCAGATCCGATTTTTCTCTCTCGAAGTCGTTCTCCAATACATTCTTGTCACGCTGCCCATAGTGGTAGCTCCAAGCTCTTCATTATAATGACAGCTCGAGGGTCAAAATTTAAGGTTTTACCATTTTTATGACAAGTTTAGTTATCATTCAAGTATTATGGGGGAGGGGTTAAAGTTGGTTTGAACGACACCGATTAGGATCCCACAGTTCTCTCATTTTGGCACCACTATTTTGTCTTGAATTTACTTAGTATAAAGAAATTGTTAAACTTATTTAAATTAGGGAAATCTCATTAACAGATGTAGGTTACCTTATCCGAGGGACTCCCGCATTTTCAAAAAGACATATTATGTTTGTGCTTCTTTTGAGAAAGGTTCAATTTTATCATTTATGTTTAAGTCTGGAAATGTTTGTTTTGATTTTCAAAAGATTGTAAACCAAGCAAGAATGAATTATTAAAGCAAAAGTAAATTGTGGTACAAAAATGAGAGAAATGCAGTAAATAAACAATAAAAGTGTACCTGCCATCTTCTCGCTGTCTCCACTGAATGTTAGTTTTCAAAGCATAAATAATAGCATGCGAGAGAAATNGTAGTCCTATAGGAACTCTTCTTGAATTCTCTCATAATGATCTTACCTACTATATGCTAGAGGTTAAGACTAATATGTGGAACTTCAAGTTAAGTAAAGAGAAGAGTTTTGAATTTCTAATGGTGGGGGTACCTTTTCTAGTTTTCTAAGACTAGTCAATAGGAAAGTCCTATGGCTAGACCTAGGATACTAAAGAAGTTTCTAGACCTCAACCAAAAGTGAGGTCAACACCATTACAATAGGAAGGACACCTAAAGCAATGTTGTATTGGAAGTTGTGATCCACAACCTCTAAAATTTAATTTGAACCATTGCAATAGAAAGAATCCTACAACAATGTGGAATCATAGGCTATGATCCTCAACCTTTAAATTTTGATTTTAACCATTGTGAAAGGAAAATATTGTTGTTCAGATCCGATTTTTCTCTCTCGAAGTCGTTCTCCAATACATTCTTGTCACGCTGCCCATAGTGGTAGCTCCAAGCTCTTCATTATAATGACAGCTCGAGGGTCAAAATTTAAGGTTTTACCATTTTTATGACAAGTTTAGTTATCATTCAAGTATTATGGGGGAGGGGTTAAAGTTGGTTTGAATGACACCGATTAGGATCCCACATTTCCCTCATTTTGGCACCACTATTTTTTCTTGAATTTACTTAGTATAAAGAAATTGTTAAACTCATTTAAACTAGGGAAATCTCATTAACAAACATATGTTACCTTATCCGAGGGACTCCTACATTTTCAAAAAGACGTATTATGTTTGTGCTGCGTTTGAGAAAGGTTCAATTTTATCATTTATGTTTAAGTTTGAAAATGTTTGTTTTGATTTTCAAAAGATTGTAAACCAAGCAAGCATTAATTATTAAAGCTGAAGTAAATTGTGGTACTAAAATGAGAGAAATGCATTAAATAAACAATAAAAGTGTACCTGTCATCTTCTCGCTGTCTCCATTGAAATGTTAGTTTTCAAAGCATATATAATAGCATGCGAGAGTAAATAGAATTTAATGATAAAACCCGACATAAGTGCAATTGATTGTCATAAGTGGGAACCTAAGAAGTTTAGTTAAAACTGGAGTTCAGTCAAATTATGGTGTTTTGTGGATTAGTTTCTTGAACAAAGCATAATGAGTTCATTTTTCCTTCAAATTTTCCAAAGGATTATTAAAGTGTTCGGGGAATACCCCTAAACAACTTGTTAAAGTCTTTTGAATCATTTCAAGTTCATTTAAACTTATTATATTGTTAAATTAATAATCCAAAATTTAGTTAAAGTTTCATTATGATGCTCACTGGACATAACTAAATTAATTTAAGAGTAGAACAATTAATCACACATTAGATATTATATTGAAAGATTATATGTAGAGACCTCTTAGGGTAAACATGAATATTGAGGAATCTTACGTTGCTGATCGAGTTGGAGTTCGTAGTGTTTTAAAGATGTTTATAACTAATTTCATTTCTTTTCTAAACCTTGATGAATGAAAATTATATCAAGTCGAGCTCACTATCAAGTTCTTAGATGTCTCAGTGGACATAACTAAATTAATTTATGAGTAGAACACATAATCACACACTAGATATTATACTGAAAGATTATAGGTAGAGACCTCTAAGGGTAAACATGAATATTGGGGGATCTTAAGTTGCTGATTGATTTTGAGTACATAATGTTTTAAAGATGTTTATAATTAATTTAATTTCTTTTCTAAACCTTGATGAATGGCAATTAGATCAAGTCTAGCTCACTATCAAGCTCTTAGATGTCTTAGGGGTGGGTTTATAATTTTGAAAAAGAAGTTAATTTAAAGCTTTAAATTTTAATTGAAAAGATTCAATTGTCAACTACTTTCAACTTAGGGGATTCAAATCAATAATTTATCACCTTTTTAACATAACCCCCTTCATATGAATAATCTTATTTACTTATCTTCTAAATGACAATTGCAATTTTATCCTTTATATGACAATAAAGCAAATTGGTTTCTATCCTTTAGCCCTCATGTTGTAATCATCTTAAGAAATTATTTATGATAAAAAAAATATCCAATTTACCCTTGGTTTGTTTTAAAATTTTAATTAAAGTTTAAATTCCCATAATCATCATTTTACCCTTAAGGTTCCACATGCCATAATCCTTTAATTTGAATTCCAATAATCATGGAAATTTGCCACTATCCTACTCATAAGTTAATTGAAACAATAGAGGAGAAATCACACTTCCTAATTTTTTATTTAAAAATTATTTTTAGCTCGAACATAGCACTTTTTTGAAGATAATTTTTTTAACAAAGTAAAATAAGTCATTTAATTTTTAGAAAATTATGTGAGGTTTACTTAGGTCAGAGGAATATTAAGACTAATTTTTGTGAATTTTTGAATTATATTTTTAATTTTTATAATTTCTAATTAATTTTGGTGATTTAGATAAATAGAAAATATATTTTAATTTCAAAAATTAACTTTTATAATTTTGATAAACTCCTATGATCTAATGAAGTAAAAAAAAATCTTGTCCCACTTTTTATATTTTAAATTTATTTATTAGAATTATTTTAATCCAAAATTAGGGAAAGTACATTTTAGACATTTTAAAATTTAAGAAAAAAACTTTATGCTGTTTCATGTGATTAAGAAGTGTTTTTTGAACATTTTGGTGCGCTTTTCTTTTTTGTGTTTTTTATATATTTTTTAATTATTTAAAATTAGAAAAAAAGTGGAAATTTGACTTTCTATTTAAAATTTAATTTTATTTTTCTTAGATGCCTCGTCATGAGAAACACAAAGAGCCAGTTTTCATAATTTTTTGATGCAAAAGTCTTATTTAACTTGAAAAGTAGACTTTAGTAGTTAAATGAATTTAAAATTTTTCCAAATTTTTACAGAGGCTTCATATGATGATGAGCCTCAGTGTGGATAAATTTTTATGATTTTTTGAATCATATTTTATTTATTAGATTTTTCTTGGGTTTTAATGACTTAAATTAAAAAGTTATGCATTAAAGACATTTAAACTTTTGTTTTATTTTTCTTGGAGTCCTCTGAGCACAGTAAACCTACCAAAACAAATTGTATATTTTTTTTTATTTGTATTTTAATTTATATAATTATTATAAGCAAAATATGGCACTTGACTTTGAGAAATAGGGTTTACCATGCTAGAGGTGTCTGTGACTTTGGAAAAATCAGATAACACTCCTAACCACAGAGAGAACAAGCCCTCAAAATTTCAATTAATGGTGATTAATATTTAAATATATGTTATTTAAAGATTTTTTGGTGTTTTTAAATAATTTAAATATAAATACAAGTCAAATAAGTTTTTTTTTAATCCACATGATTCTCCTCTATTCACTGAGCAATAATGTATTTTTTATTTTATTTTTAGAATTTTTCAACACCAACTTATGAATTTTCAAAGATTTATGGATTATTTAAATCTTTTAAATCCTAATTTCCTACTTATCCGAATCAATGCCAACTCAACCTCAAAAAATCCAAAAGACCACGCGACGCGCTCCCATTCGACGTTGTCATATGAGTCAGCCACCTTCCGTCCAACCTTTACCGCTCATCCAACTCCTCCTTTGTTGCCTGATGGATACACACCCAAATGAATGATATTCATTCATTGTCCCCATCTAACCTAAACCGAGAACCGTCCATACTAAAACACTTCGATCTAGCTTGATACTCAACAACATCGCTTGCAATTTGTTCCCACATGTGCATCTAACCGAGAAGAACATATATATACTGTTGATCAAGCATTGTATTAATTTTTTCTTCATAAAAGCCCAAACCAAGCTTGGATTTGGGGGAAATGATCCTTATCTTAGTCCAATAGGTGTAGCCTCCATGGAAATGGTAATTAATTGTGACCTCACGAAGCTCCTTCAAGTTGCAATTTGAGCTGGAGTTGGGTCTCCGTGTGAGTTTGATTAAGGGGTGATTTTGGTTTGTTCTGTGCTCAAAACGAAAAGGGATTTGTTGGAAAACTTCCTCGTTTGTTCTAGGGAAGCTTTTGGGACAATCAATTTGAAGTTGGTGGAGTTTTGTGGAATGAAAGAAAATGCCCTGAATTTCAAGCTTAAAATTGAGCTTTGGCTGTGGGGGGAGATGGCTGAAATTTGGTTGAGATGAGCTTAGGAATGTTTGGGGAGGCTTTGATAGTAATTTAGCAGGGCTTCACAAAGGAAATGAGCAACCTCCTCCAATGATCGAAAGTGGGGGATTTTATAGTAATGGCTAAGCGGCGAGCTCTCGACTCTGATTGAATGGTCTATGAAAGCTGAGGTGGAGGGCTGAGTGGCACAAGCTTCCAGTGGAGAAGTGTCACAAGGGATGTACTAAATTTTGGGTTCAAGCCTTCTCAGTTTGGATCTCTTCAGACACTAGGGTAGCGGAACAGGGTTGAGGTGGTGACTAGGTGATTCAAGGAGGCTAGTGAAGCTTAATGGTGATGGTCTTGGGGCTTGGGAAAGCTGGTGGCAAAGATCCCTTTGGTTTAGCCACTATTGGGAAGAAATCTTTAAATTTGAGGGGCCCCTGGACCATAGTTTCACTAGGGTGGGCTAGGTGGATCTAGGTTGGGTCTTATGCTCCAAATGGCGACTATGGTGACCAAGGTTGGGCTAGACTAAGTGGCTCAAGGTGAGTTTAGGATTTTGGTTCTAATAAAATCGGGATTCGTTGAGAAGGCTAATAAAAAAATTGCCCTTTTTAAGCCATAAGATCATGAGAATCCTCCTTTTGGATCCTCCATGTGTTGGTCCTAGCCACCCTAACTTGAGGCCAAGGGTTTGGGGAACCAACCACATGAGTTTCCAAAAGAGTGGGGAACCACTTCCAAAAGAGTGGGGAACCAGGTTAAGCATGCTTGGCTTAGGGTTCTAGGTTGTAGTGAAAGTGAGTGGTTGAAGTGTGTGTTTGTGAGACAGACCAAAACCAAATCACTCAGGGCTAAACCTAATGTCAGACAATCCTATGAGGATTCTTGTTGGGCTCCCTCATGCTTGGTTTCATCCTACTAAGTGGTAGAGGTCCAAATCACTCATGTGGAACTCCGAGAAGAGTAAAGAGGTGTTTAGAACTTCTAATGGGATAAAGTTCATATCACTAGTCCTCTAGGATATTCAACAGGAAAGTCATATGACTAGATCCTAGGCTTATAAGTAGGAAAGAATAGACCTCAACAAATGTGAGGTCAACATGAGGTCAATAACCATGCACAATTTTGATACATGCGAGCTTCCAGTTAGTCCATACTGTTATGGTCCATGCTATCGAGGAAAAAAAATAGAAGTTTTTAAAATTGTTTTAATCTAAACAATTAATTTTTATTAAAGGAAATAAATCATGAAAAGTTTGTCTCTTACCTCTGTGCTTAAACCAAGTGTCTTGAGTAGATCCTTACCATCTACATAATTAAGACCCTAATTTTGAGTTCTTATCCACTTGAAATGATCATGAAATCATAAATGACCAATCCCTTTGAGAGAAGTCTTTGGTTTCCATACTTATTTAGAAAAAGAACAAAGCTTTTGACTAGAAGTTTTAGTTCATGGAAGTCATTAATTATGAGAAGATTTTGTGAATCTAATGAATGTTGGAGGTTTTCTTAAGATAGGTGAACATTTTTTATTAAGTTTTAAGAGTTGGAGAGGCTATGAATCAATTTCAAGGTACTGTCCAATATTAAGTCTATGGAGCATTGGATGTTCCTATTCAAGGAGAGAAAATTTAGCTCGAAGGATAATCAGAGGCTTGTTTTTGAGGAGTAGAGTGAGTTCAAAATGTAATGGCATGACATAGGACTTTTGAACTTAGAATAATTTATATTCCCATTCATGTTTGTGTTTAAGGTCACTAAAAATGGCAATAATAGTAATTTAGAGCACAAGTTTCTAAGAACAATTTTATTTTGTGTCATTAAAGGATTGGAAGTTTTTTTGGAGGGATAATAAGTACGTGTGGTGACTTTGGATTAAGTTCTTCAAGATCATCTTATCATTTTTGAAGATAGGTCCTAAAATATCTAAATTGTGTATAGATGATGTGGAATAATTGAATGTCCTATTTATAAACTTATATGGCTTTTGTTTTTAATTTGGTTTCCATTAGATTTAGTCTAGTTAAACAATTTAATTAGGTTAATTAGGGGTGTTTTAACATGAACTGGGTTTAGATGGGGTGGGTTAGGTATTCTTATGTAGGCTTCTAGTGCCGTAAATGTAACAAAGCTGTATTTGGTTCCAAATGACTTAGATATAGGTGGCTTTGGTTCAGTGTGACACAACTTTGCCATACAAGGCCATGGGAGCATAATAAGCTCAGGTGAAGTCAACATGGCCTAGGACTTTTTGGTGGTAAGGTCACTCGTGGTCAAATAAAGGGTTCAATCTCCTTTGACTATATTTGGATATGATTTGGTTTGAAATTATTTCACAAATATTTATAAGGACTTTAATGGGCTTAGGGGTCCATTTGTCCAATTCGATTCCAAAGTTTTCATTTTTTATTTCATTTTATTCCATTTAGTTAAATTTATGTTTTCATTATGCTTGATTTTATATAGATTGCTATAAGTGTAATTTAGCTACATGTATGTATCTTAGCTATTGTAATTTGCCATATTTTGACTATAGTTTTAATAGATATATCTTTTATTCCATTTTTTATTTATCAAAAGCAATATGTTTCACATCAATAAAAAGAAGCAAATTATTAACAACATAAGTTTAATCTTGTAATCGTAATTTTGATGACCATGAACATAGCTTGATTTGTATTAACACTTCAACTTAAGAGTTAGTGATGTGTAAGCTATATTACTTTAATAAGGGCACACTAGCAAAAATTTAACAAGTAAACTAATGTTTATTTATGATTGATGTTAAGCTAGCAGCTAATAAACTCTACTGCATCTAAAAAAAAAAGGAACTCTTGTGCGTCTAAGCCATCATCTAAAAATGAATTTCTTACTTATGAATCATAAATTAATTTACATAAATTTTAATGACTTCCATTTGAAAATGCAAATTACAATAATATCTCTCCAGGAAATAGATTGATGATGAACAGATCACCAAAATAGCCACTGGAACCTGATGGGAACTAACCGGTCAAATGCATCAATACCTGCTCCTGGTTGTCCCTATCACGTCATTTAACAAATTCATGCTTAGCGAATGTGATTAGATTAATCAACGAGGTAGAGAATTAATTAGAAATGGCCGGCTGGTCGGCCATTGCTGAAATCATCGCTAATGAGCTTGATTTGGATGTTTTTTTCTTATGGAAAATGATGTTTTCTTAAACTATAAATATTTAAACTAAAGCAAGAAAAATCATTCAATGAGTACATGCCAGCACTGGTTAAGAATTATGTACGTAAAATTTATGAGATTGTTTCAAATATGAAATGTTTGGCATGAATGTGGAAAAGAAAATATTACTTTTAACTCTTGAGTTTCTTTTGTTGATTTACAATGAAATTGTTGGCCAATATTATTTTATTTTTTAAATTATTTTTTTTCAGATCACAAGTAAATGCTTTTAAACTCTTTTTTTTATTTTCATCTGCTGGCACCTAAAACACATAAGTTGCACTAACGTGGATCATTTTGGAGAAATATTTTCATACGGAATATGCACGCAGCTTTGAGTGCGTATTCCAATAACCCCGCAATACCGCATAATAACCTATTAATAACATTGAAATAAAACCCACGAAGGTTATTGAGAGATTATTGGGGATTATATGTTGTTGGAATTAATATCCAATAACCCTGAAGTTGAAGTTATTGATGAGTTATTATGCATGTAGCTCTGCATGCGTATTCCTTGCGGAAATACTTCCCGTCATTTTGGGTGGGATGTCCCAAGTCATAGAATTGTGCACCCCGCATGCAAAATGATGTCCATACATTTGAAATGACGCCGGTCTGACATGTTTTAGCAAAAATGCATTTTAATTAGATGCATACCACGTACAAGAATATCAATATTGCTTCTTTTTCACAAGAAATATTGTGAATTCAGCTTGCATCGATATCTTTCTTCTAATCAAATGGTTGCAATGGTGATGGCTTATATTAGCGCAATGTAATCCTTGATAAAACCCTTAACAAGGATGATTGAGTTACTTATTTTCACATAAACTAGCCTATTTAGTCTTTTTATCTAGAGCAGTGAAAAGCATTCTAAACAATATATGTGACTCTGGCTAAGATACAATTTCTTTCTTCCACTCAAATAACTTTGGAGATAATAACTCATTCGTTGGCCGAACATATTTATCTGGCAGATACTTAGAAAGTGTCTTGGAGTTGCTTAATCTCTCATACACCCCTTCTCACCATAATCTTTTTAAAGCCGAATAACCTTCTTAGTGTTGGTCATCTTCAGATCCATCCTCTTAGGTCCCCATCACTTATAAAAGTAAAGGAAGAAAGGGGTAGCTACGAATATATTTATATAGAAAAATATTTGTAACATAAACTAGAGGAGAGCGCTAACCTATAAATCAATATTTTCCTTAGGGTACGCATTATATAAGGCACTCTAATTTTGGAGGCCCTATTAATATGCAATGGAGATAAAATTATGCAGTTGTGATTATTTTAAGACTAGCTCGAAGGTCATGTAATGAAAAAACATTATGAAATTATGCAACAAATGTTAAATTATTGAATGTTTTGATCCTAAATATTATCAAGTGAAATCTTCTAAGGTTAAACTTTTTACTAAAAGGTTTAATCATAAAGCAGCTAATTGTGATCAAATCCAAAAAAAAAAAAACATGCAAAATAAAGAGTGAACACATGCAAAATGTAATTAATAAGTACACTCAATATAAGAGAAAAATAAGTCAGGTGTTGCTAGGGTGGCTACGATTCTAAAATGGGAAATAGAAGTAGTAAGGTTCCACATTTACATTCCCAATTCACAAAAGACATAATAATTATATTATCTACAGTTATGGTACCAGACACGAGAAAATAACTTCCTGTCTATGCCACATTGTCTTTTCTTCAAGTCATGGAACTTGTGCCCATGCCTTATTTTTAATACAAACTCTTCTATAGGAATTTAAAAAGACCATGAAAAAAAAAAAAAAAAAAACATTACTTGCAAAATAAAGGCCAGTAATGGCTATCTCATGCAATGTATAAAAGATTGCATTTAGCAGGAGGAGAAATAATGTATTTTTTAAAATCATTTTCAAGCTCTTCCTCATCGGATCTACTTCCTAAAAGAAAAAAAATTTACTCTAATATGTTGATGTACAAGGCTCAATCTAGATAAAGCATGCAGAAGGTGCAGAAAGTGCAAAATTGCTAGCACAAAGAAAGTGCAATAGTTGTGAATATAAATCTCTAATTATACCTTAACCCTGAATCTAAACAAGAACTATAGTTTCATGAGCACACATTTATGAACATGATGTTTTTGTTTAAAGGTTGAGGGTCTTCTGCCAGAATGACTGTAAGGTCATTAAGCTATCCTCATTCTCAACATTTGCATGAGTTAAACGCCATCACTAGGAAGGAAGAATGTTAATCCAATCTAATACATGGAATAATAATATAGGAACTAGTTATTGTAGGATAACTTGCATTACTCATCCAGATGAGCCCACGAGTAATGCTCATTTTCATATTATCACCACTGGTCAAACTAAGTGTCATTTGAGTACTGCCACTGGCATACCAACTTATGAGAAGCAAAAACTTTTTGTATATTAAGAAATAGTGTCATACTTACAAAAGTATGACCTTGCATGGTTGAACATACATAATAATTGCATAAAACATGCCACAAAGGGTATAAATGCGGAGCATAGCCCTAAAAGCACCAAGATTAGGTGAACCCCTCTCAATAAAAGTTAAATTTTTTTTAATAAGATGTAAGATATACACAAGGAGGCCATGAGGATTAACCCACAAGAATCCACTCAAAAAGCCCAAACTATCACATAAACGACAGAATGCAACAAATGCAAAGGAGAAAGGTAAGACACACATATCAGTATATAAATGTGTGAATGTGAAAACAGCTTTTATCAATAGATAGAGGGTGGTGTGAGGCCATAGAATGCGATCAAACAAAATAATCTATACGATTATGGGACAAAAAGAGGTAGCTCTTGGGAACTACTAAAAAGCACCATGCACTAACTCTTTTCACCTCATAGTGAAAGGGAAGTTTACATTGACAATATAAAAACTCAATGTAACCTATACTTTGTTGGTAGTAGGATTTTGATGTTATCTAACACACATCACATTGGTTTTTTATAATTGATAAAATAGAATAAACTGAGCTTACGTTTGGTCGCGCTGGAATGGTAACACGAATATTGTAAGTCATGTCAAGGGTGTATCGATAGTTGAGGTGGGCAATTCTCCATGTTAACAATCTATAAATATTAGAAACTTGATTGTTCATTGTAACCAAACCTGACATAAAGCCATGATTGATTAAGTCAGAGGAAGTCACCGCCCATGAGAAAATGAGTATGAATGATCAGATGGGAAAAAATCATATTTCGTGGTATACAAAAGCATACACAAGATAGTTTCATTTCAATAAAATATTTTCTTGACCGAGCCTCTGATTTCATGTATCTACAACACTACATAAGGTAGTGGATTAACTACATAACAAGAAAGTATAATGCATTATAAAATGTGGTTAACTTCCGATGTAATAGAGGTAATTGCCAACACCAAAACTGAAAAGAACAAAATACAATGCTTCTATCAATAGGAAATACATAACTTGATTGCAAGATAGTGACAATATTGATAGGAAAATTGTAGCTGAGATGACCAAAAAATAATGTCATGACTTTAGCGTAAGTGGAAAAAAGATCAATTCATGGTTATGATTTTGAGAACATCTTTGCAACTTGGTAATTCAGACATGGAGCTATATTCCAAAAAGCATCTGCTCTGTGCCAGTCAAAACACAATTAGGTAACCTCACATAATTTTGTATACAATGAAACACAACTACCAATAGGATTAAATTTTAATTGTGCACTTAGAGATGACAGTAAAAGATCATTCCAAACATAGAATGAAATGGTAGCATAATGCTCAAAGAATGTAAGTACAACTCTAGACCAAACTAAAGCCCTAATCTTAATGGAGCACACATAAAAAAGCTAATTTAAGATAAGACAGAGAAGTAATCTAACCATGGTAACCTTTAACACTATTCAACCATAGTTTCTCTAACACAAAATCTGGGATTTTTCCTAAGAAAAGATAACACAAAAAGGAGAAAAATCTCACCTATAAGATGGTTGGATGACATTCCACACATACAAGTTTAAGTGATTATTTCACTATCTTTCACAAACATTGTAAACTGTAACAATGACTTCGTGTAATCCATCAAAATCTGGAAGAAGGTGAGGCAAGAAGAAGGAAAAAGTTTTTTGGTTTCAAGAGAGGTAGTATTATGATATGGAATCCTTAAAATTTCAATGAGGTTCTACATTAGAGATTAACCCCTTTGGGCTAGCTAGATCACTTGATAACCAAATCACTTGCTAAAAATTTAACCAAAGTCCAAAAATTTCAACTCTTGCGAGAAAAAATTAGCTTTTATAGTAGCCCAAGTTGCGGGGGAAAAAGTTTGCTTGACATCATGAAATAGATGATGTGGTGTCGCACAGTAGTTTATGTGATAAGGTGTTCAACTCAAAGCATGAACCAGGTAACTTTAGGTGTCATGGCTCCCTACATGAGGTGTCAAGGAACCACAGATGTGAGTAGGCCATCCTATGAATTGTCCAATTGTGATCTACCATCAGGACTAGATAGCATGGAGCCATAGTGCTTGACATGCTTTGTGGTACTAAAGGCTAGTTTATTTCGACATTTTTGCTCATAATGATGTTTTATTTGATCAGGACAGACATAGCTTAAAAATGTCTACATGTTTCACCACCTTTCATTCGTTCAACCATGTTGATGTGGCATCATGCAACATTGCATTGGGTTTTGACGAATATATATATATATATATAAAGATGGAGGTGGCGGCTAGACCTAGCAGTGCTCTGCTAGGGTTGCGACTGTAATGGAGTTGCCTGGTGGTGCTGTGAAGCTTGCTATATGAGCTGGCTTTCTCTTGAAGGGGTTACTTTGGCTTGGTTTGAATCTTCAACACTGTTCCCTATGGCCTTGTTGGGGGAAGCTGAGGCTTTTTGCTGATTTAGTGAAGCATTTACTATTTCATTGGTTAGCTGAAGCTATTAGCATCCTGTCTTCTTTAGCTGTCCTTGTGGCTTAGTTGGGGGAAGCTGAGGCTTGCTGCTGTATTAGTGAAGCATTTACTGTTACTTTGGTTAGCTGAAGCTGCTAGCCTTCTTTCTTCTTTTTAGTTGGTCTTTGGACTTGGTCTATCTCAATTGTTGTGGTTGGGATTGGAACCTGGCCTTGCCCTTTCTCTGCATTGGGAGTGCTGGTCTGGTGAACCATGACCACCCCTATTGGTATGGAAACTAATCTGCAATGGACTAAAGCCACCTATGCTGGGGTGGTAGGAAATCCCTCCTGCCCTATGTTGGATCCTGATTTACTAGTCTTCCCTCAGGAATTTTATAACACTGCTACTGGGAGAGGTTCTGCCTCTTGCATTCACCCAGTGGGATCTAAGGATGGGAAACCAGCTGTTATTTTCTCTGAATAAGAGATTGCTGATTTAAACTTGGAAGTTCAATTTACTCTAATTGGCAAATTCAGTTTAGGCCACCCAAAGATGGAACTTGTAAGGAAATATTTTGAATCCTTGAAAATCACAGAGTGGAAGCTAGGTCTGTTGGATGGTAGACATCTTCTAATCCAGCTGACTAAGGAAGAGGACTATGCCAGAATATTTGCTAAGCAATCCATCATCATAGCTGGAATAGAAATGAAAATCTTAAGATGGTCTCATGATTATGACCCATCACAAGAACCTCCCATAGTGCCTATATGGTTTAAGCTACCTAAACTGCCTTTGCACCTATTTAAATTGAATGCCTTGTTCAATATTGGGTGCAACTTGGGTACACCTTTAAAGGTTGATGCTGCTACTTTTAATAAGGCCAGACCAGCTAGTGCAAGAATTTTAGTGGAAAGGGATGTTACCCTTCTTGATGTAAAGAGAATCTGGATTGGGGACACTCAGAGGGGGTTTTGGCAAGAAGTAATCATGGAGCAAAGACCACATTATTGCCAACATTGTAAAATGTTAGGACATACTAGGGAGAGATGATATAGGTTGAAACCCCCAATTAGAAGGGTTTACAAACAACCTCAGTAGGAGTTGCATGATGCCAACATCAATCTCCAAGATGTTGGAAATTATGAAGTGCACAAGAAGATCTCTATTGCTGCATGGACAGAAGAGTCTCTCATCCTAATGGATCTCTCCTGTGTGGCAGGGATAGTTGGAAATGATAGTCAGATATCTACAAAGGATAAGAAATTGGAGATCCTACTAGAGGTTGAGACAGTGGGGGAAGAGATGACTGCTTCCCTATATCCCATAAAGGTAAAGAACCAAGTGGTGGATTTAGTTGTGGATTCCCCAAGCCAGAAATTGGTAGAAGCAATGAACAAAGAGCTGGAGTCAAATTGGCAAATTCAGAAAACTAAGAAGAAAAAGAACTACAAATCAGAAGGCCAAGACCTTGGAAAAGGAAAGGAGCTTCAGAGTTTGGAGGTACATATCCATCAGATAAAAATATGCTCTAACAAAATAAGAGGGAGGACTAGGTCCAGGTCCCAACCTTATTCTTCTCCCCCCTCCCCATGATTAATCTGCTATGCTGAAATATAAGGGGAATTGCCCACCCCTTATCCTTAAAAAGACTCAAATATCTAAATAAAAAACATAAATTTTGGTGCATAGCCATTTTGGAACCTATGGTTCATCTCAACACTTTGAAAATTGCAAAAATCTTCCCTGGCTTCAATCTGTTCACTAATATCATTAACAAAATTTGGGTCTTTTGTAGGAGAGAAATGAAGTGCTCTATCTTACTTAATAATACCCAAATTTTACATTTGAATCTCAGCTTTATGGACATGGAGGTGTATGCTTCTTTTGTCTATGCTGGCAGTTCTAAATTTGCTAGAATTGATCTGTGGGAATCCCTACAACACATCCAAGGTTCAATTGATAAGGCCTGGCTGGTGGGAGGAGATTTCCATTGCATTTCCTCTCTTGCTGAAAGGAAGGGAGGCATACCTTCCAACCCCACCAATATATCGTTCTTTAATGATAATATCCAAAAAACTAGGTTATTTGACCTGGGGTTTAGTGGTCCTACATTTACTTGGAGAAGGAAGAACATGTGGGAAAGGTTGGATAGAGTTTTTGCCAATGACAATTGGATCCAAAATTTGTTGTAGACATCCATTACTCACTTAAGCCTAGCTGGCTCAGACCACAGGCCTCTACTGATCACTATAGGGAATAAGGTGACTAGCCAGAAAAGCTCTTTTAGATATCTGAATTTGTGGTCTCAACATTTAAACTTCTTGAATATTATTAAAGAACATTGGAAGAAGGATCTTCATCCAGAACCCTTCATCAACCTGTGGATTAATCAGAAGAAGGTGGCCAAAGCCCTTAAGCAGTGGAGCTGGAATACTTTTGGAAACCTTCTGCTAATTGTAGACAAGGCTGAAAAGGAGGTTACTGTTCTAGAGGAGGAGCATAAAAAAGGGAGGATTGATGAGGTTGTTCTTCTGGAGGCAAACGAGAGACTCTTAAATGCTGTTCAGTGGCAGGAAAAATTCCTTCAACAAAAGGCTGCCAAAACCAAATTTACTGAAGGAGATAGAAACACTAAATTCTACCATGCTTGCATTAAATACCAAAGGAAATGTAACACTATTCACTCT
Organism: Phalaenopsis aphrodite; assembly: GCA_003013225.1. NCBI lineage: Eukaryota > Viridiplantae > Streptophyta > Magnoliopsida > Asparagales > Orchidaceae > Phalaenopsis > Phalaenopsis aphrodite. Next base: position 713,999 of record NEWO01000322.1, on the reverse strand, counting down.
ATCAAGGACCAGAATGGTATTTGGCTCAGGCAGGAGGAGGAAATTGTTGAAAGTGTTGTGCAGTACTGCCACAACCTAATGAATGGGACCATCAATGAAAGAATACAAATTGACAGAAGTTTGTTTGATGACAGCAAGAAGTTCACTGCCAATCTGCATTTGAATGATATTCCTGATGAGGAGGAGATTAAAATTTCTTTAAATTCCATAGACAGTTCTAAATCTGTTAGACCTGATGGGTTTACTGTAGACTTCTACAAGAAAGCATTGGGATGTTATCAAGGTGGAGGTGATCAAAGCTATCCAACATTTTTTCAAAGGAAACTCTCTTCCTAACTATTTCAGTGCTTCTACTATTGTTTTCATTCCAAAGACCTCTATCAAGGACAGCTAGAATTATTACAGAACTCTGAGTCTAAACAATGTTATAAGCAAGACTACAAGTAAAATTATTGTACATAGACTTCAACATGTTTTACCTCAACTTGTCAGCTCTAACCAAGCTGCTTTTGTGAAAGGCAGAGCATTGGGGATAACATCCTCCTGGCTCAAGAACTCCTACAAGATTTGGAGAAACCATGTAGAGGGGGAAATGCCATTTTTAAGCTTGATCTAAAAAAGGCTTATGACATGGTGAATTGGGATTTCATTATTGAATGCTTGGAGGCTAGGGGTTTTTCTAGAGAGTGATGTAAGATTATTAAAAGATGGTTTGAGGATAACATAAACTCAGTTTTTATAAGTGGTAAAGCTCATGGATTCTTTATAGCTACCAGAGGGCTCAAGCAAGGGGACCCATTATACCCCACCATTTTTATCTTGGTTTTGGACTACTTCTCTAGACTGTTGGATTGTCAGGAGAATAGGAAAAGCTTCAACTCTTATCATAATAGAGCTAAGATGGGCATCAGCCATCTGATCTATGCAGATGATATCCTGATGTTTACTAGGGCTTCTAAGTCTGCTTCCAAGTACATTATGGAGTGCCTTCAACACTTCCATCAGGTGTCTAGTCTAAAGGTAAACAAGGACAAATGTGAGATTCTGATCAGTAAAAGAGTCTCTCTACAAACCAAGCAATGGATGCACTCTTACTCTGGTTTCTCTAGCTTGAGCCTGCCTTTTAAATATTTGGGGATTCACCTAACTAGAGGAAGAACAAAATTGATTCAATTTGATGAGGTTCTTGATAAGATCACATCTACTCCTCAGGGGTGGTCTAACTCCTATTTGTCCAATGGTGGTAGGATCACCCTTCTTAAGAGCATTCTTACCTCTATTCCTTTGTATGTTCTCCAAGTGGCTACAATGAAAAGAAGTGCCTCTTTGATGCTGGAAAGAACCTTCAACAGGTTTCTGTGGGCTGGGAATAGGAAACAAGTGGCTTGGGCAAGCTGGCAAAAAGTGGTTAAACCATGAGAGGCTGGTGGTTTGGGATTTAAAGGTTTGCACCAGATGCAACACATTAGTCTGTGTAAGCTTTGGATTAAATTCAGACAAAATGAAAGCTTATGGGCCAATTTCATGCAGGCTAAATACTACAAATTTGTTCATCCTGGGGAGGTCACTAAGAAGGTGGGAGACTCCAGAATTTGGGTTCATATGCTTAAGGCCAGGGAACACATTGAAAAGTTGTTAAGATGGGAGTTGGGCCAAGGGGACATTAATTTTTGGAAAGACAACTGGTGTCCTACTGATTATTTGGAACCTTTACAAGATGATAAGCAGGGGGATTTACTGGTCAAGGACTGTTGGGTTGACAATGTTTGGTCTAAGGACTTTTTGAGGAGTTTACTGAAGGAGCTGTCTGTCAGCTACATTTCTGGTATCCAATTTGACAGAAAAAATAATGATCAACTTACCTTGATGAACAGGACCAGAGCCAGTATCTCAAAAGATATCCAGAACTATTTGTATAGCTGGGACACATGCCATTGGAATGTTTCCTCTTGCCAAAAACACCTCACCCCTTCCATGTTGTTCTTTTCTTGGAGAGCTCTTAATAATCTTCTTCCTACTGATGATATCCTGAAACTAAAAGGCCTGAAAGGTCCTTCTAGATGTCATCTATGCAAGCTTGATCAGGACTCAAGGGATCATTAATTCTTCAGGTGCAATTTTGCTAAGGAGGTTTGTAATAGATTGACATCCCAAATGAATATCAACCTGAAAAACATTGGCTGGGATAACATTATAGATTGCATTAAAGATTGGAAAGAGATTTGTCTCATGCCAATTCCCTACAATGTTGCTTGGTTCATCTGGATGGCTAGGAACATGGCCAAACATGAGGAGAGGGAGGCTAGTGCTACAAGGGTGATGAATAACTGCTGGTCTTACCTAAATAAACTGATAAATTGGAGGAAGTTCCCCAAGATCCTGAAGAACATAACTTCCATGAGTGCTAATAATATTCAGATCATCAAGGTTAGATGGGAGAGACCTTCTTAGCCTTTCATTAAAATCAATACTGATGGAAACTACTCAAACAAGAGAGCAGGCATTGGGGGAATTTTTGGAGATCACACAGGGCATACTTTGCTTTTCTATAAGGCCCCTTATACTATTGAAGATGCCTTGGAAACAAAAGTTGCTGCTCTATATTGGGCACTAAAATTTGCTAAGGAGAATAAGTGGCAGTGGATTGTTGCTGAAGTGGACTCCTCCCTGCTGGTGGAGCTACTAAATTTTAAGATGTCTTTTCCTTGGCCTATTAATCAATGGATTCACAGAATTAAAAAGCTCAGCATGAAAAGTAAGATTCGTTTCTCTTTTGTATATAGGGAAGCTAACAGACTTGTAAATTTCCTGGCTATGGAGGGTGCAAATGCTGAACATCATGAGGTCTTCACAATCCTCTCCCCCCCTCCACTTACTAACTCAGGGGGACAAACTCCAAATTCTTTACCTAAGAGTGCAAAAATGAATGCTGGGACATTGTTTGTGGCCATGATTACCTGGTCTGCCACAGAGACTGTGCTACTTGTTTGTTACTTGGGGTTCAGCTGTTTTTTGCTTTGTTTAGGGGATGATTTGTATTTTCAGACTTTTTCAGACTGTGTTGTTAGGAACATATATATACATAGGTATGTATATATATTCTCCTTTCCTGCTTTGGGTGTCTTTTTGGTGGTTGGGATAGCCCTTATGAGTGAGTAACATTGTACTTTTATTTTCTAGTTTGGGGACCTCCCATCCAACATTTTTGTAATTTCAGCATTATCAACATGTAGGGAGCCGACTCATGTTCCTTCTCCATATATATATATATATATATATATATTTATATATTTATATGTATATATTCCCTTGGAACTAAAGAATCTCCTTCCCTTTTCTTCATCTTTGGAGTAAGAACTCCCCCTCACTTCTAGCACTGTTAGAACTAGGAGGAGAGGAAAGTCCACCTCAATTTGTTAATGAATTTAATCTGTTGGAATGTTAGGACATTAGCACATCCTAGATCCCTTAATAGAATTTTGGCTCTTAATAAGATGTACAAACCTTCGATCATTGCAATATTTGAACCTATGATATCTAAACATGTCAACAAAATTGTGAGAAAGTTCCCTAGATTTCAGCTATTTGTTAACACTAACAGTAAAATTTGGCTATTTTGTAGACAGAAAATTCAATGTACTGTTCTTAAAGAGGGAGACAAATTTATTCACTTAAAGATTAACTTAAATAGCAATAATGGCTTTGCTACTTTTATATATGCTGGTTAAACCTCCAGTGCTAGACAAGAACTCTGGCAACAGTTACAAGAATTCAACAATTCTGTAAGGGATTTCTGGTTTGGTGGGGGTGATTTCAATTGCCTCTCTTCACCTAATGAGAAGAAAGGTGGAAGATCTCATGATATCAACCTTATGAAATTTTTTAATGATAATATCCAGTCTGCTGGACTTTATGGTTTGGGATTTACTTGTCCTAAGTACACATGGAGAAGGGAGACTGTATGGGAGTGGCTGGATAGAGTTTTGGTGAATGACATTTGGTTCAGAGATTTCCTTCACACATCTGTCCAACACTTGGCTATGAGTGGGTCTGACCATAGACCTTTACTTTTTCATATATCTGCCAACACTACTAAAAGTAAAGCCAATTTCAGTTATCTAAATATGTGGTCCATGCATGGGGATTTTTTAAATCAAGTCTCTTTGGCTTGGGCAGATGTTCACCATCACATTCCTGGTATCAAACTATGGCTATTACAGAAAAAATCAGTAAACATCTTTCTAAATGGAATTGGGAAGTGGTAGGGAACATTGACAGCAAAGTCATAGAGGCTGAAAACAAGGTACTGCAAATAGAACAAGTCATGACCTCTAGTCATGGGTCTGAAGCTTCATTCTGCTAATGAATACCTGCTGGAAGCCATCAATATGCAAGAAGAGTTCTATGCTGAAAAGGCCAATAGAATGAAATTCTATGATGGGGATAGAAATTCTAAATATTACCATGCTTGCATCAACTATAGGAGGAAGTGCAACACTATTCATAAAATCACTACAAAAGAGGGTCAATTGATTACTACTGCTGAAGGTTTAGCTTGGAATGTTGTTCAGCATTTTCAAGACATTTTCAAACAACCTCCTGCCTCTCAACTTGCCATTCAATACACATTATTTGATAAGGAAAGGGAGTTCACTCAAAGCTTTTCTCTCACTGATATTTCTGATGAAAAGGATATATGGGAAGCACTGAATTCTATTGACAGTACTAAGGTTGCTGGACCTGATGGGTTCACAGCTGATTTCTATAAAAAGGCCTGGCTGATTGTGAAGGGAGATGTTATTGCAACAGTCTAAAGTTTTTTCTGGGGTGCTGATCTCCCCAAATACTTTTCCTCCTCTATTATTACTTTGGTTACCAAAGAAAAAACTCCTCACAAATGGGAAAATTTCAGACCTATTAGCCTTACTTCTGTTATCTCAAAGATTATAAGAAAAGTTATGGTCCATAGATTACAACCTCATTTGAATCAACTTATCTGCAAGAATCAGACAGCCTTTATCAAGGATAGAAGCATTGTAGATAATGTTCTTTTGGCCCAAGAGCTGGTATTAGATTTGGACAGAATCACTAAAGGAGGGAATTTAATTCTGAAGTTGGATATCAAGAAAGCTTATGACACAATCAGTTGGAAGTTTATTGAACATGTTCTCATTGCCAGAGGTTTACCCCCTTCTTTTGTCTCTCTAATCAATAGATGGCTGGCTAATAATTTTCATTCAGTCTTTATAAATGGAACTTCACATGGGTTTTTTAGTGCATCCAGAAGTATTAAACAAGGTGACCCACTATCCCCTACCATATTTATTTTGGTTTTTGACGACTTATCTAGAGTTTTAAATAATATGGCATCTAGGAAACCCCACTCCATTTATAGTTATAGATCTTCCATCTTAATTAACCATTTGGTTTTTGCTGATGACATTATTATATTTTCCAAAACTTCCAAGCCTGTTGTTAGATTATTCATGCAGTGCTAAGAGAATTTCCAGGATGTTTCTGGAATGAAGTTGAATGGCTAGAAGTGCATTTCTGTTTTCAGCAAACAATGTAAGAGTGAGTTTAAGAACTGGGTTTCGGACTTCTGTGGCTTTACCAACAACCAGCTTCCTGTGAAATATCTAGGGGTGTTTCTTATCAAAGGGAGAACTAAAAATTTTCAGTTTGATCATATTCTTGAGAAGATTTAAAGCAAACTACAAGCATGGGAGAATTCTTATTTATCCAATGCGGGTAGAATAACCCTTCTGAAAAGTGTTCTATCAGCCATTTCATCTTATCTTCTGCAAATGAATGTTATTGAAAAGGCTACTCAAAGATTATTGGAAGGTATGTTCAATAGATTTCTATGGGCCGGTCAAAGGAAGAAAAAACACTTGACTAATTGGGTTAAGGTTTGTAAACCCTTAATGGAAGGAGGGTTAGGCTTCAAGTCCTTTCCTCAAATAATGCACACTAACCATTGTAAACTCTGGATTAAATTCAGATCCCATTCCTCCCCTTTGGCTGAATTCTTATGGGGTAAATACTGTAAGCACCAACATCTTACCCAATTATCTGTGGGATTGGGGTACTTTCCTATTTGGAAAAAGATATTACAGATTAGGGAGGACGCTGAATAAATGTTTTTCTGGGAGATTGGTGATGGTTTGGCAAACATCTGGTGGGATAATTGGTCTTTGGAAGGCAGCCTGCTTCAAGATCAAAGTGCTCCAGCCTTCCCCAAGTATGTGAAAGATCTATGGGAACATGATAAGTGGAACCTTAATCCTATCCTTCCATCTGCAACCCCCCTAAAATCTCTAATATTCTGAAACTCTTTATTAAACATGGGAAGAAAGATAGAATTGTAATAAAAAAGAACATATCTCAATCTCCTCCTCCCCATCAGATGGTGGATTGGGGTCATATAATTTGGAACAAATTTCTTACTCATTCCATGTCCTTTTTCATTTTGAGACTCTTCTCAAAGTTGATTCCCATTAATGGTATCTTGAAATTGAAGGGCCTTAGAGGACCCTCTAGATGTATTTTTTGGTTGACTGAGGAGGAAACTCTTGCTCACCTTTTCTTTGCCTGCCCTTGGGTACAGAAAATTTGGACTATAGTTCTAGAAAAATTAAATGTTCCAACCATGAATATACCATGAGATGTTTTCTATAATTGCTGGTCTGATTGAAGGGGTATAAAACTTCAAGATATCCACAATATTGTGGCTTGGTTTATTTGGATGACTAGAAATCACCTGAAGTATGAAGCTACTCCCTTAGAACCAAGGAAAATGGACCTAAATTGCATTGCCTATGTACAAATATTGATTAAACTCAAAAATTTTAGAGATGTATTGGAGCTGGCCCCCTTTTCTATACCTTCAATTACTAAGGTTTTGAAAATTTGCTGGTCCCATCCCAAGTATGGCTGGATAAATGTTAATACAGATGGTAGCTACAAGTCACATTATGCAGGTATTGGCGATGTCTTTAGGAATCATGAGGGGAGGTGCATCTTATATTTTCGATCTTCTATTATGGCTGTTGATCCTCTTGAAACTGAATGTCAAGCTATTTTTTGGGCCCTCTATTTTGCCAGAACATGTAACTTTATCCAGCTGTGGGTTGAATCTGATTCCTTGTTGCTTATCAACATTATCAAGGGTTCTTATGACATTCCCTGGAACTTAATATGCTGGATTTCAGGGATTCATCTATTGTTGAAGAATTACTCCATAATTTTCACTCATATACATAGAGAAGGTAATAAACCTTCCAATTGGCTGGCTAGAAGGGGTCTTCACACTGAAATCCATTTGGTGAGCAAAAGGATTCCTCCCTCACTGGCCTTCCTATAATCCAGTGATCTTTTGTCTCTTCCCTATATTAGATAACTTCCTTATGGTGGTTTGAGAGGTTGCCTCCTTTTATAAGCTCTCTTCTCCTCTAAGTAACTGATTTTTAATTTCAATGAATTGGAGCTTGGCTCCTTATAAGAGAGATATATATATATATATATATATATATATATA
>NEWO01000322.1:686057-706422 GCA_003013225.1 Phalaenopsis aphrodite | reverse complement strand
TATATATATATATATATATATATATATATATATATATATATATATATATATATATATATATATATATATATATATATATATATATATATGACAATGACTACAGTTGTTTCAACTTTTAATCTCTAATCTTTTGTAGATCCATAGAGGGTCCTCCCACTTTGGAGGATAATGAGCTTTTAATATCTGATCTTTTGTTTGATGGTAGTTCGGGCATGTTCAAATTAAGAACTCTGCTGAGTGATTCTGGTTTGAAATTAACTAGAATTCCTATTACTGTTTGACATGCCTAAAGATATTGAACTTTTATATATACATTTGATGTCCATAATTAGTGATATTGCACTTTAAAGAAATGTGCTTTCATGTTTTTGATGTAGGTATACTAAGTTGAGGCATTTGGAGCTTAAAGTAAGGAAATAGAAAGGAATTTGGAAGCAAAAGCAGGCTCACTATAAATGTTGAACTGGCGCCCAAGCGCTTGATCAGGCGCCTGAGTGCCAAAATCTAGAGATGGTGGCGCCTAAGTGCTAGACTCCAGAGATAGTGGTGCCTAAGCGCCTGATTTTGGCACCTAGGCAGAAGAAATGGTATTCCTCTAAATGTAATGAATTTGAATTGATTTTTGAAAGGATGCCAAAGGAAACTCTTAAAAATTTGCCCCTAAATTATATAATAGTGATTTTATGACAAAAATGAGGGAGGATGGGAAGGGGAAGGTGTAAGGGTGTGAAATAGTTAGGAAAGATTTTCTCTAAGAGTTGTAAGAGAAGAGAGAAAGAGAGATTTCTTCTTCATTACCTTCTTAAGAGAGAATTGAGTGACATTGTAAGGAGAGAGTGATTCTGAACAAATTAAAAATATTTGCTTGGAGAGGAAATTAAGATAAGTTATTTTTCTTTCTTTTTATTTGTTGTGTAAACTTATTTCTTTATATATATAAATCCATGTTTTTTTGTGTTTTCCTCAAGAATTCTAAGTAGTTTTACTCTTATTCTCCTTATAATGAGATTTAGTTAAGTTAAGAATCAAAATTATTTTGAAGTGTTTTAATTTCTTAATTGTCATGATTCAAACTTTGAAGTTCATTTACTTATCAATTTGGCTAATTGATTTGTCAAAATTTGTTGTCAAAAAATACGATTCCAGAGGGCTATGGTTTCTGTAACTATAAAAGAATCACAAATAATTTCATGGATGAGAATGTAGTCCACGGGGTTGAGTGCAAATGAATAAGGAAATATACTTTGATGGGAGTAGAATTGAAGATTTTAGGGTGACATACTAAAATTCCTAAGTTGGTTCAGGTGTTTAGGAACTACTGTTAGATGTTAACCCACAGGTGAGGGCAATATGGGAACTGTAACTGGTGATCTTGGTATCTTCCCAGCCTAACTGCAGATTTAGGGTCTAAACTTTGGATTATTCAATGTTCTTTATTGATTGTAATGAGGATAAATAATATAATTGCTCCTATTTGGCACAATACAATTTATGACAATTTGGACAATTCACTTACTATAAAATCATTGTAAAGGGGAAGAAAACTTTCTAAAATTTGAACCCTTAGTTACATCAGATTTAACTTTGAAATTCAGATATTAATGTAGTAAACATAGTTCCTTTAGTTGTTTAATACAAACTTCAACTTGCTTTCTTAATTAAGTTTTCTATAATGTTAATATTGTGTCTTTGTGTTATTGTTATAAGAATTTCCACCTTATTGTGGGTTTGATACTTAGGACTAAATTAGAGCCATTTATTACTAGTGTGATACGTATACTTGCGTTTGAAACCTAGCAACTATTTAAAATTAAAAACATATATTAACTCACTAAGAGTGGGAGCTTTAAGGATTTAAAAGATAAACAAATTATACTGAAGTAAAAATTTCTTGTGATTATCCTACTTATTTGTTAGTCTTGCTTCCATGTGTATTAGAGTGCTGAAAAACATTACTAGCATAAACACCGCATCAAGTTAGGGTCCTGGAAAACTTCCCAAAAGTATTTGTTCAAATTTTACTCTTTATAACTTCTAGAAATCATCATTTGGAGTTAATTCAAATCAACAGAGAGGGAGAGGATCCACTATTCTTGTTTTAATAACTTCCAACTCCAAAGGGATATACAAATATAGAAACTTCAAACGAAAGAAGTTCATCAGTTTTGACGCATAAAAATTATATGATAGGAATCTTGCAAAGTGGAAATCGATCAAGAAAAAAAGGTTTTATTAATCAAGGTTTTAAAACTCCTGGTAGATGTGTGGAAGAGACAATCGTGCAGAGGTGATGGGAAGTACTATGCTACACAACTGTTGCAGTAGTCATTCGTGTTGTGAAAGAATTTTATGCTAAACTTCATGGGATTAACCTAATTTTGTCTAAGTTCGAGACAGGTGGGTACCTTTTACTCCTTTAAGAATCAATGAATTGTTCTTGATAGAGAATGTTCTAGTCTGTCATTATGCTAACTTCTTTTCTACAAGAGATAATTTAGTTGAAGTCTTTAATATTCTGATAGGTGAAGATGGAACTTAGGTAACAAAAATTGATTGTGACGAAACGTTTCCTTCTTCATTACTAAATTCTGCCTCGAAGCCTTGACATTTGATCATTTTTTTCAAACTTACTTCCTACTACGAAAATGACAAAAGTGACGAAAGAGAGGGTTATCCTCAATTACTGTATTCACTGGAAGACCAATTGATGTGGTGGATTTAATGGTTCGATCAATTCTTGGCTAGAAACTAAACGAATCTTCTAATTGACTGGAACATCCTTCTTCTATATTGTTGCACAAGTTCCTAACAAAAATTTGGAGAAGGTACTTCTTCCTTGGAAACCTATAAAACCAACTTTAAACATTGAAAGCGTGGATAATGAAGAAGTGGATGAAAAAAATGTTTCTATGGATCAATCATCTCAAAATTCAACACCATTTTTACAACCCCAACTTCAAGATAATTTAGGAATTATTTTAAATAAGATTAGGATGTTGTAGAAAGAGATGATTAATATTATAAACATGATTAACAACATTTCTGATCAATCAGATGATCTGGATTAGAAAATCAAACAACAATTTGATCATACTACACTTTTTAAAGAGGCAATTGTACGGGTGTATAAGTAAAATGTTTGGATTGAGGATGAATCAATAGATGAATTTCCTAACCATCCTTTCCATAACTTATATGTGCATCACCAATCTATGGGAGATCTTAGAGAAGAAAAAAGTGAAGAGAATGAATGTGTACAGTGACTTTAAAGTCTATTCCTCATCTGTCTTTCAAATGCTATTTTTCCTAGCAGGTTTGGACTAACCTTGCTAAGAAACGTAACATTAATACCATGTATCATGAATGGCTTAATATTAATACCAGCTAGAAGAGTTGGAATTCTACAAAACTTGGAATGGTGCCTTTTATGGTGGCCTGGTTCATTTGGATGGCTAAGAATAAGGCCAAATTTGATGATCGTCCTACTACCATATCTAAAGTAACTATAAACTGCATCTCTTACCTTCATAAATCAATTCTTTATAAGAGCTTCCCTTGCATTTGCCCTTTCCCCCAGAATGAAAGGTCTCACTCTCCAAAAGTAGCGGTTGTTTTTTGGCATCCACCTACATAGCCTTATATCAAAATAATACTGATGGCATCTTTTCTAAATTGGGTGCTGGAGTGGGTGGTGTTTTCAGGGTCCTTACTGGACATTGTTTACTTATTTTCAAACTCCTGTTGTTGCCACTGATGCTTTGGAAACTAAGTTGATTGTTGTTTATTCAGCCATTACATTTGCCAAGATGAACCATTGACAACATTTACAACTAGAAGGGGACTCCTAGATTCTCTTGCAGCTGATACAAGATGGTAGGCCCTCCTCATGGCATCATTTGCAATGGGTAAAAAATATCCAGTTTCTTAAAAATTCTATGAATATCCATCTCTCTTACATTTACAAGGAAGGGAATAAACCTGCAAATTGGCTTGCCAGGTTTGGTATGTTTACACTTGAAAGTATTGTTTCTTACTGCCCAACCCCTCCACTTCTATTTCTGATGGATTGGGATCTTGTGTCTGTTTCCCACTTAAAAGTTATAGCTTGATCTCTTGCTACTATTGCTTTGATGAGCCTTGACTGGAATGACAACAGCTAGTGGGACATTATGGTTCTTTTTTGGAGTGTTACCAGTACTGTTTACTGTTTTTCTTTATTTTCTTGTGGGAGCAATACTTGTATTTTTGGACCAAAAAATATATTATATGAATATATATTCTCCCTTGTAGCTGTAATGAGGGTCGGTTTCTGTGGTTGGGCTATCCCCATATGAGTGAGTAACATTGTATTTTTAATTTCTAAACTGGGGACCCTTCCCAACTATGCAATTTTGTAATTTTACTTCTTATCAACATGTTGGGAGCCGAATCATGATCCTTCTATCAATATATATATATATATATATATATATATATATATATATATATATATATATATATATATATATATATATATATATATATATATATATATATATATATATATATATATATATATATATATATATATATATATAGATATAGATATAGATATATATATATATAAGTGAGTGTTGCGTCGTTTGAAACAAATTGGAAGTTGAAAAACTACTTAATGATGATAATTAATGTAAAATTAAATTTTGGAGTGCCTTCATGTCCAACGCTTTTTTAGAATTAAAAAAAATAAAACTTTTTAGTGTTGGCGCCTAAGCGACAAATTTGGCGCCTAGGCACCTGATTGGCTGAACCACGAAATCGGTATAAAAATTTCAAAAATTGAGCCAATTTCCACACTTTTTTGTCTGTTTCAGCTTCTTCTTTGCGAGACACACCAAGCAACACCCTAAGGATTCCATAAATTCATTTTTTAGGTGATTTCACGACTTGAAAAATTGGATTTCTTCTTCTCTCGATAAGAGCTTCACTTTGGCTTAGATATTTTTTATTTTCACCATGAATTTCGTCTGCATTGAGGAAATACTGAAAATTTGAGAATTTTGGAGAAATATAGTGAAAAATCCATGGTGTGAAGTTTTTTAGTATTGATTTCGATAGGAGTTCATAAACCTTTATTGTGAATTTTTTTGTATTTATTGTGGATTTTATTTATAGAAATTTTCATGGCTCCTAAATTGACGAAGGGGAAAGGAAGGGATGGTTTTGATTCAACGAGGTTTGGCAACATTAAAGCACAATATCAATATAGTACTGAACTCAACACGAAAAAGTTGATTAAAGAGCGAGCTTTCCTTAAGCCTGGGTTGCAATAAAGAATTTGATTGTGATGCAACATTGAGAAAACTTCTTTTATTTTACTGTAGTTTTGATTATCTCAATTGTACAAGAATTTTACGCAAACATTCATGAAACCTCTAATGATCAGGTATTAGCTCATGGGAAAGTTTAGAATTTACACCTGAAAGTATTAATGCTCTTTATCGGTTACAAGATGTCATTGATTGCGAATTCTCTTAATTCAATACATTTGAATCATTAGATGAGATTATTGCATTTTTTTACTGATGGAAGGAATTTTGGAAAGTGAAGAACAATCACAAGGTAAACATCTCTACCTCAATGTTGAATGCACACTCCAATGCATGACACAATTTTATTTCTGCAAAACTTCTTTCTTCCAATCATCTTAGTGAAGTTACTAAAGAGAGAGCCACATTGAACTTTTGTATTCAACAAATGAAACATATAAATATTGGCTCTCTTATTTACCAAAATATCCTCAGCTCTTTAAGAGGGGGAACTACTGGAGCTTTATGGTAACCTGCTTTGATTTTTTACTTTATGTGAGCATTCTGATGTTAGATATGAGTGATGGTAAAAACTTTTGCAACCCCTTAAACCCATCAGCAGGTCGAATGTGCATACTTATGAATTATATGCTGACTTAAGAACTAGAGGTGGAAGCACTGTTATTCCTTCTACCTCAACTTCTAGACCCTCTACTTCTCCCTCCAGAATTTGTACTTTTAGTACTTCTTCCTTGGATTCAGTAATGTAACAACTAATTATACAATAAGGAGATTTTGTGATATTACATAATCAGCTAAAAAGCATAGAAGTTTACATGTACCATAATGATCATTATATGTAGAGGCGAGTGGAGTTTGATATTGCTTATCATGAGGCAATGGTGAAATTCATGAGGGGAGATCACACAGTGGAATTTGCTACATTCCCCATCTTTATGCCTTATGATTGTGCAATATTGAGGAGAATGTAGATCTTGAGGAGGAAGAAGAAGATGATGATATTCACTATGAGGAGTAGTTAGATTGATATTTTGGTGGATAGAGTTTAGTTCTGTTTTGTGCCTATGATGGTTAATTGTATGTGTCTATATCTTATATTTAAAGGTGGTACTAAAACTTGCTGCCTATAGTATTAGGCTATTTGTTTCTGTTATGCTACTATTGTGTTTACATTTAATTTTGATATTTAGAACTCTCCTTTACTTAGCAAATCTTTTGGAAATAACATGTTTAAGGAAATTTTACGTAATGTTATACATTTTTTAGCACATGCATAAAATCATGTTAAAAACTCTGTAAAGAAGTTCAGTCTTATTAATAGTATTTATTATTTTCTTTCTTCCTACATTTCTTCACTATATGTTTTACCTATCAAAAAATTGAGGTTTGGGGGAAGGAAAAAAAAATTTCTTAAAAGACTAAACCTTATTTGTCCTCAATAAATTGTACTTTAAAAATTATTACAAAATAATGGTAGACTTAAGTAAGAGTCTTTAATAATAAATGTTAGTTCTAAAAGTTCAAATATTTAATAGAAGATTATAAGGTTATTTGTTTACTATTTAAAGTAAGGGAAATTGTATTTTTCAGATATTAAGAATCTTAGAGTTATATATAAAAAGGAGTTGAGACAATATGAAAAATATTTTTTAAAGCTAATAAGCATTTATGAGTAAAGAAATGTGTGAAGTTTTTCACTTTAAGAAGGGGTTAGTGAAATTCAAAATCGTTAAAGGCTGTCCAGATATAGTAATTCTCACATGAAAAAAGAAAATAAAAGGAAGGATTGAAATGATCCTAAAAGTAAAAAGGAAAAGAAAAGTAAAAAGGAAAAGAAAAGTCAAAAGAAAAAGAACAACAAAAAGAAAAATATATGTGGGAGAAGCTTGAGGAGACGCTAATTAAAAATTAGATTCACTTGAACTATCTTAAGGCAAGGGACTTAATTACATTTATAAACTTATATTAAAGTATTAGCATCATTACTAAAAAAGTTCTCTTGAAATTCTTTTTCATGTAATTCTTCTAAGCATCCTTAATATGATGAATTAAAGTTATTCTTGAAATGAATAGAAAATCAAAACTCTTAGACTTGATTACTAAATTTTCTTACATCTTTAGTTTTAACATAAGTTAATAGACTTTTTTCTAAGGTTTTAATATTGCATTTATAAAACAAAAACTACAGAAATCTTTAAGTGAAACTCACTACCTTAAGTAATAATTTTTACTTAGTAAAAAAGTTACTTGAGGACAAGTAATAGTTATGTTTGGGGGATTTTGACACGCCTAAAAATATTCAACTTTTTTCATTTACATTTAAAGCCCGTATTTATAGACATTGCACTTGAAAGAAAGTTATTTTCATATTTTTGTTATGGGTATACTATGTTAAGGAATTTGGAGCTTAAAGGAGCAAATATAAATGAAATTTGGAGGCAAAATGTTTCTTTTTATAAAACTTGAACTGGAGTCGAAGCACCTGTTCAAGTGCCTAAGTGCTAGAATCTAGAGAAGGTGGCGCTTGAGCACCTGATTTGGATGCCTAAACACCAAAACCTAGAGAAAGTGGTGCTTGATTTCGGCGCCTAAGTGCCAGAAATGACTATTCCTCCAAATGCATTGAATTTGGATGGATTTTTAAAGGATGCCATAAGAAACTCTTAGAAATTCAGTTTACATTATAAAATAGTGATTTTATGACATAAATGAGGGGGGGGGGGAATGTGTAAGGTTGTGAAAGAGTTAGGGAAGATTTTCTGTAAGAATTGTAAGACGAGAGGGAAAGTGACAGAATTCTTCTTCAGGACATTTTCAAGAGAGAATAGAGTGACATTGTTAAAAGAGAAAGTGATTCATCAAAACTTCTAAGGATTCTCTTCAAGAGGAGATTGAGATAAATTATTTTTGTTTATTTGTTAGTTTTTGTGTAAACTTATATATATATATATATATATATATAATATAATATATATGATGATGATGGCAGCTGGAGAAGAAGGTGTTCTGCTAGGGTTTCTGGTAGGATGAAGCTCTGCTAGGGGGGATTTAGTGGGAGGTGTTGCATCTGTCTTTCAAAGGGTGCTTCTTCTTTCCTTCTTTTGGCTTGGGAGTCAGCTTCTTTAACTCTTTTCCCTGGTACATTGGAGGGTTTTACTGTTCCATTGGTTTATTCTAGTTTTGGCCTGCTTCTGCATCTGTGGGTAGCCTCTTCTAGCTTTTATTGGAGGAATCCCCTTCACCTATAGTGTTTTGTACTGTTGGCTTGGATTTTACTGTGAGTTCTGACCTTTCCAGAGCACACAAAGGATTTTCTTGACATTTTTGTGATTTTCTGGAGCTTTTTCTATTGGGTTTGCTCTCTTGGTTTTTATGGCTACCCCTATTGACATTGTGATTGATGCTTAGTGGGCTAAGGCCACTTATGCTGGGGTGGTGGGCAAGTCCAATGTTTCTCTTAGTGATCCTGATCACCTAGTCTTCCCACAGAGTTTCCATGACACAGCTGCTGGGAAGGGTAACAACCATTGTATTCATCTTTTGGGTTCTAAAGAAGGTGAACCAGCTGTTTATTTCTCTCCACAAGAAATCCACAATTTGAATGAACAAGTGAAATTTACCTTGGTAGGAAAATTTCTTCTAGGCCACCCTAAAATGGAATTAGACAGAAACTACTTTGCTTCTCTAAAATTCAATGGAGATTGGCATATTGGAATACTAAATGGCAGGCATCTTCTTATCCAACTTTCAGGGGAGGAAGACTATGCAAGATTATTTTCAAAACAAGCTCTTCAAATTGGAGGTACCACCATGAAGATATGGAAGTGGGATCCTGTTTTGATCCTAGTAAGTAACCTCCTATAGTTCCCCTATGGTTAAAATTACCTGGCCTCCCAATTCAATACTTTAATCTTAAGGCTCTATTCAATATTGCAAGTGTATTAGGGAGACCTTTGAAGGTTGATGTTCCTACATATAACAAAGCTAGACCAGCTCTAGCTAGAATCCTTATAGAAAGAGATGTAACCCTCCCTGAAATTAAAAGGCATTGGATTGGTACTGATAAAGAGGGGTTCTGGCAGAATGTAGTTTTAGAACAGAAACCATATTATTGCTACCACTGCAAGATGTTTGGACACACCAAGGATAGATGCTTCAGGCTTCACTCTCCTCCGAAGAAAAATGTGTCTACTCAGAAAAAGATTAATCAGCCTACTCCTCCAAAACCTACAGTTTTTGTGGAACCCTCTCCAACTGGGAATTTGGAGGATATGTTGGGCACACCCAAAAGCTCAATAGCTCCTTTTAGGTCCAACGCTCCTACTAACCTATCCCACAGATACTTTAGGGAGGAGAAGAATTAAGTAAATATTATTACTCACCTAACTGATTCACTAGATGTAGGTGAGGCATATAGGGAGAATAACCAGAAAGATACCACAGTCATAAAAGCCCCTGAGAAGAGATATAGCTGAGATGAAACTCTTATTGGAAGAGGAATGGAAAAGACAAAAATCTAAGAAGAAGAAAAATTTACAATCAGAAGTTCAGGAACAAAAAGAAGGAAATAATGGGAGCACAGGTGTTCTGAAGATTGGAGGACCTCTTCCTTCTAGAGGAAGGACCAGATCAAGATCTCAGCCTTCTCTCCACTTCAATCCCTCCAACGATTAATATGTTGTGTTGGAATATAAGAGGCATTGCCCATCCCCAATCTTCAAGAAGACTGATCTATCTCAATAAAAAATACAAACTATGGTGTTTGTTATACTTGAACCAATGGTTCAGCAAAACTCCAATTGAATTATTAACAAATTCCATGGATTTTCTCATTATGCTAACAAGAATAACAAAATTTGTTTCTTTCGTAGAAAAGAAATGCAGTGGAGCAATCTTATTCACCATCCATAGTTTATACATCTCTCACTTCCGATTCAAGGTGACCTAGAGTATGTAACCTTTATTTATGTTAGAGGTCTCAAAGTAGATAAACATAAGCTTCGGGAGGGCTTACATCTCATCAGTACAAATATGAACTCTCACTGGATGGTAGGGGGAGATTTCAATTGTATCACTAGTGCAACAGAGAAATCTGGGGGGAGACCTCCTAATCTGTCCAAAATGACATTCTTCAATGATCAAATTCAGGAAGCTGGCTTGTTTGACTTGGGATACCAAGGTCCTAAATTCACCTGGAAAAGGGGTCTATTGTGGGAAAGACTTGACATGGTGTTAGTGAATGATTGTTGGCATAAACCCTACCTCCTAAATTTTTTTACTCACCTAACCCTCACTGGTTCTGATCATAGACCACTTATTATATCTATCACTTCCCCTAGAAATACCACATATCACCCCCCTTTCAGAAATGTTAATATGTGGTCCACTCACCCCCTATTCATCAGCTTTGTTGCTTCTAATTGGATGGGTATTGATCATACTGACCCTTTCATCAAACTCAACCTCCTTCATCTGAAAACAAGCAAAGCTTTGAGGAAGTGGAGTTGAGAGACTTTTGGGAATGTCTTTTCCAATGCCTTATCTGCTGCAAATGAAGTAGAGAAACTAGAAGCTACTGTTCAGAATGAAACTGCCACTGAGACTGATCTGCTTACTGCCCAGACTAATCTACTTAATGCTATTGACATACAAGATATGTTACTCAAACAAAAAGCTTCTATTAACATTTTTACTGAAAGTGACAGAAAGACAAAGTTCTACCATGCTTATATAAGTTACAAGAGGAAGTGAAATACCATTCACTCTATTTACTCTTCTGAGGGTAGATGGATTAATGAAAATGATCTTATTGCTTTGGATACTGTTAAGTACTAATGCTTCTTACTGAACTCTTCAGTTCATCTAAACAATGACTATGAAAACTATTTTACTGAAGAATTAGATTACATTAATTACCTCAATCTCATTGAACCCTTTTCTGATGAGAAAATTTGGGATGCCTTAAACACCATTGACAGCTCCAAAGCTGCTGGCCCTGATGGTTTTACTGCTGACTTTTAAAATAAAGCTTGGCACATTATTAAGAAGGAGGTAATTGAGGCAATCAAGAGCTTCTTCAGGGGGGTCAATCTCCCTAGCTATTTTGGAGACATTCTATTGTGCTAACTCCTAAAGGAGATCTACAGAAGACTTGGGAACATTACAGGCCTATCAGCCTTACTTCTGTTATAAGTAAACTCATTAGCAAGATCATAGTAAGAAGACTCCAACCTCACCTTGACAAGACTATTTGCCCAAACCAGACTGCATTCATTAAAGGGAGATCCATCACTAATAATGTGTTGCTGGAACAAGAGATTATTCTGGATTTGGATAAAATCAGTAGGGGTAGTCTTATTTATAAATTAGATATTAAAAAATCTTATGACACCATTGACTGGAAATTCATTTTGGGGATTCTTGCAACCAGAGGTTTTCAACCTGAATTCAGTAAACTCATCCACATGTGGCTCATCAATAACAAACACTCTATTCTTATCAATGACAAAGCCTGGGGTTCTTTTACAGCTACCAGAGGGCTCAAACAAGGTGACCCACTTTCCCCCACAATCTTTATCATTGCTATGGATTACTTCTCTATAATGCTTGACAGGGTCATCCTCAACCAACAATACTCTAGATTTCATCACAAATCCACTATGGCTATTTCCCTCCTCATGTATGCTGATGATATTATGATATTCTCTAATGTTCATAAAAATGCAGTAAAAAAAGTCTACCAATGTCTGAAATAATTTTAGAACTACACTGGGATGGAGTTTTGCCATACTAAATGCCATCTTATCTTTAACAAGATGGCTTCTTCCATGTGTAAACATTTGGTCTCTGATTACACTAGCTTTTCCATTGCTAAAGACTCTTTAAAATATTTGGGGGTCCATCTCACTTGGGGGAGATCTAAGTTGACCCAATTTTATGAGGTTTTTCAGAAAATTCAAAGAACCTTATGTAGTTGGTCCCATTCTTTCTTGTCCAATGGGGGTAGAATTACTCTTCTCAGAAATATCCTAAGTACCTTCCCCTCATATATTCTCCAAACCAATTACATGAAGAAGAGAACTCAAATTCAGTTGGAGAGAGTCATTAACAGATTCTTATGGGCAGGTCAAAGACAGCAGCTGTATTGGGCTTCTTGGCAAAAAGCAGCTAAACCTATAATGGTAGGTGGGATGGGGTTCAAGGGACTTCATCAAATCACACAGATTAATTTCTATAAGATGTAGATCAATTTCAGAGCCCAAACTTTCTCATGGCTAAGTTCATGAAAGGAAAATACTACAAGGGCCAACATCCTTCTCTCATCTCCAAAAAGCCGGGGGACTCCAAAATTTGGACTAATATGCTTAAAATTAGACACCTAGCTAAAGAAATGTACATCTGGGATTTGGGGAATGGTCAAGTGAACTTCTGGCTAGACCATTGGCGCCCTAAAGACTGGCTAGCCCCCCCTCTCTGTTTCAACCCTCACCTCTGTTTGTGATCTTTGGGAGGGGGACTCCTAGTCTGTTACTAAGCTTCAATCCATTCTACAAGAGCCCCACCTATCTTAAGTTACTAAGATTGTTTCTGATAAGGGCATGAAAGACAGTATTATTAGGCATAGCTATACTAACCAAAGTTTGACTAAAGTCATTTATGATAAACTTTACTGTTGGGATCAAGTCCCTTGAGGTGAAGTCATTTGGAACAGATATATATCCCCATCTATATCCTTCTTTTGTTGGAGTTCTTCAACAGCCTTCTGCCAAATGATGACATTCTTAAACTGAAGGGTTTAAGAAGGCCTTCTAGATGCTATTTTTCCCTGAGATTTGAAGAGGACAATAATCAACTATTCTTTAACTGTGAGTTTGCTCAAGCGGTGTGGAAGGCACTTCTTACTAAGATTAAAGTTGAGGGCTTGGATAAGGACTTGTCCAGCCTCAAAGATTTATGGCACAGCTGGAAAGTAAAAAAGGTGATTCTATCTTTTTTATTGTGGCCTGGTTCTTATGGATGTGCAGAAACATCAGAAAACATGAAGATAAGCCTATTCATCACACCAAGGTTACTAGAAACTGTGTTTCCTACTTAAACAAGCTGATTCAACTCAACAACTTCCCTAATATCATCTTGCCTCAGACTACTGTAACCAAAAGTTACAACAAGATTAAGAAAGTCATTTGGCAACCTCCTCATCCACAAACCATGAAGATTAATACTGATGATAGCTTTTCTGATTGGGGTGTTGGGGTGGGGGGTTTCAGAGATTCCTCTAACAAATGTTTGTTATTCTTTCATGCTCCTACTGAGGCCCATGATGCTCTAGAAGCTGAGCTTATTGTTGTTTATTGGGCCCTTACCTTTGCACAGAAAGCTGCATGGTATAAATTGTGGATTGAGGTGGACTCTTCTCAACTTATTACTTTTCTCACCACAAAAAAATTATCCTCTTGGCACCATATGCAATGGAAACAGAAAATTGGCAATCTCAACAAGCTGGTTAAAGTTTATATGTCTTTTATATACAGAGAAGGAAACCAACCTGATAATTGGCTTGCCATACATGGCCTTTATACTAACTCTATCTCTGTTGCAACAAGTCCTCCCACCCCTCTTGCCCTCCTGCTTCATGGTGATAAGTTGGAGACTCCTCATCTAAGATTCAAGGCAAATCAACTCAAAGATCTCTAGTTTTTTTTTTGGATTCTTCCACTCTTTTTATCATTATTTAGTTTTACTATACTCTTATATGTCTTAGTTTTGACGATTGGTCACCCTCTTGGTCAATTGTTTTGGTTTATAGTTAGGGGACCTCTCAAGTGGAATCTTTTGTACCGCTTTAAATGATCAACATGAATGGAGCTGAATAATGCTCCTTCCAATATATATATATATATATATATATATATATATATATATATATATATATATATATATATATATATATATATATATATATANATATATATATATATATATATATATATATATATATATATATATATATATATATATATATATATATATATATATATATATATATATATATCTTTCATTATTCATGGACAATGAGCTTTGATGTATTGGGTGTATCTGTATTTATAGAAGCTTATAAGCTTTCATTCCCAATTGTGGGTTCAGTTTATGCAATGAGCGCAGGCACATATAACTCTGTTAAACAACAAGTATATATATATATAGGGTTTTAAATAGATAAATAGGGTTTTAAATAATTTAGAGAATACCCCTAACTTTCAAAAAATCATATCTTGGTGTATAAAAATCACAAAAACAAAATAAAAATACACTCTTGCTCAGTGAATAGAGGAGAACAATGTGAAAATAATTTGAAGTCCATTTGATGCATGTTTTATTTTTAATTAATTAAAAACTATCTTGAGTCTTTTGATTCTCTATGCACGAAGGCATTTTACCATGGATTCAATTTTTGGCATGTTATAGCCTCTGTCAAGGGGAACCTTCCCTGATTTTTTCAAAAGCCAGAGGAGACCTCTAGATAGATATCCATATTTTTCAAGTTTATGCACATTGTATGCTTAAATTAATCATAATAATTAAAATATTTCTTAAACAACTCTAAGAAAATTCTGGAAGGTTTACTATGACCAGAGAACCCTAAGGAAAATTTTCATGAGTCAAGTCATTTGAAATGCACCTAATCTTCATAAACTATAAATGACTAAGATAATTAATTTTGGAAAATATAAACATCAAAATGACTTGATTTTTTATCTCCACTATTTTGTAAGATCCAGAGAACTCCCCATAAAAATTTCAAAGCACTTTGAGTTTATTTGCTGGCCTAAATTGAATTTTCAAGTTAAATATTTTTTTTGGCACTAAAATGATTTTTAATGATCAAAATATAACTCAAAAAATTATGAAAACTTGTTTTTAGAGTTCTCTATGATTAGTGGAATTTTATAAAAAATAAATATGGTATTTAAAATAAAAAATTTCATTTTTAGCCTATTTTAAACATTTAAATAATTAAAAATTCATAAAAATCACAAAAATAATAAAATTCTTGGAAATTTTTTAAATTGTTTTTTAAGCACTTAGAAATAATTGGAATATTTTTCCTGCTTTTCTAAATAAAGATATTGTATTTTGAATATTAAAATAATCATTAAAGGCTAAAAAAAGGATTTTCACTAAAATAATTCCAATAAATCAAAGAAAAAACAAAAAAAATATAAAATTTACTTCTATGGGATCTCTTACCTCAGGAAGATTTTTCAAAAATGCAAAACTTAATTTTCCCTATTTAAAATATTTTATATTTAATAAATACACTAGAAATTAAAATAATTCTAAGAATTCAAATAAAACTAAAAAAATCATGAAATTTTGTCCAAATGGTTTTCTAGTATATAGTGATTAGACTTCACCTTGGTCAAGTTAGCAGATTTTTTTTGAAAAATCCCTTTTTTGCATAAAAATTATTATATAAATTAAATTACATTTTCTCCCCTGATGTCTTAACTTACCCAAGAATGAGGTAGGATAAAAATTTCAAGTCATTTGATTTGAATTTGACAAATTATGAAGTATTAGAGCCTTAGGGGCAAAAGTGTATTTTTAGGAATTTGGCATTAATTAACATTTAGGCTTAATTCAAGAAGGGAAATTGGCAACCTCTGATCTTAATTAACTTGTTTGGAAGACTGAAATTAAAAGGGTAAGTAATTGGTAGAAACCAACCTCACATTCTTAATGAAAAGGATAAATTAATAAATTTCTAAATTATTAAAATTTGGAAGTTTATCAAAATTTGAAAAGCCTAGGATTTAGGGGTATGACTTTCGAAGTCAATAATTAATCAATTTAATACCCCTATTTGAGGTTCAAATGAAATTCAAATAATGAATCATGATCACCCAAAATTTAACCTTTTCAAATTTAATTAAGACACTCACCTAGTTCTTAAGGGCTTAGTAGTGATCTAAGTTAAATTTAGACTAATTAAACAAGGATTAGAAAAGAAAACATAGCTAAAATTTAAGACCTTTAAAACACTACAGGCCCCATTAGAACCAAAATTTGGCTAAGTGTTCCAATAACACTAGCTTGCCCCCCTTTAAGGGTCTTCATTCACATAATCTTCAAAATTAAATTAAAAATGATAATAACCCTAATCTTAATGTGCTTAATTTAAGGGTCTTCATTCACATAAGCTAAGGCCTTTCACTAGGTAGTGAGAGGGAAGCATGGACCTGCTTCTTTCTCCTAACTTGCTGGATACCTGAGAGGTCTACTAAACTTAATGAGCATTGCTTAACAAAATCATCCTTAATCAAACTAAAAGGGAGCCACCAAGATATGACTAAGGGTTAGGTAGGTCACCAAAACTTTACTTTCCTGCTTCATATAAAATGCCCTGATATGCATTTTAAGTTTCACGTGGTGGAACGAGAAGATTCGCCAGGTACGCTTTTACATTTTATAGTGTCGTCTTTCTTGTACTTTCATACTGTACTTTTAATGTTAATACAAACTTGCATGCTAAACAATAGTGTCACCCTGCATGAAAACTAAAACTATCAAGATAGACACAAAACCAAAACTAAAGTTGAAATCAACCAAGATAAAATTCACTGCCACCACATTCAAAATATAAAGAAAAATCAAAATTTAATCACAAACGTCACAAAAAACGATAACTACAACTAAATTAATACATCTCTATTGGATGATTGGGAATTCCTTAGAGGAGGTAACCTATGGTTGCTAACGAGGCTTCCCACGGTCTAAATGAAATTATGGAACTCATTAAGTTGAGTTTAGTAAATTCATTTAAATTAAGTGAATCCAATAGAAAATAGTGGTGCTTGAACTAAGGAACCGTGGGATCCTAACCAGTGTCGCTCTAATCAACTTTAATATCCCCTCATCAAAATTTAAAGAACTCAAACCATTGGGCCACCTGATTTGACATCATAACTTGACAGCCTAGAAAACTTAAACTCATCGCAGAACGACCATCTTCAATAGCAAAACATGACTTCACCAGCTAAACCAACTTCTTTCCTTAGAATTAAACAACAAAGTCATAGGACTTCGAGGTTATTTTCCTTGTGCAACATAAATCCTTATCTCTTCTTTAGACATTTGTATAGCTCTGTTGTACAATATAAGCCCTAACTCATTTTAGGATTCCGAGGTTGTCGTTTGACGCAACCTAAATCCTCACATCTTCCAGGTTATTTGTGTGATTTCTCCACACAAATGTAAGACCTAAATTAATAAAATTAGCAAGATGAAACACTCAAATGATTTTTCATCTAAATTAAAGCCAAACAATAGGATAGACTGGGAAGTCACCGAGGTTTTTTCCTCTGAATCTATGACATCCCCTTGATCTTCCTCCTTTGGATTCCAAAAATAAAATTTTCCTAATTCAAACCATTCCCCTTTCACACCTCTTTGTCCGATTTCATTGGAAATTCCTTTCCTTTGAATTCCTTGAAGATAATATTTCTTGATTTCTATCGAGAGTTTTCTTAGATGACTTCGGTCATTTAAGATGTAATTAACTATAGGGAATTGCCCTTATAGGAAGCTTTTCTTGAACCAAGCTTAATATAAACTCTATTTAATTCTTCATATTAAATAGGGGAAATTTTCAGCAAATAAAATGGTTTCGCGGACCAAATGGATGTCATATATTTCTTAGTTTATCTGATCGAGTCATATCCTCAAGTCTTGTGTTTATCCTTCTGGATAGATACAAGATTTGAGGTATAGCGCTCTTTCATTTCAACAATGAAAATATGGGGTATGTTTGATTTCATACTTTTCTAAACATAAACGTTCTTCCGAAGCGGGCAACTGGATCTCGATTCTGGTGACCTACAACTTCTTACGTGCAACTCCAACCAAAATATTGCCGACACATTCTGGCGACTCTGCTCGGGAAGAGCTTATCTCTCCATTTAAATAAATAAAAATTATCTTCTTACATCGGTAATGCCTTCATGTCCCTTATGAACCAAAATTACCCTTCTTCCGTTGACATGCTTTACCCATTTCTGCCTTTGGAATGTACGACCAATTCTTTGGACTTCAGGACTGCCTGTTCAATCACCTTTGAACAGAGGGGTTCAGGAGGCCATTAAGGACTCTATAATTTTTCATGTGGGATTGGACCCCAATAAGTGTGTTGATAGACTAATTCCACCAAGGCATTGTGTGCTGCTAAATGGGTCCCGCACTGAGTCCTAAACACTTCACATCTCCCTCCCAAATCTGATTTATTAATTTGCAAATTAATTCAAATTGTGTTGTGTTGCGCACGCTTTAAGATTTTCATGTAATAATTAAAATTTTCTACTTTCAAATTACCTTTTACTAAAAATTTTAAAATCCCCACAAACTAAGACTTACCCGGTCTATAGACAAACCCCTATAAATTTTCAGTGCTTGCACTAATATTACAAGGTTTTGGCCATATAGCTAACCTAAGAGCTTTCTTCTTTTAAAGCTATTGAAATGGCTTGCACAACACCGACCTTTTCCTGTAACTTGCTGACGAGCCATGAAGCTCGCAACGTTGCTCCCACCTTTAAGTTTGAATCTTGATTTCAAAACCTTGAGGTTATCCTCGGGAAGGCTTTGTTCGTTGTGATGAAAGTCACCGCTCTAGAAATTTAGGAGTCGTCTGTTGAGTTCAACCTGAACTATCTTCATGACTTCCTTTCCTACAAGAAAGCCAAGACTCGTGGCACCCGCCAAACCTGTTGTTCCCGCTGCCAATGGAAAAGAAATAATGATTATTGAGGATCCAACTGAAGGATTAGCTGCCCCTCCTTCAGTGTTTGAAATCAGATCAAGTTCAAGGACTGCACCACTAACTTGAACTCAGAAGAGAAACTGTAACTGAAGAGTTTGAAGGGCTATGAGAGCCCAGACTCTTGAGGAAATACTTATCAAGGAAGAACCTCACCAAGAGGAGTTTGAACTACCATAAATATATCCACTGTTGTGAGGAAGCATATTTCATCCTCTAGTGGACACCGACGAACACAAGAGTGTCCATAAGATTGCTGTCGCGTTAGCATCACTTCACAGACATGATAGAGAGAAAAAAAAGTCCACCCCTATCACTCAAGTCAGCTCAGTTTGTTAGAGACTAGTGTCAAAGA
The DNA here is from genome assembly GCA_003013225.1 of Phalaenopsis aphrodite. Taxonomy (NCBI): domain Eukaryota; kingdom Viridiplantae; phylum Streptophyta; class Magnoliopsida; order Asparagales; family Orchidaceae; genus Phalaenopsis; species Phalaenopsis aphrodite. Next base: position 686,945 of record NEWO01000322.1, on the reverse strand, counting down.
GGGTTGTTCAGTCTGCAAGTTACGTAAATGAGTGGGACATGCAATATCCCCTCAAATGAAGGAAGAGATTTTAAGGAACATCAAGTCCGCCAAACAAAAGTCAAATGAAAATTTGCCCGCTCCCATTCCCGTTTGGTTTTGCCTGAGAAACTGGGTTGACACTGTCGCTGTTACTACAGATTACACCGCTACCGAGACCTCAGGTCGTCGACCAGTAAAGTTAAAACTGGGTCTGAGAATCATACCAAGCATACATCATAAAGATATTCCTAAAAAGGAAAAGACAAAAGAGGTTAACTGATATTGTATTTGGTCTACACCGTGGGGAGCATATTTCTCCTCGATATACCAATGTTTCTGCTAGGCCACTCTGTCCTAAGACATCATTGTCAAAGAAGAAAGTATGGATACCCAAGGCTGCTGCACCGATACAGTCCAGTAAACCTGTAGAGTAAGATCATGGACTCAAGCCAGAGTCTGAAATATCTGACATCGTCGCAACAATTGCTAGTGAGATGGAAGAACAAGTAGAGGATGTCCACCAGGGTCCTTTAGATCTTAAGATGATTCAACAATCGATAAATGAAGAAAAAGTTGAAAAACTCAGAGTCGATATTTCTGAGTTGGCTCAGTAACACGAAGTTTCCATCGATTATGATGATGATGAAAATTTCGACTATAATGACTACCTGGAAGAAGATTTCATGGATGTCCATGTCGTTGAAACTAGAGCCACTGCATCTGTGCAAGACGCTCGACCTTCTACTGAAGAGAACTCCGTAGATGAGCTGCGTAGGGCTATCCTCCTATGGAATGAGCAAGTCAGCCTATTGGAGAAAAATATAGAAGAGATGGCCGCCACCATGACCGTTATTTCCACTATTCAAG